>JAFBJW010000117.1:4802998-5316354 GCA_016785235.1 Pseudorhombus dupliciocellatus
AAAAAAAAAAAAAAAAAAAAGAAAAGAAAAAGAAAAGAAAAGAAAAAAAAAGAAATAATAAGAAAACAATTTCCCCATCATGCAACACAGTTGATGGCCATGCCCGGCGCAGGAGCCTGTGCTGGACTGAACGCAGCCAAATGAGTCAAAGCTGAGGATGAAAAACAAAAGTATAATCCCTCTGCTGCTAACGGTGTCACTCAAGGATTAGTGGGCCGAGGAGAGAAAAAAATAACACACTAAGTACTACGAGGACAAATTAAAAGCTCTGGGCGACGCAGCGTGCAGCCTCCCGTCGTTTCAATGCGTTACAAAGGGAAGTGTTGTTGATGAATAGCCGCAACTGCAATCTACAACTTCACATGCGCTGTAGCAGGTGATTCCGCCGAGTCAATTGAAATGGTGAGGGCTTAAGGCAGTCGATTGGAAGATAGATCTCCGACTCGAGGAGAGTGACCTGGTGGATTATTAGAAAAGAGTTGAGGCGCCTCACCGGTGATGAGGATTAAACTCGGTGTCTGATGGCGGAGAGAGGGGGACTTCTCCACGGATGGAGCTCCGGTCCGACGTGGCTTAACAATTAGTTCACGCACAAGTGAGAACGATAAAATATATCCTTACCTGTGTGTCCAGACGTAAACCATCCAGGAGAATAATCCAAGCCACGAACACGGAGACACAACACTTCTCAACAAACTATTATGGTAATGGCATCAAATCCACGGCTGGTGTATTTCCGATGTGTGCAGAGAGAGGGGGGGAGGGGGGTGGACTGAGAGAGCGCGCGCGCGCGCAAGAGAGAGAGAGAGAGAGAGAGCGAGAGAGAGAGAGAGAGAGAGAGAGATGTCCTCCGGAGAAGTTTGCACGTATAAGCAGCCACCAGGGGAAGATGTTAATCCTCCCAGAAATACCAGCGACGCACAGACGGAATGTGGAGTTCAGCACCACGGCGCAGTGGACAGCTCCGGCGCAGCGATCTCACCTCGACCGCTCGCGGGTCTCGTGTGCGAGGAAGGAGCACGAGCCCCAACCTCACCCACTGGATCCATCCCCAAAGGATTTACATACAATCACACGGGAGGGGGGAGGAGAGGGAGGACCAATCACGACTGTCCCGTAGTAGGCAGCAGAGGCAATCTCTCTCTCTCCTTCCCAAAAAACGAGGACAGACAGACAGACAGACGGGATGCGGTCCAGTCCCACTGTGCCAAACATGATGTGTCCTTGAGTGAAGAGGGAAAGAGAGAGTGGGGTTTCTTTATAGCTACACACACACACGCTGTATATGTAAATACAGTGTACACAGTGTTATTGTTCTGACTGACAATAACATTTGGAAATCTTATTGCTCAACTGTAATGTCACAGTTTTTAGAACAGACACGTCACCAGTACTGTTCTGTGTCAAACGCTGACTACAATAATATAATTTTCTAATTAATAAATGTAATAGCTAATGTGTCTTACAATATACTGTAAACAATAGGAGTGCTTTCATTTGTCAGTATATTTCACAAAGAACAGTATGTCACTCAGCCTAATTTGTTGTGTAGGTGGCAGATTTGCTCATCAAACATGAATGAAGAGTAGAGCAATGTGTCCCCGAAATGTGACAGAACAGCCACATCACATGGACAAACTCATGCAAAGTACTGTAGCAGCTCTCAGTCAAGCATGAAGGCCAAACAAAATGTACGATGCAATTACAATGAAATAGAAAGCAGTATGAACGTGGCATTCACAGTTAAAGATAACCTTACCCCAGTAAGCATGTGTCTGGACTTTGGGCAAAATTCTGGAGCGTGAGGTCGGAGCTTTCTGCTGAAATAAACCATGTTCATTTAAAGACTCCATGCTCATGTTCCACCTCTTTCTAAAGCAGCAGTGCTGAACACCTGAACATCTGTGAGAAGAACAGCATGATTTCTTTAAAATTACATTTCTAATAATAGCTATCATAAAAAGTGCACTTCTTACGACGTGACTCAAGTCTTTTACTTTAATTTATTTATGAACCAACCACAAGACGTCTGGAGAGACAAGTGACATTTTACATTAAAAAAAAACCTCCCCAGAAGTCCTGAAGAATCAAGCAAGGGAACATTATTTCAAAGAGGCCGTTAGTCCACAGGGACATAATTAAAACCCAACTGTGTCTATAGCTCCTCACGGTGTTATTGAACCTCATGTAATTGTGCATACGGAGTTCTTTGACTTCGACTGATGGGAGTCATCCTTGTGACTTCCAGACCTCTGTCTAACTCACATCAGGTAGAGTCTATTTTCTGAATGTGTGCCACATTTACATCCGCCAGAAGCTGAGCTGGCCCTATACGTGCAAATGTGTTTCATTATGCATTTTTACCATCACACATTTATGTATTTGTTTGTTTATTCTTTTGTTTTGCCTCATTTCTATTTTTATCAATTTCTACATTTACACAAGACACGTATGATAATGCACTGTACTGCAGGTGGCTCATGGTGTTAAGATAATACAACTTTCATGCTCAGCAGGTAATTCTGCAATGTACAGTACTTGCAGAACAGTAGTTCCGCACAAGCTTTATTAAATCTATAATCCCTTTTGCAGACCTGGGTGAAGCAGTAATCAATTCATTTGTTTTATTTCCACATTTGCTGTTTCATCTGGTGGCTGCTTGGTCCTCTGCCGATGCATGTTCACCGAGGCGCTGCAGCAGAGGAGGAACTGTGAGCATTAGTCACCGTGACTAAACAAACAAAAGAGACACCACCAGCACAAACTCTGGCTGTCTCAACCCTCGTCCCTGGTTCGGTATATACAGCACTGTCCAGGGAACAAGATATTCTCAGAGTTGCCCCAGTATAAAACCCTGTTCCAGTGCAGGCATGGTTCAGCTCCATTAAAAAACAAAAGTCTAGAAATATGAAGGATTGCTTTCTAACCTCACTGCTGGAATCACAACACTTCTACTTCACCACCCTCTAACTCCAGCAGTGTGCAGCTGTGTAATTAACGCATGTAAGACCTGGTGTGTGAATCAATCTAAGTATATTTATTTTCACATGTTGGGAAGGTGTCGTCGTCATACTCACAACATGCACCAGGTTTTATTGTCTCTACTCCACCTCTTGAAGACTAAACATATTTGATTCAGTCTGTTGTCGTGCCTGTATTCATGCCTTGTGTTGCTCTACCTTGCTGAATGAATTGTGTCCTGTCAAGTCTCACTGCTGATGTTGACTTTTTTGGTGCTTTGGTTGTTCTTGTATTTGTTTGTTTGGATTTTATCACCCAGATGGTTTAGAGAGAAAAAAAAACATCTGGCTAAAGGACTGCAGCTGAAAATTAGCCAGCTGGCACAATTGGAAAGGTGGCTTAATGAGTGTTGTCCCCAAACATGAATACAAGAAATCAAAAACTCTTATATTCCTGCTTCTTTGCTCTGATTGAAAAGGTCTGAGGCTGGCTATTGTTGGAAATATTGTGGTTTTACTTTCTGCAAGTTTTACTGTCGACTATCAGAATATTCATTTTATACAACATCTGCACAAATCAGACTTTGTGCTCAAAGGTTATGGTTTGAATCCCAGTCTGGACACATGTGAAGTTTCATGTTCAAAATCCACAACAGATGATTATCTTCCAGTGCTGTCTGAAATTAGTGAAAAACATTTGAAATGGTCTGGTTTTGGTCGAGCCTCTTGATGTAGATTGCAGCTGGGGTCAAAAGAATCCAATGTGTTCAGCACTCTCCTGTGGGGTCAATGACGGAAACTAGAGGTCAGTTGTCGGGGAAAATATAAACTCTGGTCATTTGAGGTATTTACATATCAGGTTAGCCTTCAGTTCAGATGTGTCCGCATTGTTTCTGATTTATCAAACCCCAAATCAGCTTCAACTGATCACCCCCTCCTCCTGCATTCATCCCATTTCCTCCCTTCAATCAGCAGAGCCTGCATTGTTCCACAGATAAGTAATCTCTGACACACACACAGAGCAGAGAAGCCAGACTGATGAAGACAGGACAGGAGATATTTGTGCAAAATGAAAACCACGACTTTGGAGATTAATACTGCAGTTAAACATCTGACATGTTTTCATGTATATGCTGAAACCAGTCATCGGCCTTATGCCGTCATGTCGCCATAATCAAACGTGATGTGTGTGCTGATGCTCACTCAGCGCTAAATGTGCTGCGGCTGCTGCAAAATGAAGTTATAGCATGATTCATTAAGGCAAAGGAGAGAGAGCGAGAGCTCTCCCTTGACATTCTCTCCATGAATCCAGAGATTATGTTCCCACATCTGTGCTTCTACACAACCCCTGTATGTGTGTGTGTGTCTCATGGGTGCTGCTGATGGTTTTAATTCATCATGCACACAATGAATGCCCAGCATGTTAAATAAGAGAGAAGAGGAAGGCATTGTCACCAATGGCAGGATATAGCATGTTGTAGTTATTTTTTAATGGCGGCACGGAATTCATTTTGTGTGTGTGTGTGTGTGTGTTTCTGTGTTGGTGAGCACAGTCTGTTAATGTGTGTCTTATTTTGAAAAAGGCTATTAACTTTGGAGAGGGAATTCTGACGTTGTTTTTGTTTGTGCATTGAATGGGAGTGCGTGTGTGTGTGTTTGCGCGCGTGCATGTGTCTGCGGTAGGGACAGTAATGGATTGTGACACATTGTACAGGGAGCGTCAGCAGGAGCGTGCTCACACAGATGTGATATGTGACTAGTTTCACATCCCATTATCCGGTAAACCGCGCGGTGCCGTGCGCGGCTCCAGATTGCGATGTCAACTCGGCATCGTACATTCACTGCGACTGCTGCATTAGGACCGAGCATATGGCTCCCTCTCTCCACTCTGCTCGAGGAGAGTGACTTTATTTTGGATCCATCTTCCTGAGCGGAGGCTTTTCATTTGACCTCTGTGAATGAATGCAGCAGCCGTGCTGAAGAATCAACCGCTGCATTCACCCCGTGGAAGCTGAGAGAGGAATTCTTTCAGATGCCTTTCTAGTGAAGTTTACAGCTTTACGAAAAACACAATGTCTATGCAAACTAATTATGGAGTTAATGTTATCATATAATCAATGAAGAGATTTCGATCATCTTGGAAACCTGTTTTGATTATTTGTTTTGATGTTTTAATCATCTTCAGCGTCACAGAGGAGGAGGTGTTGTGCTCCGCTCGGTCTGAAGCTGATTGCACCGCTAAAATTAGACAGCTGTTGTTCTTGGAAACTGTGATTCTGAGACTGAATCCTGCTCAGACATTGATGACGTCTGATAAAACACATTTTAAAAAGTGGTGACGCAGTGTTTCAGTCAGAGGCTGAAAAGAGGAGCTGCAACACTGCACAGTGAGGACAGGGATGTGTCATTATATAAACCTGCTCAGGTAAAATCCAAAATTAAAATGATACAGCTGAAGATGAGCAGATTGTCTCCTTTGTGAATCATCCTGACAGTGAGACCAGCACATATTGTATAAAACAATGAGTAACCTCACACTAAGAGTGGACTCCGGTGCTCCTGCTCACTTTCAGCAGGCCCGGCTCTCCGCTGCTTCTCTGGAGTCATTTATGCACAGTGTGATACTTTGGGAATGAGTGGAAGTCTTTGCTGAGTCACTCCTAATGGGATACTCTGCTGCTACATTCATAATGCAGCAGTCACAGCACTTTGAGTGAAAGCTTTTGTCTCAGGATGGAGGTCGGAGTCCAAACATCGCTCTGAAATCAGAGACTAAAAATCCAAACAGCACGACACGCAACCACCTCCACTTTCATTTGTGACCAGTTGATGGGTGCACTAAGATAGAATTCTAAGTGTTTATTCAATAGGAAAGAGGACTACCAAGAGGACAGAAGCTGCGTGTACAATTAAAATCATTCTTTTAGGATTTTCTGACAATGGGGAAAAAAAAAAAATCCGAAAGTGGCTCATAAACATCAGCTTCTCCTGCTGCAGCCGAACGTTCTCCCCGAAGGATCTGGAGCAAAAAAGTGGATCAGCACTGATCAAAACCTTTAACACAAACAAGTGCTTCTGCCTTTTGAAGTGTTTCTCAGCCAAGCATTGTCTCCCAAAGGATGGGAACGAACACATGAGACATGCCTTTGACACAAAAAGACACGGTCCAGATTCAATATGAGTAAACACATGTGGCAACTTTATCATATTCCAGTGCAGCACTTGTTGAAACAGTCTCACACATACTTTTAATTTGCCTGCTTAATAATACAGGGGTAGCGTGTGCAGTTGTTTTACGATGGAGCCTTTTTATCAAGAGCACAAACCCATTAAATCCAGAAGTAAATGCATCGAATCAACCGCAGACTGAAGTTGTAATAATTCACAGCATAAGACCAATTAACGAGAAAGTGTAAATGCAGCGTGTCTCGAAAATCAACACACAGGGCTGAAAATCTAATAATAAATAAGGACAAAAGAAACGGATGCAAAACAATCCGGTGACAGGCGAGTACAGATTGTTTGTCAAAATGCAACCGAGGGGGTGATTGAGGATGGTGAAACAAAGCAAGCTGTTAAATCTAATGAAGTAAACAGAGCATTTATTTTACACTGAGGCTACGTTTTAACACTAGGCTGTAAATGTTATCGCGAAAAACGATACCAAACAAGCTGCGGCTTCAAAGTACCAGTAAAACATTCTTATTTATTCAAAAGGCTATTTAGGTAACAGAAGTAAAAACAGCTTTTAATGCTGACACAAGCATTTAGGTGCTGCAGCTGCGGGAGGCGGAGCCCGACTGAATTATTTTACAGTTTGATAGCTTCAGACAGTGATTCATAGGTGTCCGACCGTCCCTGAAGGGTCATAAAGTAAATCTGACATTCTCTGAGATGATTCATGGGAGAGAAAGAAGACAAATAAAGCTCACTAATGGCAGTCTGGGTCTCAAACTCAGAGCAAATCAGGGAGTTTCCGTGTGGAAACGTCTCTTTGGTGAACAGTTCATAGTTTTCTGTTTTGTAGGTGGTAACTTTAGTGAAGGTTGAGCAGTTCCCTTAGTCGACCCTCTGCACCACATCGCAACCACGTATAAATATCGGGTTGTTAATGTCTAGATCCACGCACAAAGTTTCATGGAATTCAGATGAGAGGTTTTTGCATAATCTTTCTAAAGATCAGATAAATCAGCAAATGCAGATAAAGCATTCAGAGTTTATAATCCTATTTGTTTCTGATGCTAATCTGAACAGAATCTGTCACAAGTGCGATGAACGACTATGCAAATGTAGTAAAACGGAGGGATGGGGATTTGGCGCGTGCGCTTTGCGTTTAATGAACAGTCCAATCACGCTGCTACACTTACGTCTATGATTCATTTGCACGCCTGCATCCTGTCCATATTGCGATCACATCTCATTATGCAGAACAAGTGGAACATGGCAGCTCTTGCTTCCCCTGTCACTGCAGCTCCGCCCACAGGGGGTCAGAGGGTGCGGTCATGTCTGGTAGAAGGACCATGAGTTCTGTCCAGTCGCAGCCTCAGCTTCACTGTGAGATGGGAGACGGAAGCTGTTGATGACGCTTGCAGCCGATCGGAGAGAATTCTTGGCCAAAATGTTGGAAAGTTGAAGGAATTTAATTCTACTAAGCATGATTCCCCAGCCTTCTCTTTGGGATCTCATTGTTACTTCTTCAAACCAGATTCTGACTCAGTGATCCTCTCAAGGTCAGGGATGTTACTTTATCTCTCAACAATGATACGGTGCTGAAGTCCATGCATGTCTCAAAGAGCGGTTTACACAGAGTAACCTAGGAGTTCAGGGACACAATTCACATGCAAAGACTTATTCTTCACAGTGTAAGCTCCCTTTATGTTGTTTCTCTTGCTCTCACAGCCACTTCCACATTATCGTTTGAATATAGTTTAAAAATGTATTTTGCCCAAAGAAAAAAACCTCATGTTCCTCGACTTGCTCATCAGTTTTCTCCCTGCTGCGTCGTGTGTTTGGTTTTCTTGCCCTCAGGCTGGGTCACCTTCACAAAGAGAAGAGCTGATGATTAAAGGATTCGGCTGAAAAACAACCCAGTGCAGTATTAATTTGACAAACATTTAATAAATTAAAATACTCTCAGTGCATCAAGAAGAGAAACTAGTATTGAGCCTATTAACAAAACACCAATGAATTTCAGTTTTAGGTAGTGTGTGTGTGTGTGTGCTCACTGACTTGTTTTTCTTTCTTCCTGGGTTTAAGTTCTAAGTGAAAGTTTGAGTATCAATGCTATAATAAACTCTCGGTTTGCTTCATAAAGGATAAAAGCATCTTTATTGATGTAGCTGTCAACGATATCTCTTCACAGAAAATGAATGCCACTCATTACAGTTTCGAATAACAGGTTCAAAATACTTCCCTATCAGAAACAGTACTTGTGAATTTTTCCTCTTCACCTGTAGTCAAGTCTTTTCTGTGTCATATTTTAATCACAGTGCTTGAAATACGTTTTTTTTTTTATTTTTAATGTGCTGGAAGAAACAACAGCGGTGTTTCCAGTTCTTCTGGGTATTTGGCTCCAAATGTCAAACCTCAGAGTCTCTGGTTTTATCTTTAAACTGGTTCTGACTCTGGACACAGCATGAAAAGTAAACCTAATATCTCTCATCAGTCACAAAACCTTTTCAAAATAACTTTTATTTGTGTCCTTTTACTTTCTTGTTCTGAGTAGAAATATGTTTGTTGTGTTTGTGGCTTATTCAGCGTCATTGAAAGTGCACTGAAAGAATCCAAAGCAGCCACATAATGCACTCTCAGCAAGGGATTTGAAAAGGCTGCACACACACATGACATACTTTCACTTTTTGACTTGGTTTGATTTTTCAGAGGCCTGGATGTGAGGTGACATTTCTTTCCTGGAATGTTTTTCACAATATCTGCGTCCCTGTGACAGCTTCTTTTTTTTTTTTTTAAATAAACGCGTCATTCTTAATAAATAAACAACATTTTATGATTCTATTTAAACTCTTAAACTTTTTTAATCACCGGATCATTGAAGATTAAATAAGCCTCATCAGCCAGGCTTCGGTGTCGTAAATGAAGGAGCAGATGCCGAGAGTCGGTGGATGAAAGCTGGTTTCCTCTTGTGAGGCCTGGAGCTGGTATTTACCTCCTGAAATGAGTTTATTAGAAGATCTAGGTGGAGAAGAACAGCATAGCGTCGGCTCAATTAATCATAACTACAAGGTGGAGACGTGAGGGAGTCTCTGCACTTTTGCAGGAGACTTCCAGACGTTTTTCATCTTTAAAGCTCAAAGTCCGCGGCACAGATGGATCAATCCCTCGCCGCTGTGATTGTTTCCTCACACCCGTGAAAGCAAGACTTCAAGTAAGCACCTGCACAGACGGTGGTGACTCCCTGGGATTTTACCTCCAATCTCTTTCTAATCACTGCTTCACCTTCCTGTGAAACCTCCCCCTCCGACTCCCCCCACTCCCACCGCTCACTACAGTACCATCACTTCATTGCTTCCCCACGTGGATCTTTAGTCTTAAGAGGCAAACTACACCTTGATCCTGCATCAGCCGCCGCTGCCTCCTCCTCCTCCGTCCACCAACAGATTACGCCTCTTTCCCTCCTGCGACTCCCCTTCAAGGAAACTCCTGACACCAATATCAATTCATAATCCACTGTCGGGGTGAGCTGCTGTGAGACCTGACACACTGCAGCCTTGGAGCTTTGCGATGTCTCCTCCCTGTTGATCCCACAACACCCATGGTTTTCTTATTCAAACAATCATGCTGTGATTTTACAGGATACCCTCTATTTGATTTGGGGTTTTATTATTTCACCTCCCATTAGCTGCGGTTTTCTGCTTAATCTCTCTGTAATCTCTTAATTTGCATTTACATTATTTCTTCTTAAAAGCAAAAATGGCAACTATGTAATTCCTTTTTGCCGTCATCCAAACAGGCTGACACACCAGGCGCCCAGGCTGGGTTTCATTTTTATTAAAGGCTCATGGGGACATCTAGTGTTGGATAGGGAGAGGAGGAAAACAAAAGGTTTTTTAAGATTTTCCCTGCTTGGAAATTTAAAGTAACATTCACAACACACATATAATTAATTAATCTGGAGGAAAGCTGTTACTGCCACCACATGTTGAAACCAGAGGATACAGAGGTGACGCGGATTCATCTGTTGGTTCATTTCCAAGATGAAATATAAAAGGAAGGCGAAGTCCTCATCATTTCCTTTCTCTGGATTACAGAGGAGTGAACATTTCCCTCTGCCAGTCTGAGTTGATTTAGGTTTTATTTCTCGGGTGTTTTCCTTCCCCCTTCTCTCTTCCTTCCGTCGTTGTTTTGTCTCTTCATTGTCAGTCTCCGTTTCTCTGTGGCTGCAGAGAAAGACTCGGTCATGAGGCTCACAGCTCACATGGGTCCCCAGGGCCTGTGCTGCGGAGGTCCATCCATTTAGCCTGGTAACCTCCTGTTTATTGTCTGTCTCTTCCCTCCTACTCTGCTCTCTGCCTCGCCTTGTTTTGATTAGCTCCCATTAAGAAACCACTCCAAGTCGCCCATGCAGCTATCCGACACATTTACAAGTCATAAAGCATCGCAATCAACAAATTTGCATCAGGCCAACTCTCTCCAAGAGCCCATTAGGAGGATGCCACCATGAAGCTGAGAATTCAAATAGCAGCAAAGTGGTGCTTGACACAGCTTTGGGATGAATGGAGAAATCTGCTGCTGATGTATGTCTCAAAAGTCTGGGAGTGAGAGCGGGAGAGGGTCCCCGAGGAGGGGAGGCAACTGTGTCCGCTGTCAGAACTGAGGAAATCAGTCCAGACTGTTTGAGAAGTGGCTGCTCCAGAGCAAAAGAACTGACATTTGTCAGCGGCAAAGAGGACAAGTGGAGCCAAATGATTTTTCAAGTTTTAATCGACTGCAACGTGAAATGATAGGAGGCAAATGTGATAGAGTGTGTGTCTGCAATGTGTTCACCTTGGGTAGTGTCTGATGCAGGATTTAGTGTTTTCATTCTGCAGCAGTGCAACGTCCTTTCACAGCGTTATCTCCCTGTATGGTCGCTCTCACTGCTGCAAGTGAAGGACTTAAATACAATAACTCCTTCTCACAGAAGCAAAACAAATACAGTATAGGTGTAGGACAGGAGCAGAGCGTGTCATTAAAGGGCTGAGGTGTAGATGGATAAATGAAATGCAAACAGTGGGGTGATACATCAGAAGGACTGATTTGGGTCAAAGCAAATCAATACAAGATTATTTTGACTCATCATTGTTCACTGATGGAATTTTCCTCTCCTGTTGAAGCTGTGAGACAGAGATGAATTTTGCTTATGTGTTATTATACATCAATAGCTTGTTTATTTGGCTTTTACTCACAAAAAGTGATTACATTTAAACTTGACGTATCGAAAAACCTAAACATACAATTTAAATGCTGGTGACTGCTGCTGATTCTTGGATATACGGAGGCTGTATGAAGGTTGTTGTCGTCGATCCATCGGGCCTCACATCTGAAGTCATATACTATATACTCATTTAAGAAGATGAAAGCAGGCGGGAGAGGCACTTATCCACCGCCACATTTTCAAAACCGAGATAACGCCAAAGCCGGGGACCATATAGCTGGAATCTCATATCTTCTCCTCAATAACTGAAAAAGTGTTTATGATGTTGGATCCAGTCTCACTCTGACATATTGGCACTGAGAAAATCCTGAACATCCACTCCTCCTTCTCTGCTTCCTGCTGTACAGGAAAAGCTCCAGTGGCTTTTGGAGACTCTAGAGAAGCCTGTTTCAGATAACTGCACACAAAAGGAAACATGATAATGAATTCTGTCAGCAGAGCAGCACAAAATCATACACACTGGTTATTTAGTGCATCATTTTGTTTCTGAAGGGCTTTCTTGGTTTTGCAATCATTCTTGGGGGAAGGTGTGAAATCGAAGTCTTCAAGGTCGCTAAGTGTTACAACATCTTTCAGATGCTCGCGGCTAACTGTGCACCATGTGGCGCCTGTGCAGGAGGTGTGCTGCAGGCTCCTACAACATTTCCACTGGATGGAGAGCTCTTGCTGGGCCCAGGAATGAGAGAAGAATTTTGCAGTTTCTGGTCCAACACCGCCGGTGTCTTTGTCCAAACCCACTGTCCGATCCACTGCTCCTGCAACCACTGTAGTCATTACTGTGTCCACCTCACACCACGAGCTGCTGGACCGCTGACAGATACTCCACCTGGCACGGATTGCTCTGGTGTACTTATAATTTTGTCGACTGTCAAAAACCTGCAGGATGTCTCCTCCAGGTCTGAACCAGCCAGCGGGACGTTATTATTGTGTGTTCCTCGGTACGTCACCCAGCTCTCGAGGAGAAGTGAGGCCGGTGTGCCTCACTGACTCCCATCACACAGCTCCTCCTCATCTCACATTCTAAAGGAAATGCATGGGTTTGTTTAGGTGTTTCTGCAGGAGATACAAAGACAGGCAGGGAGGGCTGGCATCATGCTCTTGCTCACAATACTGGAAAAAGTGTGTTTGTCTCGTCCGCACTCTCTTACAGTGTGTATGTGAGTGTCATTCTAGACAAACCAACCATTTATTCCCTGTAGCAGAAATGTGTGTCACATCCAGGTGAGTGTGACAGATCGGGGGCTTCACTACAGTGACAGGGAGCCAAGGCCACCCTGCTTGTTTTATTCATGAGAGCCAGGAACGTCTCGTTGGCACGCGGCTCTGGCACAGCAGCAAAATAATGGGAAGCAGTAGCTCACTGCTGTGTCATCAGCTTCACAGTCTTATAGCAGCATCTAGTGCTCACTGTATGAAAAATAAATTGCTGGGAGGAGCACAGCCATTTTTAACTTGTTTTTTTTTTTTTTTTCCTTCAAACACATTGTTTTGTTTTAGACTGATACTTTTCAAATAATTTTACATTTGCCAACACAAAAAAGGAAAGAATTATAACCTGAACTTACACATGCTCTGCTCTACTTCATCATTTCATCATCTAGATGCTTTTGATCAATTCATAACTTTCTATTTCAATATTAGTCTTTATGGGTCAACATCTTAGCAGAGACATTGGATAAAAAATAGCCTCATGGCTAAACTCAATTTTTACAAATGTTCACTGACCTGGTTAAATGAATCAAGAAATAAATGCAGGCCGTCATAGAATATCTTGACTCTTTACTTTTTAATTCAACAGTTGGAAATCCATTCATCTTAGACATCACAAGCGTTCCTCCCTTTTTGTGCATGGGCTTGTTTTCAAGGCTGCATATACAAAGCTACCTTTTTTATTTTTCTAGCTAAATATTTCATAACTATTGTTCAAGTTCTCACTCTTGAAGTTCTTCCTGAAGTGGTATTTAAACATTTATGGGGCTTTTGACACACACACACACACACACACACACAGACATTGTTTAGATGTGATGCCTTATTCTTAAACTGTCTCTCACTGCAGTAGACCTTTATTCCCCAGTATAAGTTAATATCTGACGTTATCATCGATGTATAATCACGTGAGACTACAACATGAGGTTTGATCGTGTAGTTTTCGACGGGCCTTGAAAGCAGCAGTTAGTCCGCCCACTTGTTGCAGCAGAGAAACGCCCCCTCCTCCTCAGCGTGTATTTAAGTGACTCACAGCTACAAACACATGCACACACGCTCGTTCAAGTTACACCCGCAACATCACGCTCACACAACATGGCTGCTCACCGGGTCATCGTGTACGGGGGAAGAGGTGCCCTGGGCTCCCAGTGCGTCCGGCTCTTCAAGTCCAAAGGCTGGGTGAGGGAGCTAGCTTGAGTTGCTGCACTGCTAAAAACACTGTGATGCTAACGGCTAAGCTCACTGTCAGTGTGCGTTTGTGTGTCTGTGTGTGTGAACAGTGGGTAGCCAGCATCGACATGGCAGCCAACGAGGAGGCGAGTGAAAACGTGATCGTGAAGATGAGCGAGTGCTTCACGGAGCAGGCTGGACAGGTGAGACACTCACGATGCTAACACAGAGAGGAGCTAACAGGCTAAGGTCCAACTGGGCCAT
Organism: Pseudorhombus dupliciocellatus; assembly: GCA_016785235.1. NCBI lineage: Eukaryota > Metazoa > Chordata > Actinopteri > Pleuronectiformes > Paralichthyidae > Pseudorhombus > Pseudorhombus dupliciocellatus. Next base: position 4,817,033 of record JAFBJW010000117.1, read on the forward strand.
TTCAGCACATCATGTCCTCTTATTGTAGATTATAAATGGATGTAGTTAATGTTTGTTCTTCGTTTGCTTTATTCATTCACTTGTTGCAGCAGCAGGCAGCTCTGAATGAAGCAGACAAGAGAGTCAAGAGTTGATTTTAATATATATATATATATATATATATACACATTTTATACTGTCATACACGTTCTACAATGAAGTGACACAAGCAAGTAGAATAAAACCTTACAAACAAAATGCTGTGATGCACATTAAAGTCATTATTGTTTGAAATAGTGCAGATAAGTGGAGTGACATGAGAAGAACAGCCTGAAACCTGAGTAGTATTTCACAATCATTGTCTTAAACCTCACACAGTATTCAACTTTGCAATACATAAGACAAAGATGACTTGATTTTTTTTTTTTTTTTTTTCTGTTGGATCAATTAAACAAAATATTTGTCATGTTGAGATTCAGGCCACTGTTTATATTTTGATTACTATTTGATTTGCTTTTAATAACAAGCATCTAAATTCTTTAGCACAATGTTCAGGCAGCATGTTTAAATCAGACTTCATGTCTGTCTTTTAATCTCTTTCTCGTGACTTTACTTGGCTGCTTTGTTCCATGAAGTCATCACATGTCACACGAAGTCTGAGATAACTGAGCCTTTAAATTATTTTTGTAATGAATTCTATTTTAAACACACATGTTCATGCTGAGAATTTTGTAAATGATGACATTTAGATCTCTTCGTGTGGTGACCTGCACTCACCACTTCACAGGCAGTGAACGTTTCCAGCTGCGGTGCGGGCTGATATTTTATCACCACGCTCTGTGAAAAGATGTTTGCCGACATGGCTTTGTTTTTTGTGCAGGTGACGGCAGACGTGGCCCAGTTGCTAGGGGAACAAAAAGTGGATGCCATCTTGTGTGTGGCTGGAGGATGGGCAGGAGGGAAATGTAGTTCCAAAGGTCAGAGTTCAACAACATTTTGTTTGTCACAACATTAATCATCAGCCGCTTATGTCCGTGATTCAAGATGAATGCGTTTCACTGCTTTCATTTTATTCCCATGAATTTTGTAGCAAACAAGTGTTTGTCTTGTTTTATGTCAAGAAAATTGACAGCTTTCCTCCAGACATTTATTGAGGGTTCGCTGAACTTAAACACGAGAAATACAAATTTCATGTTTCTGTGTTTAATATTTGATTTGATATTGATATTGCTTGCCTGTTGGACAGTCGTGCAACAACAGCCAACTCATTACAAAACCAAAGTGTGAACAATGACATTGTCTTTTGGGGGATTACGTCTGGGATTGTTGCCAGAGCAGCAGACACTCCAGGAAATGTCTGTGCTATGCCAAGAAGTGTTTGGCTTCATTTTCCCTCTGATAAGTGGCAGTTTGTCATTTTTACACTTTGGTTTTTTGTGTGTACTGCCTCTTTACAGACAGAGGCTCCATGTAATGGACAAAAAGCAAATAGACCAAAATCTTGAAATGTTTTAATGATGAACATAATGTCGGGAAAATGTCCTGAATGGGACACATATTTTTTTCAGATGAGTTTTTGTCACTGAGCAGATTTTTCATCACCCCCAAGACCCAACAACTGCAAACGTAATCACATTACACAATGTTAGATATAGGTCCTGTATATTTACCATGAATTTCTTTCGTGCCACCCTTTCAAAATTGAGTTTTAATTCTTCCAAAAAGATTCAGTGAAGTCAGTGAAGTCAGTGTTTAGGTGATCCCGCTGACAGACAAATGAACAAGGATAGCAACTTTAAAAACATGGAGGTCAAAGTGGGTCCTGCCTTTCTAACTCTCTCTCCTGCCTTTCTCAGATTTATACAAAAACTCAGATCTCATGTGGAAACAGAGTGTGTGGACCTCGACCATTTCCAGCCACCTGGCCGCTCTGCACCTAAAACCAGGCGGACTATTGACTTTGGCCGGAGCTAAAGCCGCTCTCTCAGGCACTGGAGGTGAGGCACGCATCCCTGGTGTTTACCCTTCTCGTCCTGATGACCTAGTTTGGCCACGTGTCGTGTTAGGGTTCCGGGCAGACATTGATTTAACGGAGACTACTTTGTGCAAACGTCTTTGTTGTCCAAGCTGCCAATTCAAATAATGTAGGTAATAAAAGGCGCTGCAGGGTCCTGACCAGGGAATTGACTCACTGATCAGAGGCAGGGCCGAGCTCACACAGATGAAAACATCAGGGGGGTGGAAGGTGTCGATAAAATGGATCCTGGAAACAAAACAAGCAGAAAAAAGCAGAGTAGCTAATGAGATCAGGGGCGGCAGTGGGACTCGGTGGTTAGAGACTCTGTTTCATAAAGAAAAATCCATCGTTTAATTCTCAAGATGTGTCCATCAGCAGACGTGTTGTTCTGTCAGTGAGGAGCTAACCTGCTCTCAGTGTAAATATTTAAAATCTCACTGGCTTGAGTTCATTACAGCAGCTGGAAGAACATTATCTAACTGATTTAGGATTTTGCATCAAATTACCTGAATTCTAATAAATTTGTTTGTTTAGTTTTGTTTAGAAACAATGAAACCTATTTCCACGCTGTAATAAAACTATCAGCAAGCCCAGCCTTGAACTGACCGTATGCAAACACCTCAGACAGAATTTATCACAAGGACTGAAAAGCTCTTACAGTTAAATTTGATCCTGATATAAAACTCCAGTCATCAATATTTTTCATGTTTTACAACCACATCACCAGCCATGGAAGCTTTGGTGTGTCCCTTCCCTCGCTCCCTCCCTCCTGCCTGTACCTAAGCCAACTGTGTGATGGGCTGAGAGCCAACTCCACTGCAACACAAACCCCTGGCTCAGCAGGCAGCAGCTGAGCCCACAAGCTCATTGGCTGCGGACTTACTGAGGGGAATGACTCAGCAGTTGTGGCTGAACGCACATTGTCCACACGGACGGAGCGTGTTGAGTCCAGTGAGATGGACTGGAGCACCTCATCAGGTTTTGTTCCCCTCTGGTCTGATTCTGCAGGAGAAGCTTCTCTAGTTCTGTCTAGCTCTGTTCTCTGGTTCTGTTGAAAAAAGCTGATGACTGAGTGGGATTTCCACCCTTTTGAATGAGTTAGTTATAATCCTGACCTCAGAGTCAAAAGTTAAACCCTAAAAGACCAAACGCAGAGGACTTGTGATGTCACATGTGGTGATTTTATTCCGTAATCTGCAGTTATCCTCCCAGAAATGCAGAACGTAACATGCAACACCCGAACGGACGCCAAACGGGCTGAGACGTTATTGACTCGTTCAGCCTCTAATCTCACAGGGATTAGTCTGATGAAAGTCAGCCGTGCAGACATCTGATGAGAATACAACAAAAAAAATCACCCCCTGCACCGAGAGTTCAAACTCTGTCTGACAATAAATATCGACAAAGTAAAATGCATGCATTTAAAACTTTAACTCTTTTATTAGGGTTAGCGTGTGTGCTCTCCTCTGAATCTCATGAGTAGACAGTATTGAATGGACTCATTGGTGTAGTGGAAGAACCTTTTTGAATAATGTGTTTTTTCATGACTTCTTCTTTTTTGGATGAAAAACAAGCATGTAAGTGTTGTCCCCACCCCTCGTTCCCATTGGTCGGGCTGATGCTGGCCTATCATAAGACAGGTTGAGGGGGGTGGAGAGATTCCCGGCATTCTTTGCAAACACAACAGTTTCCAGATGCTGGAGTTGGTAAAAGAGGGTTCATGTGAAGATTCAGTGTGAAAGTACAACAGAACAGGCCCCTCATGAGTCCTTTCCTAAATCCATTGCTCCAAGACCAAATGTTCTCTCTCTGTGATCCCCAGGCATGGTGGGATACGGCATGGCCAAGGCTGCCGTGCACCAGCTGTGTCAGAGTCTGGCAACAGAGAACAGCGGGATGCCGTCAGGAGCCACTGCTGTGGCCATACTACCGTAAGTACCGCAGGGAGGTGGTCCGTGCACACTGGGTCGTAAATGAGACATGAGCAGGTTCTTGTAAGTAAATGTATGTATATATCCTCACTTTTAAGCTGAGATTTGAGTTTACAGCTCGATGTCATGTGGAGGAGAGTGTCTGTTACAGGCGAATGTCTCGCTCAGCTTCAGCAGGATTCAGCTGCTTCCTGTCTGTCCTAAGTTGGTCTGGACTTTTAAATTGAAATAAATAAATAGATAAAAAAATGCAAGGGTTACTTCACCTACGGGTAACTCCAAAAAAGATGAGCACCAATATAAAAGGTGGAACAGTGGAATGCTTGATGCCAGTTTATCTTTCTTAAGATCTTCCCTTCTCCACTTCCTTCACGCCTCCCTCTGATAAGGGGTGTGAAGTGCTTCAGGTTGGTTCTTCAGACGTCCACAGCTAAGAATGTTTCGCTCAGCCTGTTTTTTTTTTTTTGGGGGGGGGGGGGATCTAGTATTTTCCTTGAAGGCTTTAAAAAGCATGCAAATCCATTTGAAAAGTGTGCAAATGTTGCTTTCCAACTGTTTTACTGGGTTCTTGTGATGAGTCACTGGGAGGGAAATAAAACTGTAATAAAATTTAGGAGCTGGTCTGTTTTCCTCCAGACAAAGCGCTTGTGTTGATCATGTGCTGTGTATCTGGCACAAAACAGATGTCCTTTCAAAGAACAAGACAAATGAACAGACTGAACTCTCTTCACTGACTTGTCTTCTAAGTGATCGTGACGTTATGTCCGTTAATGTAGAAAATAATTGGACGTTTACTGTAATGTAGAGAATACTGCACACTGCAGCTTTAAATGCACCAACAATGCAGCCAGCCTGCGGACGGAGCGGAGATGAAAGCTGTTGTGCCGTAAAAGCTGTGCCACACACTCCTTTTGTTATGTTCGGCGCGTAAGTGCGAGGTGAAGATAAGCCTCGGGAATAATAGATGGATAAGGCTGCCAGTTTCCCCCAGTATATCTGTGGTTGTGCACATGATCTGTTTCAGATGAATGACTCGCACAGAGGCCTTTTCATCATCGCCTCGTCTCTCTGCTTACTGAATTCAAAACCAGTGTTTTTGCACTGTCATCGTGAAACGTTGGAAATGGGTTTTCAGGGGCGTTTCTCGCCGCCGCGCTCTCTTTGGTTGCATTTTCCAGCTGGATGAGGCAGGACTGCCTCTCCAGCGGCCTGTCACATCTGCTCAGCATTAGCCCCGTGACTTGCATTTCTGTTTACAGCCTCCATCCCCCAAACAGCAACACTCCAGAACAAGGGTTTTCAGATATGTTCGGCACGCACACATTTCATTTTTTTTTTTTAATGGGTTCTTGCCATAACTAAAATGTGAATTTTCTGTAACTATATTTTGTCTTGCATCTATAAAGGAGATGATATCAGCCTGTGGTTTGGTTAACTGATAATTTTCCATTCTTTAAATCGCTGTATATTCAGATTTAAAAGCAAACCAGATGATTCTCAGGCTATATCTGAAATGTTTAATCTCCGAACACATATTGATCATGTTTATGTTTCTCTTATAGCACAGTCTGACGCTCAACATGTGTCTGTGTTCACAATTGACAGAGTTATGACTCCACACGCTTCTGTTGCTCTAAGTGAAATGAGAAGTAACATGATAATCAAATGGCAACATGACGTAAATGATTTAATCTTCCTCCACATGGGCCTGTGTTCAGTGCTGTGTGTGTGGGGGGAGAGATGCTGCCAGCTCTCCTCCCTCTCTGCCTCCCAGTGTTCACGCTTGCGTCATCTGGCTTCATTTGGCAGGGTTACCTTGGATACGCCGATGAACAGGAAGTTCATGCCAGATGCAGATTTCAGCTCCTGGACGCCGCTGGAGTACATCGCAGAGTGAGTGCAGCAGCCGATGATGATTCCACAGTTTCTCATGTCAATACAAAGTCGATTTCTTCTGTTCTTGTTTTTTTCGTTTTAATCTGTAATTTGTTTTCCTCTTCCCTTTGTCTGTGTTTGTGCTTCATGACTAAAATTCTCCCTTGTCATTTGTCACATGCTGCTCTCAAACTACATCAACGTTATAAACAAACCTTATAAAATATAAAGTCATGTGGAGAGAACACAACCTACAAATGAGCCCAGAATGCAAAGTAAATCCACCATAGCTGTGTTTTGGTTTTACAGTAAATGCCTAACACATGTTACACAGTATACAGTATGTTTGGAAGTAGCTTGGGTTACGCTGTAGGATTAGTAAAAACATTTACAGTAAAGAATCAAACTTACAAACTAAATCGGAAGGAGAATCTATTCATAAAGAAAAGCAAAGGCCAATTAAAAAAAAATAAATGAGTGTAGGGGTGATGTCATGTTTTTTTTTTTTTTTTTTTACGACAAAACAAAATACATCAAATCTGTCATTTTCATGGCTCAGAAATCTTTTCAACATAAAAGCAAAAGGTTGGAGTGAAACCATTTTCAATGTTAAGGGTTTTCTTGTTTCTCTCTCTCTGGACTGATGTTCACTGATTTCATGTCGTTCTTCTTCCTGCAGAATGTTTTTCAACTGGGCCACTGACGTGAACCGGCCGGCATCAGGAAGCCTGATGCAGCTGCTGACCTCTGGAGGCGAGACCCAGGCTGAGGCCGCTCAGTAGAGGACAGAGTGGAGCTGTGGAAACGGTGAGGGAGGGAGAGATAAAGATGGATGGAAGCAGAGAGAGGGAGAGACGGGGAGGAGGAGGAGGAGGGTATGGGGTAGGAGGGTCGCAGAGCTGGGAATGATGAAGAGGGTTGGAGCTGAGGAAGAGAGATGGTGACAGAGAGGCGCTAAATAAAATGAGGAGGAGGAGGAGGGGGAGACGGCCAGATGGGTTTGTTGCAGGGGAGGTGGAGGGGGGGGGGGCTTTCTTAGCAGCCTCACAGCGCCATCTAGTGGTGGAAGCTTACAATGATCCCAATGTAGCAGTCAGTCACTGTCTCATCAGTAATACACACAGATGTATATCTGAACTATTCAAAATGATCCAAGATCAGTGTTGTGCAACACATGTCACCTTTGGTCAGACCCGAACTGAAGCAGTGTCTCATTAAGATGCATATAAAATCTATTATATGATACATGTGATATCATAAGTGTTTTGTTTACTCTGACATCAGCTTCAGTCAATTATGGCAACCCCCACCCCTCCACCCCTGTCCATCCTGTCACATGTGAGATCTGTAGCGTCCCTGAAGGTCCTCTGCCACCGAGGTCGAAGAAAATCCGCTGTCGTCTCTCAAACGTACAATAAGTGGACCGGCCTTATTTCATGTCTGTGTCTGTCCAGTCCAAGTGTCCTTGATGTCCTTGGTGTGGAGGAAAAATACAAAGGTGCTCTGTTCCTGTGGGTCTTCTAAGTCGTGTGTTGTAACCTTGTCAACATTCATAATAAAGAGTCAAACAGTGAACTATCGACTAGAGGTCTGAAGTTCAACAGGAAACACTGAAGTGCTGAATGTGGGTTTAATCTACAGTGAACCTGGTGTCTTCAAAATGTCTCCTGCAACTATTTCCTTATTATACTTATTCCCTAGCTACTGCATCACACCAGCAAATACTGATCTGATACTCTGGAATAGTAGGTATTGAAACCGTAGAGCTGGCGATGTTCTGTGTCATTTTCAGAAGACTCCTTGAAAAGTTCGGAACCATCAGTGTTGGTGTGTCTCCTCCATTCGCTGCCTGTAGCCGTGGTCACAAGTTCCTGTGGAGAGGCCAAAAAACAAGTTGATGCTTTCGTTTAAGAAAGACTTGTTACTTTCTGTAGTTCTGAAGTTTTCTACAACAGAAGAGCATCGTGCTCTTTCTGGTCCACTTTCTATCAACTGCTTTATTTTGTGACGTTAGAATTGGGTTTAGATTAGCGAGATGTGCGTCTGCTGGTTTTGTTGATGGCATGATTGTGTGATTCCATTCTCAACCGTAAAGCATAATTATTTCATAAGTTGATTTAACATGTTTTTGTGTGTGTGTGTGTGATTTGTTGAATTTCACCTAAGTTCATTTAAAATCATACAGCCTGACTGTTTTAACCACCACTAGATGGAGCCCTTTCATTAGAGTCCTGCAACTGCTGCACTGCACCTCCGCCTTAATCAGATGGGAGTCAACGCTCAGGAGAGGAGCACGCGCTGCCGTGCGTGCTCTGTGGAAAGCTAACGCACAGAGGGGCCCTTTAGCCTCGTGCACAGAGCTGACTGCTGAGCATCCAGAGCCCTTTCACCTTGGAAAATGCAAATGTCCCCAGCAGCAACATCTGGGAAGACATCAATTTAAGAGTTTGATTATGACAAATAGATTCTTTCACAGGGTGTTGTTGTCCCACCAGCCCGTATATTCACCCTCAGCGTGGACCAGAATGCACATAAATAGACTTCGGGCCAGCTGCTGGGCCTTAGTCTTAAACTCCAGTATTTCTCTGGGCCGGCCACAGTTCCAGGGGACTATATGGCTGTTGACAAGCACACTGCAATAAATCACCCTGCTGAGGATTAATAGGAAAGAGCAAAGCGGCCCGGCTCACTGTAGCTGATATGTATTTATTCTAGGTGGCACGGCAATTCATCTCAGTGTGTGCACGCTGTGTGTGTGTGTGAAGGCCCGAGGCGAATTCAACATGTCTATGCATACATTACCTCCCATGATGCCAGCACTATAGAGTGATTGCCCATGGGGATCGAGTCAGTGTTTATCACAGAAAGCGTTTCACCTGATCAAAGATTACCGGCGAGACAGAGCGCGTTGTTCCTGTTTCCGCTCGGGCGGATAAGTTGTCACCCAGCGCCACAGATGCTATTGTTTTCTGCAGTGTAAACCTAAGAGAAGCAAATTATGTGTGTGTCACAGGTGCAGTGGGATGCTAAAGAGAATTTACCCAGACTGCTCTTTACGCGTCTCATCTGCAGATTCGAGTGTGCGACAAGAGGAGAACTGATTTGAACCCATCTAAATTATCCGGCTTCTCACTCATGGTAAACAAGAAGCTGCGTCTCATCGGGTCAACGAGACCAACGGCAAAACAGATCACATCATGATTTCTGTTCTGACCTCGTGAACATTTTCCAAAATGTTTTCATGACATCACATCAGGCGGAATCTTTAGGCACCAGCAGCGGCTTATCTCCTCTTGACCTTTGTCATGTATCGCTCACCGACTTTCTGACTTCCTGTCGCCTCTCAAATAATTACAATGTTTCATGCTCTTAAAGATGCTAATTTGAGGTCAAACCGACCCATGGCTTCATCTCCCTTTAGCACCTCACTCTTTCTGTACATGTTTTACATTAGAATGTGTTTAAAGCAGAATAAACACGTCACTCTGTGATTTTTAACAGTGATAATTATCACAGGTAACTGGTTCTAATGTTGTGCCTGGTCGGCATCTGTTGGTTTTGATGCTATTTTTCATATCAGACGCTGTTGTGCGTTTTCTTTTTTCCCTCTACACGTAGCGTGTGAAACCATTTAACAGATTACAGTGCACACGGAGAACCTGTGATAGCGTTAGCTCCTGTGACAGAGGACTGAGGTTTTCAAGCACGGGCTGTCTCAGTGATTCATTGTGTGAAGCCAGGAGAAGAGCAGCGTCCAGCTCTGCTAAGATGAAACCCCTAGAGGTGAATATCCTGATTAAAGCCCCACACCCCCACCCTCCATTCAAATCCAGCCAGTTCTCTTTGTGTGTGTGTGTGTGTGTGTTTATGTGCGTGCATGTGCATGTGCCCGTACTCGTATGTGGTTTCACTCCTCATGTGAATTATTCTGGCTTTGTGTGCAGTTTGGGTTCATGTTAGTGTGAGTCCACATGTGCTTTTACACTGTACATGCTTGTGTTGCCGTGTGTTGTTTTTGCATGCTTGCGTGTGTGCAATGTGCGTGCATGTAGACGTGTTATACTTATGTTGTGTGTTTAGGAAGACAACCCCTTGAAAAAAAACACCTTTACCTGTTTATTGCTGTTTTGATTAGTTGCATGAGCAACATGTTCGTGTCAGTGTGTGTGTGTGTGTTATAAATGTCTACCTCTGTGTGTTTGTGTTTTGTAGAGGTTATGTCTGAGATGGCGGGACGCCATGTGGAAGCCATTGAGACCAGGAGCGGCAGTGAACGTGGAAGGTGAGTCCAGATGGTAGTGGTTATCCTCTGGCTGCTCTGGGTAACCTGACCTGCAGGGGAGGACCCCTCTGCCTCCCAAGGACCAGCCGCCACATGTGTTGCGTGAGAGTAAGTCACCCAAAACTCAGGAACCGCCTCTCGGCTTCCTGACTGCCTGTTCTCATAGCCGGGGCTGTTTTTTTAACCGAGGATCTAAAACAACAAACTAGAAAAGCGGATCAGACGGGAACAGTTCAGGGACGGGACCACGAGGTCTGGGGGAGATGTTTTCAGGAGTCTGTTTGTTCATCCTGCACAACCGTCTGTGTCACACACACATACCCTATGAATTCAGACAGCAGACACCTTCACCTTTTACCTTCAGGGGTATAATAATAGTAGTGGTGGCATGGAACAGTATATTGCAGTGCTTCAGTACAATTTTCAATGTACCGCACACCATTTATTTATAACATGAAACATAGTATTTCATTGTTTTAACCACATATCCATGTCTTTAAACATGTTGCTCAGTAATGTGTTTTCATATTCATTTATCTATGAATACTTCTATTGAAATCTACATATTTTCACAAACACTGATTTTGCCTGAAAAGGCAAAGGAAGGACTGTGCTGGACATGCAGGAAAATGTTTATCATAATAATTATAAAAATACAGAGTTGCATCTTTCTACCTTCTACCTCTGGCCTTGGTTTTCCTGCTCTTGTAAATCCAGTGTTCAGCGTTGTTGCCAACTCTGCCTCTAGATGGCACTAAGTCATAAGAACCAGGGCGAGGTGGCAGCCTAATTAAAAATTGAATGATAAGTTTTTGATTTAATTAAACGCCCCTCAAGGCAGTCACTCACAGCGCGGGGTCGACGTGGATGGAGAATTTATTTTTTAAACGGCAACATCAGGTCCAGTGTCTCATAAGATCAAGGCATCTCGAGATGGTACTCAACATCTGCTCAGTGAGAGGTGAGCCACTGCTTGAAAAATCCATGTCAATGAATAAATGATGGGCTGATGAAGACCTGCTCCAGATATTCTTTCAATGCACACAATGATGGAGACTCAGACATTACCCAAGTCAAAGAGAAAAACCGAAAAAAAAGAAAAATGCAAAAAGGGAATTGACAATCCTGGCAAATCCTGCTGCAGAGAGAAAACACAGAATGTAATCGCACACACACAGGCGGGAAAGAGCCGCAGCGCCGGTGTCTTTTGGCGTGTTTTGATTTGTGATTACACTGAAGTTAGGCGGGGACGTGTTTTCTCAGGATCGACAGGCTGACAGTGAAGTTTCTGTCAAACCTGGACTGTACGCCGTGTACTCCAGTTTTCTCTCTCCGAGCTCACCTGCAGCAGCAGAACTTACAGAATCTGACAGTTTGCTGTGGATTCAGGGGGACGCAGAGCCGCAGACGGTTTGTGTGCCTGCTGGTTTGACTGAGGATTTTGGAGAAGACGCAGAACCTGCTGCTCTTTCCAGACAGAAGATATTAAATGTGCATGATTCCAGCACATAGTTACTGAAAGTATTCGCATGCTAGCAGCACGCAGTTTTTATTGCTCCACACATCTTTATGCAGCCCCAGTAATTCTTAAGTTTAATTTCAAGTATACAGAGTTTATCCTTTTCAGAAACTACTTTCTTAAAACCACACACCCATGTAGGACAGGGCTGTCACGCTCAGAGCCGGTCGGGCCACCGGGGCAATTTGGGGGTTCACTGTCTTGCCCTTTGACAAGCGAACAGGAGTTGCTGGCACTTAAACCACAAACCCAGCAATTAAAGAAGCACCCTCTGTACCCTGAGATCCTCTGCTCCACCACAACACATGAAGCTAGAGCGAGACTCAGTCGAGCGTACACCTCCACCCAGGCCCAACTGACTCCTGATGAAACCACGTTTGAATTGACAGAATTCCAGATTTTTATCTGGATCTGCACCCAATTGCTTCCAATTCAAAATCTGCCCCTTAAACCTGTTTTTTTTTTTTTTACCTCAAGATCCATGAATTATTCTCTGAGAAATCAAAGTGAATGTTGAAAATCTCAGATCTGCAGCTCCATCGTTATCCTCAGCAGAATTTAATCACCTCACCCTTCTCCCAAGTTTCCTGATGATCTGTTTGGTAGATTTTTGTATAATCCTGCTAAATATCAAACAGACGGATACAGGAAGACTTTGGTTCTTCCTTAAACTAAAAGGCTTGTCAGTTATTGGACTGACTGATGATTGATAATAAATGGTGATCGATTAGTGGAAGTTTATTTTACTGTTGTTTTTGTTCAAAGGTTCCTGTGTAAAGATCCATCCAAACAGGGCTAAGAGATCACAGCCAGGAAGTTAAAAGGTAATCGCCTCGTTATCAGGCAGGGGGGCTGGTGCAGGATGGGGTGGGAGGGTGGGTGTTGGTGGAGGAGGAGGGCTGCCAACACATGTGACCCACCTCATCACGTCTGTCTATTCAGGGACAGCAGACTTCTCACAGGTTGTTGTTCATGGTTGTTTTTAGCCAATTAGAACGGCGGTGGAGCGTTTGTCCTTCAAACGAGGGACGGGCTCGGATCTGTGACGACGGAGGGAGTCGTTAGAGGCAGCAGAGACTGAACTGACGCAGGTGAGCTGTGGCTTTACAGCACATGCGATAGTATAATGTTTAATGACATCTTCAGTGTACGTAGAACGGGGAAACAACCTTCTGATGTGTACAACTGCTCCCCTGAGACACCCCCCCCCCCCCCCCCCCCTTATTACCCACAAACCCACCCTCATCCAATTATTACCCACAAACCCACACCCCCTGAATATATTGTTACTGCACCGTGTACCACGACAGGCACATCTGTCTGAAAGAGGTACAATCCAAAGTCAGTTCTAATATGTTTTAATACTTGTACAGCATAATCATCCAATGTTACACTTACTAGTACTAATGTACTGCTGCCACCCCAGGAATAGTACTAATACCTCACAGTCTCATTTCTTGTAGTTTTTAATAACACCACTGGTTTTGTACATCTTATGTTCTTCTACATGTATCTAAATATTTCTGGATTCAATAACGGAGTTTCCATTTTGCTCAGCCACATTTCTAAAGTGTATTAGTATGAGAGTTATTTGCCTCTCAGCGAGAACATCCAACAGTCAGTCTGTCAAAGTAGATGTGGGCGGATACTGCAGGCAGCAGCCAGTCAAATCCAGGTCAGCGGTGGTGGTGGGGGGGCGTGTGTGTGTGTGTGTGTGTGTGTGTGTGTGTGTGAATGTAGCCTTTAACCCACAGAGTGGGGACATTATTGTCAAAATAAGGACATTTTGGCCTGTCCTTACTTTCTGACCCCCCCCCCCCCCCCACTTGTATTGGTATACTGTTTGGGGGAGTTGGCTTTAGGGTTAGCTATTTAGTTTGGTAAGGGGCTGGGGAATGTAGTGTGCGAATGAGTGTCCTCACTAAGCTGTACAAATGTGTGTGTGTGTGTGTGTGCGTGCGTCTGTTCAGTGGGGGGGGGGGGGGTTACTATACACTGGGCAAACGATGTGACTGAATTGAGAGTTTTCCATACAAGCAACAGGATCTAACCAAGATAAGCCTCTTGGGAGCCGTGCAGTCCCCTCTCAGGATGGATTATGCACACATACACACACACACTCTGTCTCGGTCTGCCTGTGCACACATCTGTCCACACGCTCGTCTGTTAGTTTCCCTCCGTCTGTGCGTCTGTCTCTATTTTCCCCTGTCGACTTTCCAGGACGGCGCCTCATGTAGAGACACAGGTCCGAAAGCTACCAGTTTGGAGAATTTCTGGTTCTCTCGGTCTCCTCAACGCCCCCCACCCCCCGACTCCACACACCCTCCTACACATCTGTTTCTCATTTACATCCTGGGTCTCAGTTCAGTTAAAGATGGGGGGAGGGAGGGGGTGTTGGGGGGGGTCAGAAACATCTTAAGTCGTCCACATGAAGTTTTATTTTTTTCACAAAAAAAATCGCAGTCTCAACAAATGTCTGTAGCTTTTAAAAATCAAATATGAGACGTTTCTTATCATTTCACCATTAGTCTGGAATGTGGATGTTTGTTAGTGACTAATAACAATAATAGCATCTGATGAGTTAATCAAATTAAAGCTATCCTCAAGCTCATCTGAAACATGCGTACAATTCAAATTCCAATATGTAAAACTGAAAATCCTTTTTTGTTCCTTCGATTGGCTCTGAATTAACACTAGCATCTTTGCGTGAAATGCTAAACTCTGCTTACAATAACCTTGCCAACATGCTTGCCAAGTTTAGCAGGTGGCTCTGACATCAGTCCATAATGTTTAGCATGCTAGTGTTTGAGACATAAAGTCCAGCTATTGATAGTTGATGTTAAATGTAGTTACCGTTCATTATGAACACAGATGTTCACATGAGTAAATGTTCATCTCCATTATTTTACTGTGTGGGTGAAACCTTTGATCCGCTGCTGGTGTCGGCAGCAGAATTTAATGTTGGCTCATCCAGTCTGCTGCTACCACGAAACTATTTTTGGACCACAATGCAACAGGCTGACCAGGGCTCTCTGTATCTGAAGGCTAAGAACATCTTTGAATAATATTCATGAATCCACTGTAACATACAAGCAGACTTCCATTAGAGTACAATGACACATACGGGTTAAATCATGAAATTCCATCAAACAGCTTCTGTCACAGTAATGAATTGGAGATTTCTGAAATTCACTTTGGACTCGTTAAAATGTCACTTTCACTTTTGTGACTAAAACAAATCAGCGGCGTGTGACCTGACACTGATGCAAGCCACTGCAACAGACCTGCTCCTGCCAGCCAGCCCATTTGGGGTTTTTTTCCTGACTGAGAGGAGAATATTCTAAATGCATCGTGTACATTTACTATCTAAAGATAACGAATAAGACAGAACTGAATTCTGGCGGGCTCGTGTTGAGCTGACGTGGCGGTCGCTGTCGGCCACATCACATGGTTTTTACTGCCTTTGTTGCACTGAGGACCACCGAGTCAGGTTCAGGTGGGTCTGAAATAAAGTAAAGTAGAAACAGCAGCAGGACTCTAATGAAAATATTACATGCTTTACAATAGTCTTTTAAAGCAAATCCACTGTCATGGCTGCATAGAACCTTGTTATGATTCACTCTGCATCTTTTCTACATTATAGATCATATTAATATAAATCAGGCCTGTTCAGGATGCAGTCTTTAAGATTAAAATTAAGATTTCTGAATGGTGAACTGATAATAAAAGCAGTCGTGTTCTGCTGTATTGGAGGTGTATTATGTAAATCAGGATTAGGATAAAGTTAGTTCATCTCTCGATCTCTTTCCAGCTTCTGCAATCTGTGTCTGTGACACTGGGTCTGCAGTCAACATTTAACTTCAACTTAAAAATTGAGTCTCAAATATAAATAACAGAAGTAACAGGGTTCTGTGGTTTTTGAGATAAACCTGCCCAAACAGGAGTAATAGAGATTTGTTAGGGTCTTTTTCAGTTGAATTTATTTTCAATTGTCCAGATTTAACAACATACATAATAATTGTTTTTTATTCTTGTACATAAAAGGCAGCTCTTATGCTCCTATCATTTAAAACAAAGATGCTCAAATCATACAATCTTGATCAAATAATAAAAAACTGAAAATAATCTTAGTTTGTATTCTGTGCAGACCAGTTGCAGCGACATAGAAGAAAACCTGAAGCAGTGAAACATCTTCAATGAAAATCAGATAATGCAGAGCAGCAGTTATTCAGACACATTTCGCTGTTAGTGTTTCAGTCCCAGCTTTAGTAAATACACTGAACACCTCAGTCTTTGACCTGTTTGTCCTCACTGAGGCTTTTTTTCTTTTATTTTCCCTAAATGAGGCTTTTCTTTGACTCGCGACTTTAAAGGAGCCCGCGTCCTTCATTATTCATGTTAATTTATGCAACAGAATACCCAACTAATACAATTTTGGAATATCTAAGTGTGTCTCGGTCCGGAGTAATGAGATATGCCAATAATAATATGTAAATTCAGTGAATTATTGAATAGGCATGACTGAGGATTTCTTATTAGTTTGCATGTTTATCTCAAAAACGTCCATCAATTTTTCAGAGAGCTTCTCGTGCCCCAGCCAATAAGTAAATCTAATCAAACAGTGAAATCAATAATTCAGGTGTTTATGTGCTGTTGCGTGAGTGTGACACTGCGTGCATGTGTGTAGTACAGTAGATTCAGTTCTGTATGCTCTTCATTTTCAGGCTGACGCCCAACAAACTTTGTGAATTGAAACTTTTGGCGCCAATTCCATTGTTGTTAACTCATGAATGATCTGAAATCAATACAGTTTATCACCCATGCATATTTTAATCACTCTGCCCCGTCATTAGCTGTTGTAGCAGTAATGCAAAAAGAGATGCAGCAACTCTACACTCGTAAACAGTCATATATATATATATATATATATAGCAGCCTGTGGTGATCTTGTTAAAAAAAAAAAATTGTGCCAAATGTGTTTTTTTTTTTTTCTTCCTCCTCCTCTTCTCCATTCCCCTGCCTCATTTGCAATGATTATGTTATCAGGGCAGCCAGGCAAAAGGGTGGAGCAACCATAATTTCAGTGCGGGATTAGGCAGAAATAACGAGGTCACCAAGTTACAGTTGCCATGGCAACGACACATCCAAGAACACAGGATGCCATTGCTTAAAAAAAAGAAGAAGAAACAGGGCCCAGGATTTCTCTCTCTCTCTCTCGCGCGCGCTCTCTCTTTCTCTCTCTCTCTCTCTCTCACTCCCTCCCTCCCTCCCCTCTCTCTCCCTACTTCTTTTTTCATACCCCTCCCTATCCATCTCCTCGCTCTCCCCCTCTCTCTCCCTCTGCCATCCTCTCCTCCTCCCCGTCTCCGTTTTTTTTTTTTTTTTTTTTTTTTTTGGGAGCGGGGGTTTTTTTTTTTTTAGGCAGCGAGGAGCGGAGGGGAGCAGTTCACTTTCACTCCCCTCTGTTTTCCAGAGCCTTTTGTTTCTGAACATATTCAGAATAATAAATTCACTGTTGAGAACATTTGCATCTTTCTGGTATTCATATTTTGGGAGGGGAGGGGGGGTCTGTGTGTGTTTCTTATCATTTTAATGTGGCTGTACCTGCTCTATAAAGCTCATTAGAGAACACCCTTCCTCACTCTCCTCACCCCGACCACACAGAGTTCTGCGCTCTCTTTTTTTGGCAGAATTTAGTTTTAGGGGAAAAGTGTGTTGAGTGATCGAAGTCAGGAAATCCTGCGAAATAAGAAAAAACAGCTTGGTTATTTTTTTCTGTTGAGGGGAAACAATGGATGTGTAGCCCTGGTCCGAGCATTGATTTGGATTGAAGTTGCCAGAAGCTTTTGGGCTTCTGTTCAAACACACATCTATTCCCATGTTGCACCTGGTTGCTGGTAAGACCGGAGCCTGTGCAGCAAACCGAGTCAACGCCATGCAAAGTCCAATAATAAGCCGGCCTCGAGATAGCGTCCAGTCCAGCGCTGTAATTCTGAACACTATTGATCGTCTTTGGGACTATGCCGATTACACAAAGCCATAAAAAAATTAAAAAAAAAAACATGATACAAGGACACTGAACCTGGCGAAGGAAACACTGGGGATGAAATAAGTAGTGAACCATGATGTGTGTGTCCATTTGGCTAGAGACACTTAATAAGATGGAATGATGAATAAAATTGACAAAGGGTGAGAAAACAATCTGCTTAGAGATATTCAGCAGTTTAATCTCATAGAATAGAGTAAACTAAAATATAATAAATAATACAGAACAGATTTTAAACTGTACTTGGTTCAGGATTATTGTTTAGTTATGTAAACCAGAGCGAGGCCTGATGTGGAAAAATACAAAATAACTTGTAAAATATCTTGGTACATTTGGTATTTAACAGTTAGTTTTGCTTTTAAATCAACTCTTCTTTGATTTTTGTTCACACATTCATTATTTTATGTCACATAAATAAGCAGTAAACATGTATTGCTGACATACATGTACATGGTATTATACTTTTTACATAGTAGGCTTCCTATTGCATCAACACAGAAGCCTGTGGCCTGTTAGAGTCTCTGTTGAGAAAATACAGAGTTCATAGGGATTTATACTCCAAACCAGAGAAGTCAAAGTGTCTGATTTGCACCAGCGCAACTTTTTGTGCGATACGGAAATATGACTCATCCTTAGTCCAGAGCTTTGTGTTTATATTTTACTTCCAGTCAGATCTGTTGCCAGATCGCCAACTAAAACAGCTAAATCCATCGTTGATTAACTCCATGCAAGAATTGACTGTTGTTCAAATCATTGTTGAAGGGAACAGGGAAAAGAAAAGGTCAAAGAAAGCTCAAGATGAGTCAACGCTCAGCTGTTGTGTTATGAAGGTGCGGGGCGGACGGCAGGGCCACCACCGGTCACCACAGCTGCTCTCCGCCTTCAAACGCTGCTCCGCTCTGCTTCAAAGAAACACTTAACTTATTCAGCACTAAAACTAAAACCCTAAACTTTTTCCCATCCTCTCCTCTCCTCTCCCTCCTCTGCTCTCGAGCGGTTTAAAATTGATCCTTGGGACTAAATAGAGGAGCTTTAAATACATGCGTGGATTTAATTTGAATTAGGACGGTGGCAGTGTGATTCTCTGTTTTGTATGACGAGCAGAGAGCCGCTCATTGTGTTTGGTATCTGGAATATTCTCTCTGCCGCACATCAGGTAGCAAAGAGAGAGATGGGCTGTGTGTGTGTGCGCGCTTTGTATGCTTGTGTATTTCAGTGTATGTGTGTCCATGAGCGTGCGTGCGTGTGCGTGCGTGTGTGTGTGTGTGCAGGCTCATGTGTGCGAGGCTGCTGCCATGCCTACGAGGTGGGGGATGGTAGCAGCACAGCCAGCTATTTTTCTTTCTTTCTCTCCTGAACATCAAGTTTGGTCTCCTATCAGCCGCGTCCTCCACAGACCACGTTGTTGGTTAAAGATAAGGCACAGGCATATACTGATGCACATAAATATTGGACATATATTGATTGGTGATCAATTCTGAAACAGGCATGATTGTTATTATTATTATTGTGGGGCCTTTAAATAGTAAGCGATTGGAACTGGAGCCGTGTGTTATCGGCCATGATAGAAAGCAAGCTCCTGTTGTCTGTCGCCTCCTCCACATCGTTAACACTTGTCGTCCTTCTGTCTGTACCTGTATGCTCCATGTCTGTCTGCACAGTAAATATCTCAAACAAACTGATTTGTAAAATTAAGGCAAAACATGGAAATGCACCACTCACATTCAGCTTTTTGGGTTTTGATTCCGAGCTTATGTTTTTTTAATTTGTTAGTTTCTTTTTATGGTTAGTTGGATCGACAGCAGATGGTGATTGGTTTTGATGGCAGAATGTTTTTTGGACACATGTAGATCGTTAGAACCCTGCAGATGATGCTCAAATGAACATTATTCTGATGCCAATAAGAGAAACCAGTGAAAAATTCTGAAATCTGACAGAGATTTGCTTAAATGAGAACATGGAAACATTACTGGTTAGTGAGATGTGTCTGAGGAGTCCACTTTGAATCAATAAACAATAATGACGCTGTTCAGCTAATCGAGACATCAACGCTATTTTCTGGCTAATAATGGCAATAAATCCCATTTGGATCTCACCTTCTATTCACACCGAAGGCCGTTCAGAAATGTCTATAATTCAATCCTCACCGGGGTTAATTCAGGACTTAGATAGTTTGGAACAGTCTTCCGTCTCCATCCACCTCGCAAGGGCTTAATCAACACTCAGAATAATTGTCACTGAACAGTTGACACTTAAGTGAAATATGGAGTTGGGTGGTAGGGGGTGGGGGGGTTATTCCCTGTTAGGAGCACAAAAATGTCCTTTTTTTTTTTAAGTGTGAAAAAAGTTTTGCACCTGAGTTGCTGTGAGGCCGTGGCCCAGAGTGAAGCTAATGAGCTGTCCTGCTGCAGCCGGACTGCAGCTGAAATCCCTTCAGTAAATGTTTGTCACATTCTGGAGCGAAACCCACAAACACCGGAGCCCCCCGTGTGTCCGGACCCTGCACACCGCCTCACGGACGGACCCCAGCCATGTTTGCTCTGCTGCTCGTTATGCCGCTCGCTCTAATCACCCATAACCCCTTGTAAAGATTCTCTTGAATTTAGCCCACCAGTGCCCGCATTTTGCACTGGCAGCCATTGGGGCTAACCTCCACATGACCTCCCCCTGTCTGTGGAATGTTGGCCACCATTCGTGGCAGCGTCTCGCTCACCAGCTTTTGTCTGGCTCCGCCGCCACCGCACCAGCGGCTGCAGGAGACAACCAAGGGGCATTTTGTCAGCACTTGGCAGTTGGCTTTTGGCACGGCTTCCTCTCTAAGAAAACATCCAAAACATCTGCAGCTGAGCGAGCAGAGCGAGGAGGGGGAGGGGGAGGGGGGGTAAGAGGTGGATGCGGGGGAAGGAGGGGTGGTGGTTAGAGGGATGGGGAGATGTGGTTGAGGTGCTGGTGGTGATGGGGGAGCAGAGCTGTGGGGGCGGCAGGCGGCAGAAGTACGTCTGCGCTACAAATTTGACGAGGACTTTTGAAAGGCTAAATCCCAAAGAGAGCACTGCTGCTGCTACAAACAGCAGAGCGGAGACAGGCGGGAGCCGCCTCACGAGAGGCTGGAAGAAAATAAATAATTATGATGATAACCTCTGTGTGCGTGTTCCTAACAAATGTTGCAGAGGGAAAATATTTACAATGGAAAAGAAAGTGCAGTATGAATATTTTGTGTATGAAGTCTCAGCGTTATTATGTGAAATGTTTTCATGGTGTAAATGCTGCCGTGGCTTCAGCGTTTCATAGAGAGGCCCACACTGAAGGTTGTGGTTAAATTGCGCGCGCACGCGTGTGTGTGTGTGTGTGTGTGTTTCCACCTCTGTCATGGTCTATATGGGGGTGGAGAATAACATTTAGTTTAAAAAAAAAATCTCATTTACAATTAGAGTGTGTGTGTGTGTGTGTCGTCGTATCTCTCCCTTATGAATATGATTTTTGTGGATTATATTTCCTTGTTGTGGTGAGAAGGTGCAGAGCAAACTGAAATAGAATTGTCGTGTGTATCATTAAGGCCAAACCGCACTGAACACTGCTTATAATTGCCTGTTAGTCGAATGCGCCCTATGAGCCAAGCTCTCGCACATTTTGTGTTTGACAGCAAGAACCCGAGCCGGGAGTCTTGTCTGTGAACAAAGCCGATCCTGCAGTGACACCGGTTTACAATCTGTGTGACTGCTAATCCCACTAGAACAGTGAGGGTAATCTACACATGGAGGTGGAGGGATCTCCGCTCACTCCAGATCCTCACACGCCGCGACCGTGGAAAATGGGATTGGACCCTCTCAGCTAAATCTCATCAAGAAGACAAAAACGTCACAATCGCTAATGCTGGGCTCGCTCTTCACCTCCGTGGTTATCTGTCGAGTTTGATCTCATTGCTCTGCTGTGCCTGGGCTCTGTAAAACGCTCAGTATTGTTTCTGCTCATTCTACACAGCCTGGTGGAGGTTTGAATCCTCAGCCTCGCTGAGTCATCGGGCCTCTCTCTCTCTGGCATGTCGTCCTGAAACTCTGAATCTGAATGTGTCAGAGTTCTTTTGAACACCTTTAACGTGCAAAACCAAATTGAAGGTGAAAGGTCACCAAGAGAAAACTTTCAGTCCTTTGTGCCCCCGTCCAATTACATCAGCTTGTTCTGCTAAATGCTGCACGCAGCTTTTCAGCCACTCTCCCCGTTTTCAGGACAACTTGTTTCCGACCAACTCTTTTAATTCACATGGAACGGTCGCCTGCTCGCCGGAACAGTGATCACAGCAGCCGAACGAATTCGCTCCCTCGCCTGCAGACCCTCACATGCAGCGGGGACGCCGATAGATGGAGCTGTGGGTTTGAGGAGGAATGGAGGAGGTGGGGGAGGAGGAGGAGGAAGGGGATGACTCTCTCACTACTTGAAGTTAAGACAGAAGTGTGGAAAAGCCACTGTTTCCAAATCTGCGGGGCAACTCATTAGCGGCACCGTGAGCACTGATGTCCCTTCGTTCACAGCCGTTCCTGTTTACATTTGCTGGAGAGTGAGATGGAGATGTCTGAGCTACGCCGACTATCACGGCGTGTCCCCTAAGACTGTGTCACCATCACGTTAATGATGGCTTCTTGATGATTCAGGGGCAAATAAGTGTTTTTTTTTCTTTCTTCTTTTAGGTAGTGGTCACTTTACTTGAAGGGATGGAGAGGCATCGCAGGAAACACACTCTCGGGAGCAGCGTGTGTGTGTGTGTGTGTGTTGATTTGCAGCACGTGTTGGCGTGCATGCTCCTGCACGTGCATGTGTCTGTCAGGTTTCCTGCTGCGCTGTGCGGCTGGGAGACCTAGCAAGGGTAAAATTCCATTCTCTCGGCGGAGCAGCATTCTGCATGAGCCAATTCCCAGGAGACACTGCTCTGCATGTCCTCCAGACAGCCAAGCTGAGGCACAGGCTCAGGCTCGCTTATTAACTGACCTGGGGGGGGCGGCAGTGGTGGTGGAGGAGGAGAGGGAGGGAGGGAGGGAGGGGTGGTGGTAGTGGAGGGGGGGGGGGGGGAGGGGGGGGGGCAGGGATGGGGAATGGAGGAGGAGGTGGTGGAGAAGTGGAGGAGGGGGGAAGGGTGAGCCCAGGGAGGCAGGAGGAGGAGGAGGAGGAGGCGGTGGGTGAGGAGGGAGGGGGAGGAGGGTGTTGGGAATTATGGGTTTGTGCGTGTGTGTGTGTGTGTGTGTGCACAAGAGAATTTGTGCATGTGTATAGGAGTGTGTGCGTGAGTGTGAGTGTGATCAGGGGTGATGGGTTGTGGGGATACGAGTGTGTGTGTGCGTGAGTGTGCATGCGTGTGTGTCAGAGGCAGAACTGGTTGAAAATATTAACTCTTTGCTCGCTGAGCTGCTTTTGCTGCAAAAATTCAGCTGGAGAGAAAGAGCAGCATGGATGTCTAACAAGCTGCTCTGTGTTTTGTGAGCGCGCTTCATACGTGGACGTGTTGGCGCCTCGTTAGCTGCAGGTTTCTGGTTAATCACTTTAAACTGGCATTTTCTGAACTTGGAACTGTGTAATTTAACGGGCTGCGGCAGCACTGCCTTCATTTCCTTCAGTTTTTAACCAAGGACACAATAATGGCTTCCATCAGTGTCCCCTCGCTTCCACACTTTGGTACATTGGTGCAAATATGGTTTTAAACTCCACCTCTGCACACACGGTCTTTTTCTGAAGTAGAGCTAAATGCCTCTACTTCCTGTATTAATCTATTTACATTAATTTGTCATCCCTGCGTGCAAATATTAGTTTTTACTTCTGTGTGTCTTCCCATAATTGCTTGACACGACTGTGAGCCTCATTTATCACCAGTGTGAGGAAATAGCATAATTGAAAAGTGCTTTTCAATTACAATTTGTTTAACTTAAATAATGAAATAAAATATGGCGCTTCAAAGTTTAACTTCTTTTTTATTATTATTATTATTCCATCCAGCAGCAAAGAGGAAAGAGAAAAAGAGAGGGAGAGGAAAAATCACTCACGGCAAAATGCAAATGAGCCTGGAAGCTATTACGATGCTAATGAGATTCTACCATAGAAGTTGCTGCTCCGGCATCCGGGGTTTATTTCATCCATATTTGGAAAACAGTTGTGTTCTCAAAAATAGGGGACACACTTCCTGGTGTTCATGGTGCAGCTAGTGAGTTTTTACCTCATCCACGTGAAGCTGAGATGCTATGAGACAGGAGCCGCATCCGGCTACTTTAGTTTTACTCAGCAGAATCCAGTGGTTTCTCAGCAGGCTCCACATTGTGTTTCACGCTGAGGCTCTGCTCTATTTTTGGCAGATCTGCCGTTTCATCATCTGCTTGTCAATCACCAGTGAGCTGCTTTTATTAATATTGCTATCAAACTCGTCCTCGCTGCTTCAAAATATCACAAACATTGTGCGTGTCGGCACATGTTCCTCTCAAAAACAGAAAGGCAGATGAGCGTGATTGTTTACACCAGCAGCAGGCACATCAAACAGGACTACAACTTTATATTTTCACGCTCCGCTGTGAAACAGGATAAGACATGTTCCAGCATCTCTCCGACAGGAGCGGCATCGGTGCGTTCAGGTGCAAAACCTGTAGCATGGCTGCTATGGGTGTGTAGTTTGTGCGCTAAAAGCAGGCAGGTAGGTACGTAGGGAGATAGGGTATGTTACCATAGTAACACCAAGAGGGAACCCAGCAGAAGCGGAGTGTCTATATGTGTCCTGACCCATTTCCATTCTCATCCACAAGTGTTTTGTCTCCCTCACCTTGCTGTTTCACAACTAAAAGCACCTCTCCTTCCACATCCTCGATGCGTTTGCTGCATTTAACAAATGATGGTGGCTTAAAACATCCGGAAAAACAGGCAGGATCCAATGCTGCAAAGTCTCGGTGCATTTGGTTTCCAGTGCCATTCAATTCCATTCTATTCCACCTCATGGTTCCTGAGGGTAAAGTAAAAAAGCCCAAGTATGAACATAAATAAAACTTATCGGTGGAAAACGTATGCAAAGCAAATGAGAACATTTTCTAGCGCAGTTTCACTAATTGTCATCTGCAAAATAAAGGCTCTCCTCACATTGTTAATTTTGCCGGTGAGTGAACTCAACCTGCCACAAAAAGGACAAAGCACATTTAGCGATGAAGGTCAGAGCAGAAACCACAAAGCAGCTGTGGGAAACGAGAACTGTGGTCAGTCCAGTGAAGTGATTAACTTGTAAAACAGAGTTAATCAGCTGAGCAGCGTCCTTTGGATGTGATCTGTGATCTGTGGCGCTTCAGCGAGTCCGGACGAGACGGGCACAACAGAAACACTCAATTTATTTCCCAGTGGGACGCAGCTGAGTTCAGAACCTGACTGATCAGTTTAGAAAAAATTAAAAGCAGCATCAGACAAGTTTGAACCTCAAATTTCGTTCCAACAAGATTCTCCCATGTTTGCGGTTTACAGTTTTTCTATTCCAGCTTTTGCTTTTCTCTTTCTGTCCTGAAGCAACAAACATTTTATGTGATTCAACGAGCTGAGACAACGCTCCTTTAAATTGCTGCTCTTTTAATTCCTTCATTTTCTATTTCTGTTCAGCATGTCGTAACTTTGCCAAGAAAAGCACCTCTTTTATAAAGTTTGCGATTATTATATAAATAAAAAATATATGTTAGAGTCATCGCTCTTTTGTTTTTCTAGAAATTATGTTTTGGAAATTAAAGCTTGGTCGATCCAGATTGCTGTTGTCGTGGATACATAGGACTGGGACAATCTCCTACTGCGTTCGTCACGAGGACTCCAGAAAACGCTCAGACCCAATTTTCCAGACATTTTCTGGAGACTTCATGTCTGAAGACGACTCATGAGCCAGGGCTCGTTTCTTCTTTTGCCATATTATCTGTGAATAATTTTTTATTAGGTTATTAGGTTTTTCTGCCGTCATTGAGAAGAGGCCCCATCATTTTGACATTGAGATACGGGGATTTCTTTTTTTAGAGAGATTCGATCTGGAATCATGAATGAATCATTGGCACATTGAAGGCATTGATATCTATGAGTCCTTTGCGCCGTGCTGCAGCTTGACTGTGGGCTGCGTGTGCTGTCCTCAGCTTTTCACTCGTCATATTTGGATTTAAGTGAATCGTCACTGTATGTCAACGTATGCACAGAGAATATATAATGTTTTGGTTGGTTCTGGCCCACACAGACCCACGTGACTCCACGAGTTCAGCCTCACACGTGTCAGCCCTGTTTACAATCCTCTGTACAATGCCACCACGTTAATATTGAAATCTGTTAAATGAGCTGTTCTCCTCTATGTATTGTATTGCAGCCACACTCGAGTGGTAAGCGCTTTAGGCGGCAACCAAATCCTGTTAGAAATGTCAATTGAAAAGGTCTTGAGATATTAAAAATGTAGTTTTTAATTAAAGGTTTATTAATAGATTTTTCAAACTTTTTTTTTAATTACCCGACCAGATGCCTGAGGCATTTGGATTACAACTTTTATCTCGCTCGATTCAGACTGCCTCTCCCCATTCAGCCATTTTGGATTAAAAGTCAGACTTCATAAATGCTGTTCATTAATTCCCAGTGTGGGCAGTTAATGTGGGATTCGGTTGTAACGTTGCGGGCTCGTCTGAGTGTGTGTTTATTTTTAGATCCTTGTGGCTACTTCGCAGCCCTGATCTGTCACGGAGGAGCACATGGTGGAACTCTTAATCAGCATGCACACGGTGTCTGGTGTGAACACTCAACATGTTCGTGACACTTGCTGTCACAGTAAATGTGGCTGGTGACGTGTTGCACGGGGCGCGCTCAAAGTTGAATTAAATCCAGTTCATATCACGCGCAAACATTTAAAGGCATGCATGACAAGGTGCTTGTTCATGCTAAGCTACGTAAAAACCTTCAGCGTGTGCGCGCGTGTTCGTCCCATATAACTTTTAAAAGCAAGAAAATTAAATCAAAATGAATTATGGGCAATTTGTGAGAACTGATTCTACCTCATTTTCTCATTACTGGATTTAACACTTTCACCTCAATTAAAATCGCAGGTAGACACAATTAGTGCAGGTGTATCCTCACAGGGCTCCTGGGAATACACAGAAGCATATATGATATCAATTGATTTAATATAAACATATATGTGGCTGAAAATCCTGACGTGTTTCGCAGTTTTGCGAAATATTGTCTCTTATCTGGTTTTTAAACTGTCAGGTTCCAAGATTCTGTCATTAGCATCATCGAGCAGCTGCAGTAGCAAACAAGACGCTATCAAGATTTAGCTTTTGATGGACGCTGCTGGCTCCACATGACGATCACTAAGGCGCAGACTGGCTCCAAAATAACACCAAAAAGCCAAGAAATCCAGTGCCACTGCCATTTTGACCAGTGTCCAAAGTAGAGATGCAACATCCGTCTTCACGTAGTTAAGATACAGTGAAAAATACACTGAAAACAGTTCTAACAAGAGTTCACCTGACGTCGATTCAAATCCACATGTCCTGATTTGTCTCTGACGCGGACACCGGGCAGGACACCTGGAGACTGTCCTCGTGCATCAGAAAGTGTGCGTTCAGACGCACACATCAAAACAAGGCATCAACTTCAGGGCATCAAACACCTCACACACGAGATCTGACCTGAACTTTGCAAGAATGCACAACTGAGTGTGGGTCTTAAGGGAACAGGAAACGACTTCCCTCCTCCCCCCTTCAATCCCGCTCCACCACCGCCACCACCACCTCCACCACCCTTCCTCCCATCCTCCCCTCGCTTCCTCCTCCTCCTCCTCCTCCTCTTTGCTATAGCAGAGACCCAGGCAGGCCAACTTGCAGAGTGCAGCTCAGCCTCGACAGCGGCTGCTTCCCACTGGGGGTCTTTCGGAGAGCATCGCACTCCCATGTGCGCTGCCGTGCCCGCTGGATGTTGAGATCGCGCCGTGCGCCTCGCCAGGAGCCACCATGTCCAACCCGACCCACGACCCGTTCTACTCGTCTCCGTTCGGACCCTTCTACCGGAGACACTCGCCCTACATGGTCCAGCCCGAGTACCGGATCTACGAGATGAACAAGCGGCTGCAGGCGCGCACAGAGGTGAGGAGACACGGTCCCGCGGAGAAGTGGCGGTGCCGGGCACACGGGAGCGGAGCGGAGCGGGGGGCTGCGGAGGTCCGGTGCCGGGAGGTGGGAAGGGATGCGGGGCTGAGGGACGGGGCTCGGGTCCGTCACTTCAGGAGGTGGCATGTGATGATGCTAAAGTGCCAAACATTCCAGAGGTGGAGGTGAACACACTGAGCCAGGCGCGTAGGGAGGATTTGAGGAGGAGGTGATTTACACGTGGCCAATTAACTTGTTTTGAATTCTCGACTCGAGCTGAGATCCACCTGGAGAAACTCCCAAACCTAACGACTGTGCACGGGAACGTGGGGCAGGAACCTGTTCTGGGGCTTTTATCTGACAGTCACTTTGATTTGAAATTGAGATTCAGACTTTTTGTTCAGAGAGGAGTTTTAAGTGTCATGTGTAAAGGGAGGCTGCAGGGGCAGGTGATGCTGTGACCAGGCTGCACACACTGGTTATCTGGGCTTCAATGCATGTCTCTGTTTTTTTTTTTTTTTTTAGCAGATGTGCATACTGTGTGTGGTTGATAAGGAAATGCAACAGTTTTTAAAGAGCTCCGGGCTCAAACAGTCCCATCATCATCATCATCATCGCGACTCCTCCCTCTGAGTCTGGATGAACTTTTCTCCACGAGGGTCCTGATGATGATCAGAATGTGACTGTGAACTCACTCCATGACAGTTCTCCGCGATGCTTCGCTTCGAGTGGCGTGCACGTGTCTCTCAGCCTGAACCCTGGCTGATCCCGCTGGGAATTGTACAACAAGCATCTGTCTCCAGCAGCTGTTCCGTGATTGCAAACGTGTAAACTTGTAGATTAAAAAGTTCATTCAACGAGTCAAGTCGTGACGCGAACTCAGCTCCTTTAAACAGTTTCTCATTTGTAGATTTAAAGATTATAACTAATTGGTCTGCCTCCTCAAATATATCTAATCACTCCCTGAAAAGTCCTGACGTGTCCCAAACCTCAAGAAGAAGAAGTGACCAATCACTTCTCCAATATGCTAAATAACTGTTTGCTTTCAGACATGTTACCCACGTCGAGACGTTGAAGAGGGAGGAGTTTTGGATGAACATGTCCATTAAATGATTAAATGAGACGTGCTTTTTTTGGAGATCTCATTCTGGAACGAGACTCCAGCTGAATTACTGTGGCAGCTCCACCAACGATGCTGACTTTCCCAAAGAGGAACTTGCGACTCGAAGCAAACCGAGGCAGTGTTGCTGAGATGCAACGGCCCGGTCTGATGCATTATTCATGCACAGTGGTCCAGGCCCCAGTGGACCTCAACTCCTGTACCACACATACCCCGACACCGAGTGCAATCGCCATGCACCAGCACACGCACGCACATAAGCTATGATGTGATGTATGTGCTTGTGTAAAAAAACAAACAGCACTGGTGAAACCCATGGATAAGATACAGCTTAAACTTTTATCTTCATCTCCTCAGACTTAATGATATAATTGCGTGATAATATAATTCGTTTTTGTTCCCCTTGGTGTTCACGTCCTCGTCTCCCTTCCCTTCCCTCCACAGCAGCAGCAGCAAAGTCCATCGTCTCCTCAGCAATGTGGTTATTGTTTGATTAAAATGCAGGTGGTGAATATAATGAGGAAGAAGTAAAGGGAAATAAACGGCTCCGGTTTTCCAAATAGTTTGCGTCCAGATGCAGCGAGCAACTGAGTTCAGGCGACTCGTGAAATTATCGTGATTATCCTCAAGACTCTGAAACTGCAGCCGTCAGTTTACAGGAAAAAAAAAAAAAAAAACTCACTGCACGCCTGGAAAAAAGATCGAGAGGCAAAGGGAAAATATTGTAGCAGAAATCTGCCCATTGCAGAGCTTGATTGTACGTTCCCCTGTGAAACCGACGTATTGAAGCTGTTTCCTTCCTGTAAATTGAGGTTAGGTGTTGGTCCCTTAATGATGATGTGAGCCTGAGGGGTCATTCTGCCGCCGCTTCCATCACTGCGCCGCCACCGACTCTAAAAGTCAGCTTGCACTTAGAAACAAGACTGTGTCAGTATCAGTGCGTGGGTCAGGGTGGTGTTGTTATAAAACAGGAAGTTTGGCCTGTTTCACACACACACACACACACACACACACACAGACCCACACACACTCAGTATGGATGGCTGGATAGTTTCTTAAATATTTCATCAAGGTTTTTGCTGCTAGCAGCGGTTGCAGATCCATATCCACGTTTTGTATTTGCTAGCTTGGCAGTAAACCGATGCTTCATGGAAGGATATATGACAGTAAATCATACATCACTGCCTTAATTTGTATACTTTTATTTCCAGACTTAATAAAAAAAACTGAGGAGGAGGGAGGAACTTGTGTGGTAGAAAGAGAACACAAGTTTACATAAGTAAGTACAAATATTGTATATTTTATGTACATGATTCCCATTCGTCCCTTAATGAATGAGTGACAAGTAGATAAGAGTGACTTCTGAGATTGTACGTGTTTCATGATTCAGGAGCACCTAGTGGTGAAGATGCAAATCGCAGCGGATTTCCTCAAGAGAAGAGGACCTACTTAAAGAAATAGGGCTATAGGGCGAATGTTCTCAGTGAAATACAGGTACTATTAGTTTCAGGTGTTTAATCGCTCAAGAAAATGTAGTTGTGAATATTGTGTTCCATTAAATCCTCCAGTATCTCACACTTCCTTTCAGTAGTTTTAGCCGTTAAGGATGATTAAGGTTTTGAATCTTGAAAAGCTCTGACCTGCCCTCACATCTGTTTTTGGTATTTAAGCGACAGCGAAAGACAGAAAGTGTTTTAAACTAATCAGAAGACTATCACGACCATGCAGTCTGTCCCTCTGGGGTCTTAGTGTTACTCCTCAGGGTTCGTTGTTGGAACAGAGACCATCTTGTCAGAATTATCAGCGAATAAAGATGCTTCGTGTGGCGAAAGAAGTGCCATTGTTATGGATAAGAATAGCTCGGGGTGTACTTAACGTGACGCTGGCTGGCAGGCCATCGAAGCCAGATGACTCACTGTAGCCTGCGTTTGCGAGCAGAGGATCTGCCTGAGCCTCGATACGTTGAAGGAGTCCCTCTCCTGTTGGAGACTCTTCCATTTGTCTTATTCATGAGTGTGCTTTTGAATTTGCTTGGCTGCTGGTGCGACTGCCGCTCACACTGGCAGACGCAGGACTGAAGGACTTGACACTTGGTGGAGACTTACTTACCCCCCAGAGGAAGCTGTAATCTGTACGAGTGAAATAACAAGGGGTTAGAATCAAGTGTGTTTTCACTCTTTGGATTTAACATCTCATTGACATGATTGTCGTGGGGAGCAGAAACTTCATTCTGCAGGATTTCCCGTCTCTCGTCCTGATTCATTTTAAGAGTTTCAGAAATTAGGTTTAGCAGAGCAGACACGCCCCTGGACGCTCCAGTGCTGTTTCAGATGGTTTAAAGTGCAGTTTCATAACGTTCAGTGTATTACAGATGTTGTTTATGATGCCTCGTGGTTCATTTGAAAGTCTCCAGACGAATATACCCATTCCAGTGTCTCTGCATCCATCTATAAATGTCTTGTTTTGACTGGACGACACTCTAAAAGCCAAACATATTTGAACTACAATCACATAAAACAGAGAAAATCTTTAAATCCGCACTGCAGAGAAGCTGGTCAGTCTTTAATCTGCAGATTATTTTCTCCTGGAATCATTTCATCAGTCAAATGTCAAAAAAATACACAAAGGTTGTAATTTTTTTCTGATCAGAATCCCCCAATTCCTCTGGTTTCCCTTCCTAAATGTCATTAGACCAGTTGTTCAAGCCTGAAAGACTCAAGGTTCTGGATATTAATTGATTGAAATAGTTGTTTTAGATTGACTTGTGGATTAATCACCTAATCCCCTCAGATGCACATCGTGGGATCAGGTTGATTTTCACAGTTCATCAGTTAATCTGCCAGTTATTCCCTCAAACGAACCGATCACTCCTTTATCTTACTGAAGTCCCACAATATTAAAAAGTCACACATTTAGAAAAATGGCAGATCCTCACAATGGAAAAGTCACTTACCCATTTTCAAATTATTTCCGGAATATTTCTCTGATGATCTACAAACTGATAATTGGACTAAATGTCTGTAGGATTGTTGATTTAAATCTTCAGTCGTGAGCGTTCGTTATTTATCTGAAGATGAATTTTGAGGAATCTGAATTCATTGTGCTAAAGGTTAAATGTTCTTAAACCACAAGGTTATAATTTTAAATGATTTGTCTTGTATGTCCAACACTTGGAAAGACAGGCAGGAAACTCTCCCATGTCAAATTGTAGGGTGACAGAATCCTGTTCTGACTTTGATGGTTAAGAAACCCACCATGTTTACATGTGAGTGGATAGTGTTTCGAAACATATCTACTTATATAAACACTTTGAATCTTTCCACTTGAAGATTATTTTCCCGAACCAGTTTTTTTTGTTCCCATCTGCCCTGCACTCAGAAATGAGAAGGAGTAAAACGACCGTGTGCTTCTCTGGGATCAGCGCTCACCTTTGAACTGATAACTGTGCTGCAGCTTAAACAGTCCTGCCCCTGTCATGACTCCAGGTCTGTTTCTGTCTCAACCTTATTACCTGGCTCCATTCATACTTATTACCTGCACCAGGCTGACTGCTATCCCATTACCTTCGTTTTACACACGTGAACCCGCAGTGACCTGGCAATCTAAACAGGCTTTGATGTGGATTTGACGCCATGCATACGGTGTGACCACATTGTTTCTGTGCCGACAATTGGGAGGGAGGCAAGGGGAGGGAGGGGGACGCTGGCCCCCGCCGCTCTCAGCTGCCGGCGTTCGGCGGGCAGATGATTTGTGGGGGAATTTGACACTTAAGCGTATGCAAATGAGGCGGCGGATTAACATTCAGAGGAGGAGCTTGGTCGACCTCAGCCGGTGTAAGGCCATTAGCATAGAAGACATTAATATTCAGCGGCAGAGCGCGAGGACACAGAATAACAGTGTAAGTAACACTACAACACAGAGGCTGGAAACAGAAGGAAAACAAAAGCTTTTTAATGGAGGCGCCATAATAATACCCAGAGGGCCGTGTTCAGGAGCCTCTGCCGCTGACTAGAGTGTCTAATGGTCACAGGCGCCCTCCGCAGATGCACATGCAATCAGCGGCAGTGATTGGCGGGACCCTCGCTGCATCCTCGCATTGACGCAGCAGAGTTGGTCTCATTGTCATTATTCAAATGGGCCCACGGACCTGAGTCAGAACTGGAGTGTTCATTATGGCACAAGCCCTTGTTCCTGTCAGGGGCAAAGTGGATCTGTTCCCCTCAGCACTACATGTCAGATTGACATGAATAGGCTTATGATGTAGAGGTCAAGTTGGCTCTGAGCCGTGAGGTTCGTAGAGAAGGATTAAAGACGAGCGAGGAGCGCAGCGGGGGATCTCGCTTATAGTCGGGATCTGTGTTTAACTTCACAGGCGTGAAAATGAGCGGTAATTGTTATTCATGTCATCGGAAGATCTAAATGCGATTCCTCAGTTAACTGTTGGTAAATTGTGAGCCCGGGCTGAATTCATTTTATTTTGGGCTGCGAAACAAACTGAGATAAAGAAAAGCTGCAGATCCTCACAGATGAGAAACAATAACCAACCATGTTTTTGCTTCTTTTTTATCACAATAATAATAGAGATAACATTGACATATTATTTTTAAAGCTCATATGAAAGTTAAAAATAAAAGTTGCAGATGAATTAAAAGGAAAAAAAGTTTAACGGCCGATTACCAAAATTAAAAACTGGGATTAAACTTCTGCTGGACTGAGTGTGAGCGTGCTTCAAAGCGCTTTTTCTGCAGCGAGTCTGTGTGAAACTGGCCCAGAGTAATTACCTCACAGGTGCCGAACATCACGGTGCCCTTATCTGAACCATTACTGATTTATCTAGCATCAGGGACAACAAGCCACTGGAGGTATGTCACTGAAAAGAGCCCCGAGCGTGGCACGTCTGAGCTGTGTTCACATTTCTGGATAGATGGCTCCTCATGAAAGATATATTTATTGATTCCGTCATTTATTTTGTAGACGTTACAGTCCTCGCGTATGATCCTGAACCTCTGTTGACGGGGCAGTTCTGACTTGATCATCAGACACATTTGAAAAATGAAGTTTATTTCCGAACACCATGTTAAATAACAAGAGCTCCCAAGTGAGTCAGTGTGTTATTAACGTGGATTCAGTGACTAAACTGCGCTGTTCCTTGTTTCTGTTGCCGCGTGGTTATTTACAGACTTGGCGTACGCACAGACGTCTGCCGACTGTAAAACGTTGCTCGGAGCGCCTGACATTAAAAACAAGAAAACATATTTTCCTGTTTTCATAATGCTGCCAGTCAGTGAAAGGACTGAATCACTTTAGCTCCTGCTTTAACTCGCTGCCAACACCCCCCCCCCCGCACTAAATTAAAGAATAATGCTGCTAAAAGGTGAGCGGGCAGCCTGACGGTTTTGAAAGGGAAAAAGGAACGTTATCCCAGGAATGCTGAGGTCGGAGCTGAATATCTTCACCTGCTTATCATTTCACTTTCACTGCGGGGAAACGGCAAGCAGGGAAATGATGTATTCTCGTTTAGTTTAGTAAATTCATCCCAGGTCACCTGCACATTCACAGGTTTACCGCACTGGATCGTCTCACTCCAGGGTTCAGATGGTGGTTCCGACCACAGTGATATTTAGACAACGCTCATCTGATTGCACTTCGAAACAGAGGTTGTTCAACAGCTGCAGCACGTCAGCCGATCCTGAAAAAAAAAACAGTTTGAACTCCCCCTTTAGTCGACTGGTTTATTCTGTGTTGAGGAGGTCTGAGAAGGTTTTTGAATTCTGTCATTTCATGAGGCTCTATCCTTCAAACTCAAGCATTAATGATTAAAAAATTAAATGTAGAAGCGGGTAGCAACCTCACACAAACATGTGCACTGGCTCACATGTGACGCTCTGAGGGGATGTTTCCGTCAAATCGCTGGTCAGACGATGAGCGTCAGTCCCATCCAGCAGGAAGCTCGGACAATAGACCCACCTTTTTCCTGGCCCTTTCCCATGGTTCCTTCCAGGCTGCACTGTCGCTCTGATAACAGAGAGGAGCGACGGGCCTGTTGTCCATCCGTGTCCTGTTGTTCTCTGTCCCTGATGTGGTAACAGAGCCTGTCCTGAAACGGAGAGGTCACAGGCTGGTCCCTCGCATCCAGACAACTCCGACAGGGTTTGGGAGTGAGATGCTGAAACATTCAGGACACTTAAAATGAGCAAAACGTCTTTACTGCCGTCTTCTGTGTCCCAGCACAGGACCGTTATCATTGCGGGGACATTTGGCAGGGACACTGAAGACGCTGTCGCTTCAGTTTTGAGTAGAAACACACGGTGAAGGTGGAGGATCATTTCTATGGAGAGAGAGAGAGGTCAAGCTTTCGGATTTCATGTATATTGTGCAGAAACTTGTGTGTCTCCTTTTGAACAGGCAGCAGGAAAAAAAAAAAATCCAAGCTTATAATATTTCATCATTGTGCAGAAAATAAGTGGAGCAGTGGATACAGTGGAGCGGGCAGAACCACACTGTACTTCAGATTCGTTTCACCAAGAGCCTGCCTCCGCTCTGAGCCCGTTTCTGGCTGTTTCATCATTTCACTGATCAGCTGTTTGACTGTGATGTAGCTTCCTGCGAGACCAACTTCACCGCAGCCATTCTCAACGTGCAGGAAGTGAGGAGCAGAATATCTGTTTGTGTTGACTTATTTATTTTTAATGTAAATCCAGTCAGAAAACTCCTGCTGAGCCGTCGTGCTCCTCTTCAGCTTGTATGTGAGCATCTCCTCCAGGCACGGCTGTGAAGTAACAACGCTTTAGTCAGTTGCGAGGTTTTGCAAAGAAACCAAACATCCTGCATGTATTCAAGCGGTCGCTCCGCTGGATTGAATACCAGCTCCAAGCATTGCATTATTATTAGTATTACTTCATGGCTGTGTCACTCTTCCACCGCGGAGAGGCTGTGGGACCAGAGTCATCACTGTTTTTCCCTATGACACTATTAAGGTGATACATAGATTCAACTCTTCACTTATTAATTGATTCATTAAACACATGTCGTCTAATCAGTTCACAAAATAAAGTCAAGCTGGATCGTTTTGCTTCTCTTCATCATACATGTATTTCACATATTACGCAAAATTGCAATTATTATTATTATTATTATTCCCATAACCATCCTTGTGTCCTTATATACTCCCCTCACCTGGCCAGCGTGGTCACATCCGTCACCGTGACGACCAACAGGTGAGGGTGCGTGCTCACACACCAGAGCACGTTCAGCCCGACTGAGCTGTATCAGTGGATCTGATGAAATCTGGTATTGATCGCGCTCCTCGTTAAGCTGTTGGAGGAAGTGTGCCATGTGCTGATTGCTTATTGGTCTAATTAGCTCAGCGATGGGGATACAGGCTAGAACGGTGTTAGCGCGTCCGAATCCTCACTTTCCCTTTGACTGTAAATTCTCGGGGGTGCAGTGAATGATTTGGTTCCCCTGCTTTGTCATTCAGGCATTTTGTTGTTGTTTTTGTATTTTTCCTCCATATTCACGTGTGAATCTGATGATGATATTGACTCTTTTCTGTTTGTTTATCGAGCTGAGACACTTTTTAAGTAGCTGTGGGTTTCATTAAACCCGTTCACACCTGGTTCTCCTCACTGACACAAAGGATGAAAAGCCTAAACTTAACCAATGTGCAGTTGCAAAGTTCTCACTTGATATTTTGTTTAAAATTTTCGTCAGAACTGAAACTTTTTTCCCGGGTTCCAAAGTGAAATGAAAGGCCTGCTTCTGAATAGCTTTTGAATATTTATGTATATAGAAAGCAGCAGCAGATTCTTCTGGTGTCACAAGTCAGGATCCCAATAAGCCTGATGAGCATTCGGGCCTTACATTTCCTGTAGTGGTGAGAGAGCGTCTCATTTGTCATTCGTCCTGATCAAGGGCACTTCAGCACATGATTTCACCGCTGTTGTGGGATCGGCCCTGAAACCTGCAGATGCTGTTGAATACACTCTGCGGTCGTTGCTTCTCATCTGTGTTTCTTACAAAGCTGCTGCGTATTAACTTTGACCTTTAACCTTTCCTGAAACAGGAACAGAGCTCTCTGCTCTCTGCCTCTAACGTCTGACTCTAAAGCAGAACGGAGAGAGAAAATGGGAACGCTGCCTGAGTAAATTGGCAGACGTGAAATCTAATGTGGGAACTTCTTCCCTGACTTCATTTTTATGGGGAGAGTTCATCTCATGTGAACGTGCAGCAGCTATTGAAGGGCACTGGCATTTTTTTTTTTTTTCCAGCTGAATTCATTTTTCTTTATTTGCATAATGTTTGGCTGGTGGCACCGTGGCCACTGAATGCAGCAACATGTTAAGGTTGCATTATACAAAAACCCTTAAAGCCCAGGAGGATAAACCTGTGCTGATATGAAACATTAGTGTGCGCAGAATCAGACATGATTTAAAGTGGTCTTATCTCTTTTGTCTAAAGGAGCGGCTGCTGTACTCTGTCATCCTAAGGACCCTTAAATAGACACAGTACCTGGGGGTTAGAATAAGGGACCACCCTATCTGGGTATTTATTTTTCATGGGATGCAAGGATGGAAAACAAATCACCAGTTTTAGATTCTGCTATTTGAAATCGGTGTGTGGCTGTTAAGATTCATTGCAATTAAAGCAAGGGTTGGTAATCCTGCTAAAGCTGCAGCAGATGCATCCGGCTCCCTCCCAGTGACTGTCAAAGCCACACCCCCAAATCTCATCAACATGCACTGACCGAGTTTGTTTCCGAGTCCAGCCTTTTCTTTCTTTATTGATGGTTAGTACAGAAGGTGAATCTTAAGTTTAATTTAAATTTCAAAAGGCCCATAAATCTCTCAGAGTTGCTTTGTTTCAGGGTTTTTAACAAGGAATCGTCCAAAGATTATATAAAAGCTGATATAAAAAGATGTATTTCTATTTTTGTATGTGTTTTTTTTTTTATATAACTCATATAGTTTAAAATTATTATCTGGTATAATAGCTGTTGATCACATTCCTGATGAATCCCTTTACTGATTCAGGAACATTCCTTAATTTAAATTTAATTTTCAAATGTAATTTTTTTGTAAGAACGCCTCACCTCATGAACATGTTTCACTCACACGATGCTGCTTGATATTCTGCACATTCCCGATTCTGCGTGTGCAATGTGATTTATCTTCATTAAACTTCTAATAACCTTCATGACGCAGTCAAACCAGAGCCACCTTTCTAAAGCTCCAAACATCTGGAACATCTGGAATACCCTGGAGCTGTTTGAGTAGAGTAGACAGTAGAACTTCCTTGGCCCAAGTGTCAGCCAGGCTGCGTTCGGGGTTTCAGACGTTGGTAATTCTTCAAGGTCAGGCCCCAGACACACCCAGACTCTTCAAGGCTCCTCTGCCACAAGAGGCTCGAAGCAGAAAGTGGTTCATGTTAAACATTCATGGTTCATGGAGATTTAGAGAAGTGAGATCTCGCTTTGTGTTTCTGCGTTGTCGGCCTGTTCTCCCTGTATGGACATTTCTATATGTGAGGACTTAACCCTCAGCTCTGTTGCTATTTACTGAGGATCCTCCCCATGCTGTCCCTCCAATCCTCTGGATTTCCTGTAAATCCCAGAGGCCTGGCCAGTGCTGGTGATTTGTGGTTGGCTACGGAGCAATTGACACATTGATAAATCCCCCTCCGATGGGCCGTGATCCGTTTGAATCAATAGAGCCTTATCGGCTGACGGCCTTCGCGGCTGCGACTGCGTCAGTTCACCTCGGGTCCCTCGGAGTTGGCCTGATTTGTTG
This sequence comes from Pseudorhombus dupliciocellatus, assembly GCA_016785235.1. Lineage (NCBI taxonomy): Eukaryota > Metazoa > Chordata > Actinopteri > Pleuronectiformes > Paralichthyidae > Pseudorhombus > Pseudorhombus dupliciocellatus. The sequence goes on from JAFBJW010000117.1 coordinate 4,855,702, forward strand.
CATTTGACAACAGACATCGTCACGGCACGTGGTTCGTCAGAGAATAATTGAAGGCAGGACGCTGTCTGTCAGCGAGCCGCGGAGGAGCGAGGAGAGAGGAGAGGAGACGGCCAGAGATAAAACAAAGAGAGGCTGATGGGGTGTTTGAGGGTGGAGCAGTTATAGTAAATATGTGTCGTTTACAGTTTTAGAACCTGCTGCCAATGACAGAATATAAGCAGAGCTGCTGCAGTCGAGGGATTGAAATCGAAGACAGCACTGACGGCACCGTGAGCCTTCAGCGCGGTGGGTTCAGCTCCAGCCAGAGGATTCATCTGGCTTGTGTCCACTGGCCAGGCTTTAGCTGTTCTGCAGCCCGTCTGGCTGCGGTCCACTTTCTCCTCTGTCTTTAGATCCGGGCCAAACCTGGCCCTGCCCGTGGCTCAGCCGGCCGCGCTTCACCACTTGGCGAGGCGCTGCCCGAATGCTGCACAAGCTCCAGTTTGGGGGATTAATGGACAGTTTGTACAAATGAAACTTTCCCTGGACGTGTTGGTGATGCTTCAGACGGCATTTAGCTTTATTACGACGAAATAACTTGTGTTTAATTCACAAAATAAGTGCAACGAAGCTGCCAGGAGTCTTTTGTCTTATTGTCATGGATGCTGGAACTAAATACCGTTCATGTCACAGGAGATGTGCTCGTTATTTTCAGAGTCATCTGTTGTCTAGGTGGGAGGGTTTTTCACCAGATACAGACTAAAGCATATAATCTAGGGTTGAACCCAGCTGAGCAGACAAGACAATAGACACTCCGCTGTCAGATCTGCTCTTTTGGAGGTGGAGGGGGTGACATCAGTACAACCGCAGGATCTACCAATTTGAGTTCAGTAGAAATATGATTTTGTGAAATAAGGAGGGACAGAGAGAAATCATTTGGAAATGATAGAGTGAGTCTAACAAAGGCAGCACAACAGGAAGCAGAGGCTAGGTCGGTGTGAGAAGGAACGTGATGTGGAGATTAGCTAACCCTCTTCTGTAGCAGTGACTAACTAAAGACGAAGTGGGAGCTTAAGTAAAACACTTTTCATTAAAACAGAAAGAGGAGGCTTAATGAATACCAGAGTCTATAAAACACAGTGATGGGAGCCCTTAGGATGACAGCACTTGAAAAATATATCTCCAGCACTAAATGCAGGCAGTTTATGTCAAAACGGAGACGGTTCTATTCATGAAATCCTTCAACCCCAACAGCAGAGTTCAGCACCGTCTTTCAGGTGAAACTCTTTTTGTGGCTCCGCACAATGTGAAGAAGTTTAAGTGTCATCATGAGACGGCTGTGTCTTTGTTTTCAGAGTCTGATGAATCCCATAGTCTTCAAAAAGTGGTGAAGGTAGTTCACAGTACTTGTACACACGTTTGCAAAGTTTTCATGAGGAGATTTAAGCTTTTCTGTAGTGGACTGTTTTAAGGAAATAGAAATATAATATAAACATTGCTTGATAAAATTGACATAGTTACTAATATGACAAAATGAAAAGATTAACATTTCGGTATGTATTTTCAGCTTGCCGGGGCTTTTTATTTTCTGCTGATTGCAGGTAGAGTAGCAGAAAAAAAAAAAAAAAATGACTGTACAGGAGGTGACGTGTGTGTGTGTCCTGTTCACCCTTCACTTGACTGTCAATCCCCAGAGTCCCCGCCCCTGAACAGAACTGGATTATGTGTTGAACTTGTTTTGAATGCAGAGCAGCACCAGAGTCCCCCCCCCCCAACCTCCATCTCCCTCTGTCTGTTTAGTCCCGGGGTGTCACTCCTCTCTGTCTCTCTGAAATAGATGTACTCACATGAAACAGACACAACACACGTGCTGCCGGCTGTTCACACCTGCTGGAACTCACTATATGATACAGTTGTACACACACACACACACACACACACACACACACACACACACACACACACACATACACAAACCAGCTGAGTTCCATAGTGCACAGCTGGTCAGTGGTGAGTGTGTCATTGTCAAATCACGGGCTGTTATTGTTGTCAAAACGTCATTGTCCCATTTAAATTTTTAATTTTCAGGCAGAGATAGTTTTGTTTGGATGTTTTGCTGCTGTTTATCAGATCAGCTCTGGCTCCATGGAAAACACGCACACACTCCTCCTACATTTCAACTAATCATACAAACACACAAACAACTGGGTGGACATGTGTAGAGAGGGAGGTTCAAGCTTTTTAACGCCAATCGTTTTGGCATTAAAAAGCTTATTCATGATACAATTACGATTCATTGTAATTGTTTTTGTAATCAGGGCTGGTCGGCCATTCATCCATTATTTAATCCAGCTTCTGAATGTGAGGATCTGCTTCAGCTCAGTGGACATTTGAAATTTTAGCTGGAGAAATCTAGAGAGTTAAAGGTGTCAACTTGGCTTCTGGGAAAATTAATGTGATAATGAAGCTCAGGTTTGTAAGGAACCAATTTGTTGTATGAATTATCATTTAATCTGCAACACGGCAAAAAACAAACCAACTTAAAAAAAAGAAAAAGAAATCAACACAGAAATAAATCACATTTTGTGTTTGAGATATTTTCCCTGGAGCAATGACATCAGAGTTAATGTTGAGCAACAGTTTTGATAATTGGACAATCAATTAATTTGCTAATCATTGCAGAGCTTCCTCTCAATGGTCTGGATGAAGGATTTGAACATCGTAGCTCTAATTGAAAGATCAGCTGCTGATAAAAATATTCACTAGTTGCAGCCGGTTGTGGAGGAAAGATGTAATTCAGCACAGTTCACAGCCTCGCCTGGGCTTTGATGTTTATTTGAACCAAACTGATGCGACACTGTTTTTATGAAGTGAAACAACAAGAAAAAAAAACATCAGTTCAGTTTGTGTCATACAGATCCTCCTCGCCTCAGATGCGTTGGGGACACGCTGACCTGCAGGGTCCCCCCCCCCACCCTCCCCGATCTCTGCTTATTGGCCTTGACGCTGCTCAATGGTGACAACGCTAATTGTCAACATCTGGGGAGCGCTCGCCGTCCCTCAGCGCAGCGAGAGTGAAACGTGGGGATCTGTCACAACGTGTCTGAGGAAATTAACGTCAGTCGACCTTTGTTTGGGGGGAGGGAGGGGTTGTGGGGAGGGTGGGGGGGTGTACTTAGGGAGCAGGGTCATCCCCCAGATATTATCAGGGTCATTAGAGAGGTGTGTGCACTGTAAATACTATTGATATTACTTCTGCTACTACCAATACTAAAACCAGCCTACAGCAAATCCACTCGTATTACTCATACTCAGCTCATAGTAGCAGCCATAAGCAGGAGCACTAAGTCAATATTGTAACAGTAACTGATACTACAAATATTGGTCTGATAGTAAGTGTCCTAACCTGCTGGTAGAAATACACGCAGCAGTGCGTGATGAAGCTGCCGGACCTCAGCTTGTATTTCAGACTTGCAGGAGCCTCGGGCTCGACTCTCCCCAAAGTCTGAGCTTAAGAAATGTGCCGGGTGTTACCAGGCTCTGGCTTAACATCGACCTGTAGCTGAAGCTCTTCAGCCGGCGGCCAGCGCTTCACTTTCTCGTCCCGATTTATAGACTTGTTTTCATATGTGTTGTGGTTCTATGGCCCTGTCATAATTTCTTTTAAACGTCTAATCCCTCTGACTCTTTGACAGTTGACCGTCGAAGCTCTTAACTCAAGTGTAAACGCCGTGATTCCTTTCAATAAAAATAAAAACAAGCACAACAATCTGCAGTGCAAGGAATGCTTGCCCCATGCCGCTGACTTATATACAAAATGAACAATGTTGTTTTTTATCTTGTCTCAGACAAAAGCCGGCACGGCCACAATATCTGCGTCTTATCACAGTTGATCAATATTGAATTTATGTAGAAAACGCAATGGCACAAGAGCAACACCCTGGATAAAGGAAATTCACTAGGTTATTAAATAACAGAAGAAAGTCAAGAGTGTTATATCCGACCTGTGGTTCTCACAGAGGCCTGGGGGGGTGTAGCGACATGATTTGAGAGATGCCAAGGAACTGGCGTTATTTGTCAAAAACTATAAATAGTCTTGTTTTTGTGTGTCTGTCTTCGACGCTGACCCCAGATTCTGTTTGTCCTCCGACAGGAAAGTGACAGTTTGTGGTGGGACGCTTTCGCCACAGAGTTTTTTGAGGAGGACGCGACTCTGACGCTCTCCTTCTGCCTCGAAGATGGACCAAAGAGATACAGTAAGACTCCTTACTATTTTTTTATCGTCTTATCTGTGGATGCCAAAGCGTCACAACTTTGGAATGACCAATCCAATTCATCACTCATCTATTTGGGAACAGATATGGACTTTTGGCATCTGAAACACATCTGACAGTGATCATGGGCAAATTTGCACACATCAAGCACTAATGACTTGATATTTTACATTTTAACCATTAACGTCATCATGAATAACTAGAAATAGAAAATGAAGCATAAAATACAGGCAAACATGACGTAAACTGACCAATACATCGGTCGATTCTTTCACATACTGCATATTTATTGATTCATTTTCAAGTATGTGTGTTTTTCTGCCTAATATTGTGCATGTGTCCTACCTTCAGGTGAGTAGAGGCATCTCACATCCTTCTTAGTTCTTTTCTAAATGTTCCAAATGTCTTCAGAGTAAAACTTCCAAAATACTGTAATTGCATCTATGGCAAGGAATCTGCAGTACTATTCAGTGTCCTGTGTTATAAGGTACATGAAGGTATCCAGTTCTGATATTCTCATAATCTCCTGTTTCGGTTCGTCCCTGCAACGACGGCTTGAGTTCCTGGAAGGATCCTCGACAGTCGATCGCGTGCACTTTGAACTCGACTCACGAGCTGCAGCTGCGGTGAGCGTGGTGCTCAGCAACAAATGACAGATCACGGGCTGTTATTGAGTTTGTGATGCCGTCCCTTTAATCTCATCTGCATAGGTTCACGGTTTGATATCTGAAGCATATTGAACATCACACGGACAAAGATAAGGATGTGCCGCTGTGAAATGAGCAGGTGTGTGTGTGTGTGTGTGTAACCGACTTGTGTAGCTGTTTTTGTGCGTTTGTGTTTGTGATTCAGCTCAATCATGGAGCAGGAAGAGAGGGAAGAGGGAGGGAGGAGAGAGAGGAGAGAGGGAGTGGAGGATTGTTGTGAGCTGGGCCTGGGTTTGCTTTTCAAATGTAAAAATAAAAATCCCCAGTGGTGTAGAGACGGTAACCCTGTTCCCCCGGGAACAGGAGGCTTAACACCATGGCGATGATGACTCACCGTCAGTCGCAAGCCTTCCTCCATTCTCATTCAGGTGCTCAAAGTTGCACAGACACACGCACACACATATCCAGGAAACATCCAGCTACCCAGCAACAGATTTGACTCAAAAGAAAAACTAAGAAAAGAGACGCACATCAGATTTGGCATCTGCTACATTCTCTATAGGAGACAACAGTAGATGTTTATATAGACGCGCTGATTGAGATGTGTCTTCTCCCGGGAGATCTTTGCTCCTCTGTTGTTAATTTTAGACGCGGCTCCTGAACGAGCTGCAGAGACTCAGCCGGCTTGAAGGACTTCACTTCTCCAGACTGAAACTTTTTAGGGAGAATTTCCTGTTGGCGAACAAGTGAACGCCGAACCCTCTGGGGGACGCAGCCTGGCTGAGCAGCTCCTGGATCAGGAGGTGGAGACAGTGGCACTAACTAGAAGGATGGTTGTGTTCTGAAGTGTCCTTGGGCAAAAACATCGCCAAACACCTGAACCCCAAATCATGGCTGACAGTGTAGAGATGGTGCTGAATATAGAAGCTGTATGAATAAGTGGGTGAACGGGTGGATGCACATTTAAAGCTCGGTTAAAAGAAACCTTTATCTGAATGTATACATTTTGAAGTCTGTTCAGGAGACCACATTATTAATTCAGTTTTTCATCTCGAATATAAGCTCCACAGACATTTTCTCTGTTTCTCTATAGAATGTGTGTATAAAAATGTGCTGATACTCAGAGTATCTTCAGAGTGTTGGACAGAGTTTGAATACGTGGGAACAACAGAACCCTCTCTACCTTTTCTCCCAGGAGCTTATTCCTTCACCTTTCTATTATACCGAATCAGTCTTGTGGCACATGATTTCCGTCCCTGCTCTTATCAGAGGGCCTTGGACTCTGCAATCCGTTGCCTTTATTTTATTTTGTTATTTTATTGTAGGGAGAAATTTAAGCTTACTGCAGCAGCAGCAGCTGCTGCTGCATTCATTGTTAGTCACCGTTCGAGAGCATCGGCTAACTGTCTAGCACATAAAATGTAAATGTGACCCGCAGTGGCCCTTACTGTGAAATAATCCTCGCTTGCAGCTCCTGTGAAAAAGCGCAGATTTGTGTAGTTGTGGTTTCGCAGGTCAGAGCAGTAGTGACCGCTGGAGGTGCGAGGGTGGAGCGGGTGGAGCGGGTGGAGGGGGTGGAGGGTCGTTACCGCCGGTTAAAAGGATGCATGTGTGTCGGAGGAGTTAGCGCTGGAGCTGCAGCTGTTTAGACTTTACCTGTGAGACTGAGGGGCACAATTATAATCAGAGTGCATATAAATCAGAGGTATCTGATGTCATTGGCATTCTTTTAATTTCTATTTTCAAAGATCTCAAAGTCTTTATGTTTATGTTAATCCTTATATTGGAGGTTCTTTCTGGCTAAGCGCTGTTTAAAATAATTATATGGTATGTGAAATACAGGTATTTTATGGCAATACTCCATTATTTCTAATTTAATATTGAATAGAATCTGTGTAATGTATGTCTGTTTTATTCATCTTAGACACTCACTGTGAAACGCATTGGGCCGTAAGTGTATGAACTCAAATCCTCATTGAGAAGTGAATTATATATTTTTTGCCTTTCAGTAGCTTATAGGATAATTACAGAGGAAACAATCACTTCACTTCAGTCTGACGTGCTCTAATTTCATAACGTTCAGCGCAGGGAAAATTAGAAAAGCCAATTTACTTCATCCCTTTTTTTCCTTATGGCGAGGACCTGTGTGGAGCTATTCTGAAACCTGCTGCTGCCACAAGGAAATAGATTAGCGTTCAGTTATCGAAGACTGGGCATTATTCTTAATTCACATTTTTGATTCATCATCAAATTTTTCTGATTTTGGAAGTGGTATCTAAACTTTCCTATTTTACGTCTTCTCACAGTAAAAATCATTCAACTGATTAACATTAAAATTGTCAGTTTATTCTCAACTTATTCTCAACGTACTTGCGTCATTTGGCTCTTTGGCGTCTTTGGCATCAGCAACTTCATTGCTAGTGAAATGTTCAGTTTCAGCTGTGACGTTTATTCCCTCATAGGCTGCTGTGACTCGTAAAATCTCCACAGAGACAAGGTGATGTCACAGTTCTGGCAAACGTCCACAGAGCGAGATGGAAACGCTCAGACGTCGGTTCGTTTCCTGGTGTCAGCTGCCGTCTGACTCATTTCCCCGCCGTGTGCCACCTAATGAAAAGCAAACTTCAGCCGATCATGTGTTGTGTGTAATTGTAATCTACATGTATCAGTGACAATTACCGTGTCACAGGATGACATAAGCAGCTTATCCAGACAGATTGCATTATTGCTCGCCTCGGATCTGAAGAGACACTACGTGTAACGGCGTAAGAAGGCGCAGCCCTTCGAATACATCGTAGTATTTCACAGCGTCTTTGGAAATAGAACTTATTACATTGGTGTACTTCAATGACGGTACGTTACTTTGATTAAAAAAAAACAAAAAAAACAAGACTTGTTGCTTTTATGTTTCATCTGCGGAGCAAGGGGTGTTTTGGTGCGAATCCTAAAATGTGTGGAAAACAATTCTCCATCGACGCAGGCCAATTACTGTTCCCTACCCTGAATATTCAGAAACTCTGTCTAATTATGCACCCGCTTGCCGTGGCCTTAACGCTCGCCCCAGTACCTTGTCTGGCTCCGCAATCTATGAGGCATCTGATGAAAGCAGCGCTCCGTGATGCAATCAAAGAGCAAGGCTCATTTCAGAAGTAGTTCAAACAAGAGACGGAAAACTCTGCATGTTTAGTGGGCTGGTTCAGGGCAAAATACCAGAGTGATTCACAACACATTTACAATTCATCTAGTTATTCTTGCGTTGCGGCGCGCAATAATTGCAGCAATAAAATGACCACAGCTAATAATCTTTAAGCAAGCATGAGGACATAATGAGGAGGAGGAAAACAGGGGGAACAGCTTTTATACGTGCGGAGGAACGAAGGGAAAGCGCAAAAAGGAGTCCGCTCGCTGCTGTGAATTAAAACTGGGCCATTTTTAATCAATAAACACATTATGTGCCGTTTGGAAGCGTGATGATGTTTCCATCTTTTCTCCGGACACATATCAACAACATCGTAATGAGCAATTTCAGCAAGTCGTAGATTAGTCTTATTGTATTTGCTGACTTTATCTTTCTTATACCCACAGTACAGGAAAATGTTATTTCTCTTAGGTTTTAGTTTTGTGATGTTTATGAAATACTTTGCACTGCTATCTTAATTTATTCCTCTGCCTTTAATTTGGTAAAAATGCTGCTGTGTGGTTTCTTCTGCTCCTGGTAACAGCCATAGCTTATACTCCCATTTATGAAGCTCGACACTCATGACTTGACTCAACAAAGATGTTTTCCATCTCGAACCAGAACACACACAGAAGATCCACCGTCACCGAGGCGGACAGGCCTTTTTATCATGATTGTATATTGAGATCAGAATCATATACCATGTTCACATGAATCAGGCAAAACGGATTCATTTGAGGGGTAAAAATGAAGAATGAAGACTATCCACAAAAACTGAGTAATTCACAGAAACAGATCTGGATCCACTATTGAACCTCACCTGAGACAAACAAACAAAACAGGCAGCGGTACAAATGGAATCATGTAATTATACTTTTCATTATTTTGCACCTCACCTTTGCAACTCACCCAAGTCACCATGGTCCTCCCTAAGACTCTCACACATTCAGCAGAGCATGATCGTCTCTCTCTCTCTCTCTCTCTCTCTCTCTCTCTCTCTCTCTCTCTCTCTGGAGCCACAAAGTGGTTATTGGTCATTTTTTTCAGTCTGAACCGCTCTCCGCTCTGGCACTGGCTCAGTCGCACAGGTCGTCGACGTACTTCCTGCTTGCACCACTGCAGGAAAAAAGATCTGTAAGGAACATTTAACTGAAATCTGCCCAATGTGTCTACCCTACTTTTATTACGAAAAGAGGCTAAAACACCCTTGTTATTGGCTCATGAGCACAAAGGACCCTTTTTTTTTTAATCACATGTCATAAATTAAATTAAATTAACTTTAATCAATTTGATTATAAGTCCCTATGACACCCTCGCTGTCCATTCACCGCCACACATTCAACCAAGCCGCATAATAAAGTTCATTTCCAGCTTCAGCCCGTTCAGTCGTCATCACGTTATTGATATCCATTGTGTCCTTTGTATTTTATTTTGTAATGATGTTAACGGCCGGGCCGAGTCGTGACCTTCACATATCTCCAGTGTTTACAGCCGGCGCCGTCTCACCCCGGTGTTAAACGCATTATTCAGTGGTCGCATGCATAATCAGCGCGGTGTTTATACAGACAGAGTTCATACAGTATCTGTGTGAAAGAACCTGAATGGAGGTCTGCGATGGAGGGATAAGTCTACTGCTGTGATCTGACTCGCTCTCTGTTGAATAAAAGATTGACAATGGGGGGGGGGGGGGGGGGGGGGGGGGGGGGGGGGGGGGGGGGGGGGGGATGTATTATTGAATTGGGTGGTGGGATGTAGAGACGGAGAGGCGGAGTCCCAAAAGAAGGTAAAGGGAGTGGTGCAGTGTTGGTCTACCTTTTCTGTTTGTGTGTTCATATGCGTGTGTGTCTATCAGCTCCGTATCTGTGTGTCTGGTTTTGAGCGACATGCAGTGTTTCTGCGTGGACGTGCATGTCTGAGTGAATGTGTGCGTCCACGGTATGGGCTCGGAGTTGCAGAGGTATCTCGGCGCTTCTTGTGGAGAGGGGTTGTTTTGAAAAGGAGGAGCGTGGGAGGAGGGGTGGGGTGTGGGGTGGGGGGGTATGCGAAGCTGCTTTACAGAGAGATGGATAGGATGGTTTGAAGGTGTAGAGCGGTGATTGGCAGGCGGGATGATGCGGCCCTGGCTCAGCTGCAGTGCCGAGATGTAGGCTGCCGCTGATTGACAGTCGAGCCGAGCCTGGGAACCGCGGTGCTGGATCGGCCACAAAGAGAGAGAGAGAGGAGAGAAATTATTATAGATTTAAACCCCTAAAAAAAAAAAAAAAAAAAAAACACATATATGGAGCCTCATAACTATTCTGCTGCTGGTGGATAGTTCGACACTGCCATCTATTGTGAACTGCGCTGGTGGCGTTCTTTATATTTCTCTGGGTTGACAGGGCACTCATCAAGTTTCTACCTGTTTCACCGGGATTGAGGAAAGAGAGAGAGCGGTGGAGAGTTGGAAAGATGACAAAGAAACACTGAGTCTTTACAGTAACACACCTGAACAACAGACGACTGGCTCTTCATTATAGCTTGTTAGCCCAGGGTAGCAATCATTTTCCTCCATCCATTGATTAATAGTTAATAGTTTTACTATTTTTCCACATCCAAATATAATAAGTTCACCCCAGACTCCCTCCAAATATTCCGATATTTCTTATTAAACGAATTAACTAATTATCAGAACAGTCCTATATTATCTATTGACTCTCATTTAAAGGGCTAATTTACCTTGTCCATGAACCCATGAGACCTCGTAAGGTGTCTCTGCTCTTGGCTCGATGATCTAAATATGTTTAACGTCTCCGTCCCCGTGTTTGGTGTCTTTGCTCTCTGGCCCCGAACACGTCTGAACGGCGCCGTGGTGAAAACCCGCCCTGTGAAGCTGGCGGCACACGGACCTGACGAGGCTGTTTGACAGGCTGAGGTGCTCGTTTCATTCTGTGCTAACACAAAAAAAGTCTTTGTCTGTCTGTCAGTGAGTTTTGACCTAGAGGTCCACGCAGCAGTTTTTTTTTTATTCCTCAAACCACTGCCTGCCCGCTTGGTAGGCTGTCTGACCATTACTGCCCGCTCCCGCCGCTCCTCGTTCCCCGCTCCTGCTCCTGTCTGCTCCTGCGGATATTCTGAACACTCCCACTCGCAGCAGTGCTTTCCTCTGAAATCCTGTCTGCTCCATTTTGCAGGATAAAAAACAAACATGTGTAGCTCCTGTTTGTTCCCTCTTCAATCTGAAGAAATGATAAACCAATTCATCAATAAATGATTTAAAAAGAATACACTTTTAGATGCCTGTGTTGAAAATAGGATGCAGTCGATGTGGGAGGACAAAAGGAAAAAGACCCTGTCATATCTGTCCCTCCCGTTTTATTTGTGTTAACCTATATTAAAACTATTCAAACAGTTGCTGTACTTTATAATAAGGGCTGCACCTTGACTCCTATCCCAATCATATATCATAAGTGCATCCATCATCAATAATGTATTATTTATTTTATTGTTTAATTCCTTGTGCAGTACATTAAACATTTTATGATGATAAATATTTTAAAACATACACTTCCCTTCCTAAATGGCTTTAGAAAAACATAACGTCTGCAAGTTCAGCGCTGACTCGCTCTGAGGTCGCGTCCCTCCAATGATTTGAGTCACGGAAACACTTTTACCCTGAAAGTGAACCGAGAGGACGCCGTATCTCTGGGTCGGCCCTCTGTCGTCACGCCGATCGACAACACACCTGATCTGATTTCTCTTAATATTTCTTCATGCCACATGTGCGACTGCATGACTGTTTGCACCGTGCACGGTTTGACCAGAGAATAGAGATGCAACGTGTTTCCACTGAAGCCCCTTGACTTGAATATATATAAAAAGAGACGCTTGTGAAAAGCCCAATATTCCATGGGAGGATTATGTTTAACCAAACAACGTCTTTGTTTTTTTTAAGACAGAATCCGTGTGTTTACATGTTAACAGAGAGAAATGTTGGAAATCAGCACATTAATGTTCCTCGCCTCTGCGTTTATCTGGAAGGGATGTGAACCCGACCTAGTTTCTATAGCAGTAATATCCAGGAGGACCTTTCCTTATTGGGATTATGGGCATGACAGTGAAGCAGTGAGCTATGATGTTTAGCCGCTGGCAGGAGGGCCCATAATTTACCATAAAAAAATGTCCTATTAAGGGTTCAGGACTTTTTTCTGTTCTTTTTTCGAACAAGGCAGCTGAAACTTTTCTTCAGTGGCGAGCATAATTTCAAAAGTACGAAGACATTAGCAGGGAACTAAATATACCTTCAGAGTACTTCTTTCACCGGGTTGTTTAAAGGCCTGTCCTTGTGCGTGGGACTGACCAGACTTTATGGAGCTCATCGTCTGTGTGGACGGAGTGAGCCGAAATCCTTTCACTTCACATGCTCTTCACTGAAGCTCTGTATCTTTCCCTTCTATTCAGTTACTTGACCTTATGGTTAAACTGTAAAATATTAAAAAAATAACAGTGGAATTGCATTAGACAATCCACTGTGTGTTGCAGCTCCTCCAGTTTTATTTGCTCCTTCTTTTTGGATTTCAGACGCTCACGTGTCTGAGTTATTTTTTGATGTATCGTCAACATAAATATGCTAATTAGCTCTGTGTGGCGGGGCTGCTGGGTAGTTTGCGCTGCTATATTGTGCACTTTGTGTTGTGGAGACCTCATGCTGGCTGCTGTGGGTCATTCGGTGTCTCTGTTCATGGTCTTAAACAAACGCGGAGAGCAATTATGCAGCAGGAACCCTGTGATTTCTTCCTTTCTCTACAGTTGCAGGGATGTTTTGCTGCTGACTCGCATTAAAACGCTGAGCGATAGTCTTGGGAAGTGTGGCCTGTATACAGCACCGAGCAGAGAGGAGGAAAACAGCAGCAGTTTTTTTTTTTTATTGGAACAGTTTTAATCACCTCTAAATAACTGGTGTTGGAAGTGGCACCTATAGGCAGGCAGGGAAACCCCCAGCCACGCCATGGCTCCCATACGCTCTGCATTATTCGCGGGACTAAGATGCTGTAGAGGGTCGGGTTGGTTTCCAGGTGGCCTGCATCAGGGTGGGAACCACTTTCTAGCAGCTAACAGGAAGGGGGACCAGCTATCGCAGGGCACCAGCTGTCAGTGAGGATGGGCAGGTCCGCTGACTTCCTGTTTCTCAACACTCTGGTCGCCCCGGAGCAAAACAAATCCAGCTTCCCATTCCACTCCGAGAAACAATAGATGCCGCAAACATCCCTCCTCTGCTCATATCGTCTGCTCTCCCTCCATTCTTTCCTTCCTTCTCCATCTCTTCCTCTCCTGGCTTCACCACTGCATCCTTCCTTCTAACCCCCCCCCCCCCCCCCCCCCCCCCCCCCCCCCCCCCCCCACCCCCCCCCCCCCCCCCCCCCACCCACACACACACACACACACACACACACCCACACACACACACCCCACCCCCGTCCTCTTCTCCTTCAAACACTTGACACCTTCATCTTTTCCACCTGCCTTATTCTCCTTCTTCACTCTTTTCTTATTCTCCATCATCACCCTGTACCTGCACCTCTTTCCCTTTATTTTCTTACACTGCAGGTTTATTTTAAGACCTCGCACAACAAAAACTGCCCCAGACTGTGTGTCTCATACCGCTAAGCTTCTCTCAGACATGCCCTGAACTCTGGAGAACCTCCAGACATTCTTCAGAGGGGGCAGTATCTGGGAACGCAAACGTCCACCTGAGATTCTCAGGACATTCTGCAGATTTTTTTTTTTTTTTGACCAGCCCCCTAGAAAACACTGCAAGCGGCAGTCACGCAAACACAGCCTGAGATCCTTCGCAGGATTCACCACGAGCGAGTGGGCGTGCTCATGGCGTTTTTAACACATGGAAGAAAAAAGACAGGCAAAAGAAGTTTGTGTTTATAGATCGTAAATGCAGTGAGGATTTCACAGACTGACAGACAATTTGTCAGTCCGTGAAATTTCAGACATAATTTGCCTTCTGAAAAAAGGGAGTAAATAGTTTTGTGCAAATGTTACAATTTGAGTGTTTGAAATTCTGCGCTGCACTTTCTCAGTTCTAGACATTTGAGAAACAAATATTGCATAATCCTTGGAGGTTGGTTCACCTGGATGGAGTGTTCAAATCACCGTGCACATACATTTTGTATTTCATGAATTAAACATGAAATTACATCTGAAGCCCCTCCACCCACCCCCATGAGCTCCCTTACCCTACACATCTACGATTTGTTTTGCCAAGAGGGAATTTGTGAATGTTTGAGTTTTGATGATGAACATGCAGTTCATGAAAAAGTGAAGAGTGAAGTGCAACATGAGCTTTTAACAGTGGAACATCCCAGAAAGGTCAACAAAATGGGTCTGAGAGCGAGAGAGAGAGAGTTTTATTAATAATGAATAGAGTTTTCATCCACACACTGGAGAGTAGAAGAAGAACTCCACCTGGGAGAGAGCTGACACACACACACACACACATATACATGCACATATTGGAAGTCAGAGTAAAGTCAAGCAGATACACAGCAAGCCAGTGCAAGAAGTACACACATCCTCAACTGCACACACAAACACAGAGGATGCACCTGAACTCAAAACAAAGACGACGTAGCAGAAAGGTCGGCGTGTGTAAAACACACACACACACACACACAAACACAGTTACGCACGTTCATAATGCAGAGTTATTGACACGTGGAAAAATCCATATTTATATATAATACAGCGTGGCGGAGGCCCATCAGTCTCTGTAGTCTATGAGAGGGTCTGCACCGCTTTACTTAAGGTATTAAATGTTTATGTGGCACTTTTTCATCCCTCAGTAACCTTTCTGCGCACACACACACACACACACACCCACACACACACAATGGCAGTAACGGCATCCCAAATCAGATGGGAAGTTCAGAAAGTCAAAATGAAAAATGCCTTTCTTCATCTTGTTTCCTCCTTTTGTATCTGCAGCATCTTTTTTTGAGAAGACATGGCTCAAGACCAACAAGCTTTTTACTCATATTACCAATGTTTGCCATAGAAGTGTATTCCTGCAAACATCTCATCTCATCTTTATTCAAACTAGTAACAGGGAATTCTGTTCCTCATTCATCGTCCGCTCGCAGAAAAGGATGCGGACTCAGGGTCAAGTGAGAAATACCTGAAAACTGTATCCTCTCAAATGAGCACCACTTTCTAAAAGAGGATTTATATTGTTTGCACCATGTGATTCACAGCCACTAACCACTAACAGCCCATAACCTATTCAAACATGTACCTGCACTGTCCACGTTCGCTGTCGATACAGGAAGCAGAAAGTTCTTCCAGTTGAATCCAGTCTTGTCAAACCCTCTGGCTTGAAACAACAGAGTGATGCCCACCTCTCGCATTGTGTCACTGGAAACATTTGAAAAAGCTCTGAAGGTCTTCAAACCTGCTTGTGAAAGTGTCCTTGAGCGAAACACTGAGCCCCTCGGCCACTGTGTGTGTGTGTGTGTGTGTGTGTGTGTGTGTGAATGGCTGAATGGGACATAGAGCGCTCTCATCCGATCGATGGCCTGAAGAAAAGCTCCGTGTAAATGCAGTCCATTTACAATTTAGTTTGTTGAGCCAAGGTGACGGATTCATGCTTCAACCGCTCTTCATTTATAAATCAGCACAGATACAAAACTGCTGCTATAGATTTTTAAAATCCTTACAAGTATTGTTTGGTTTAGATTTTTTTAAAAGTTGCTCACTCAGGGACTCAAACAGCATTTAAAATATTTACTGTAACTGCACATACATTCATATTTACCAATACTTATTTATACATGCAATTATAGTTTTGTTTTTTTTGTTCATATTTACATACATTTCGCATCTCATCACACATTAATCTTAATGGAAAAATTTATCAGGGACAACTCCTAATTTAAATTTGTTGATTAGAATTTTTGACTGTTTGAATTATTTTGGTAAATTTTATATGAATTTATTTCAATTGGGGATCTCATGCCATGTCTCCCTTGATGATAATCTATATTTATACTTTTACATCTTCTATTCGACTTGATTTTGTGTTATTTATCTTCAGATGTTTGATGGATCGCTTCTGAGAAACGCTCAAGTCGTAAATATCACCGGCCCTGAGACCCATCTTGTCCACTCAGGGTCTTTGGTCTCCTTGGTTGTCTGTACTAAACAAAATGTGTGGATTTGCTTCCTCAACTTTCCCTCAGCCTCTTCCTGTTGGTGAGCGGCTGAGAGCGTGGCAGATATCAGTGTCTTAGATCAAGACTCGATCATACGAGGCCAAACGGTGCAAAGCTCATTACCAATAATTCAGTGTGTGTGTGTTGTGTCTTTGAGGATCCTAGATGAGGTGGATTGGGTCAGGTCCCGATCAGCCGTGTGATCTTGTCTCAGTTTGGTTCTTTAATACGTGTGATCAGACTTTAACTTAAGGAAGAAAGGGTTTGGCTGGTGGAGGTCAGGTGTGCGTGGGGGGGCGTGGTGGGGGGGTTGTCTTTGCCTCTCCCTCCTCTGCATGTTGTCTCCTCCCTGTGGAGCCTCGCCCTGGGGTTTGTGCGACTGGGGGGGGTGCAGGCGGGTTTTGAATTATGGATGGAGGTGAAGAGGGGATGAGGGCTGGCCTTGAAGGGACACCCCCCCCCCTCCCCCCATCCCCAGCCCCCAACTCTTCCGCCCCCCCCATTGCCTCCTTCCCTCAGGCTCCCTCCTCTGCCTAAACAGTCGCCATCCACGCGTGGCGTGAGGTTGGATGAGGGTGACTGGAGACGTGTCTCTCTCCCTCGCTCTCCCTGACTTTCTGCTTTGCCGTTTTTCTTTCCCTCTTGTTACACTCTCGCCCTTATCTCCCCCACTCCCTTTCCTGCACCGCCACAGCTATCTCCCCCCCTCCCTTTCCTGCACCGCCACAGCCCCCCCCCCCCTTCCAGATTTCAGCCTGGGAAAGTCAAAATGAGAGAGGTCCATTCAGGTGAAACTGGTCTGCAGATCCTCAGAGGACAAGACAAAGACATACAGCGGTGGGATTTTATTACTCTGTGATATAACCAGCAGTCATCAGCTGCTGGTCAAACTGCTTCTGAAGGCTGTTTGATTTATTGAGCCCCTTTAAAACCTAGAAATGATGTGAAGTGATGTTTTGACCAACACAGAGTAGATGAAACGCAAGATTAAGATTATTTATTTCCAATCAAATAATCCAAATAACTCAAAACGTATTTATAATTCTATGAACAGAAAATAAGTTCTCAACAATGTAATGACACAGACATTTTATTGACAGGACAGTGGGAACATATAATGAGCAGGGAGAGATGTGGGCGATACCCAGTGGGGGGGCACCAGTTAGCTCAACTGGAAGCCGCGGAGGCTTGAGCTGCAGTGGCCGCTGGTTCACATGGTGAATCATTGATGACATATACTGGAAAACATTCATGCAGACGTAATCATTTTGAAGGTTTCATATCTGCAAAGGACAAGCTAATCATGTGTTCCTGTTGTTTTCCCTGCATGTGTCTTGGGTGGGCAGATTCTTACGTTCAAGGACACGTCGTGTTCACAGTTAAAGATCTGAAAAAGCATCAGTGACTCAAGGCGCATGTCAGGTCGGGTTTACTCATGTAGTAATGAATCAGTGACTTTTATTTTCTAGGTTTTTTAAACCAAAGCAGCTGCAAAATACATTTATAGAATGCAATCACAACATAAATATATAGCAGATGTGCTTCATTTTGGGTTCATCCAACAGACATCCGAATCAACACTGGGCTCTTCTCGTAACTTTTAGGCTAATTTCAGTCTGGGTGTGGAGTCACGACTGACATTCACAACTGCACTCATTCCACCGCTCGGCTTGATGGAATATCAATGATGGTCCGGACTCTGTGGGGGATGTATGCAGAGGATTTACTGTTCTGATTCAGCACATCACTTCTCCATCATTTACTGTAGCTGGTCAAGCTCCGACCCACGTGGCCTCGTCTCCTGCTTGTTAAAATATTGATGGTGTTGAAATTAAACCTGAAGTCGTCGCTGGACTGTGATGATGCGGCATAAACACGCTCCTGATTTTCTTTTTCTTTCATAAACTATATTGAGTCTTCGGAACCGCGTCTGCGGGTGAATATCACAGTGTGAGTGACAATAACTTTGATGACGGGGGACCTCTAAAAGTCCAGTATGGCAGTATTAATCGAGGGCGGCTCCTCGCTTTGCCACCCGGCAGCAGCTCTGCGCTCTGAGACGTAATTTTGAACTGTATGTGAACAGTGGTGTAACGGTGTCTTAACGACATGCTCCAGCTCGTGTGCTTGGACAGTTGTGCAGAAAGGGGTTTTAATGAATCAATAACAATAATCTATTATTGTTTTTCATTGTAGGGGGGGGTTAACCTTGCATAAGTAGAAAATACCCCCCCCCCCCAAAAAAAAATAAAAAATAAAAAAAGACAGGAAATACAGAGAGGGGGGAGGGGGTTTGAGAGAGATTGAATTAAAGTTTTATGACTGATGAATATTTCATGTTCTGGGCAGTGATTCCCACATTCTAGTGTGTGTGTGTGTGTGTGTGTGTGTGTGTGGTGTGTGTGTGTGTGTGTGTGTGTGTGTGTGTGTGTGTGTGTGTGTGTGTGCGTGTGTGTGTGTGCGCGCAGGCTCCAGTATATGTGTAAGTCCTTCCTGTAGAATCTATGCAGGCTGTGTTTAACCCTCTCTCTTCTGTATGACGGCATGAGATGTGCGGTAAACTCACACTGGACTCAGTCTGTGAGTGTATAGGAACTCAGGCTCGGACCTATGTCGTAGGCCATACAGGGGGTTTCTGGCTCATTCCTATGTTTTCCCATATCGCCCATCAACTGTTCTGGATGGATGATGTTCACTGTCTGCATATGAAGCACTTTACAGTTCAGGTTCTTGCCACTCACGCACATTCGTATCATCGCACAACACTGAAGGGGTGTGTCGTTGAGATTCAACAGGGGTGAGAAGTGAAGGCAACACAAACAGAGAAATGTCTTCTATCTTTATTTACACACCATAAAACCCTTTACTCAGACGGCTAATGTCTCATAGTGGGAGGATGGAAGGAAGACTGGATTGTTTAGCAGTAGGAAGTTCTCGGTCTCTCTCTCTGTCACAGTGCAGGGCTTTTCTCGTGCGTGTTTGTTGTCTCGCCGGCGTCCTTAAGCACTGTGGCGTCTCAACAGTTAGCTTGAGTTGACTTAATTAGTTTGCCAATGATCCACCCCCCCCCCCCCCCTGTTGACCCATTAATGGTAGCTCATGATGGGTATTTAGATAGAGATATGAGTCGATGAAGAGGAAGTTCTCGGTCTCTCTCTCTGTCACAGTGCAGGGCTTTTCTCGTGCGTGTGTCTCGCCGGCGTCCTTAAGCACTGTGGCGTCTCAACAGTTAGCTTGAGTTGACTTAATTAGTTTGCCAATGATCTACCCCCCCCCCCCCCCTGTTGACCCATTAATGGTAGCTCATGATGGGTATTTAGATAGAGATATGAGTCGATGAAGACAGACATTTGTTTGCCAAGTATTGCGGGCTAGCTGCCGGATCGATATGTCAGCCTGGTTTTCATCCATGCATCTCTCCTCGTACCGATCAACAGCAGCTTACACCGAGGGGTAATAATCAATTCCTATAGTATTTTTAGCTTAGCTTATTGATTACAGCGCACACTGGTGAGCACTGGTTTGTACACACGTCACATGTTGGAAAAAAGCGAGAAATCAATATTACCTATCTGAGGCGGTTGATCTTCTCGTATCTGCAGGTCCAATAATCTGTTTGCTTCATCCGAACCTCATGTCTGGGTTATGAGGGGCTGTGCCAGCGGGTTAGTTCGTTAACGTGGAACAGGTCGGACAGTCAATCTCCACTCTGTCATTTTTAAGCGTGTGGGACTGGATTCACCTGAGAGACGGCTCAATGTCTCGGATTGCAAAAAAAAAAAGAAGTGCCGAAGTGTCGAGAGCGGAGAACGTCCGCTGGGAACAACAGGAGCTTTGAAGGAGACGGTGCAGTGTTCACATCAGCTGCCTGCGATCCCACTGTCTGCTCATATTTGCTGTTTATTCAGCATGACGTGACATCATGGGACTTAACTTCGTAATGCCCCCGCACGCTGCGTCATCGTATCGTAACCCGGCAGAAAGTCGGGTTATTGTGGAAAAACATTTGAAAAATCATTTCAATGAGAACATTTCTTTTAACTGTTCATTTATTCATTTGCTCTTTCATCTCTTGTTTTATGTCCCAAGGGGATCACTGCCATGTGTTTCTGTTTTTATCCTGAGCGATTCTATAAACTGTTTTAAAAAGGCAAACAAAATAATGAATCTCAAATATTATTAAATGTAATGGATTTATTTAAAAACACAGGATTTTAATGTGTGAGAGGCCACTAACCTGATGTTCACTAAACATGAAATGTTGATTTCATTAATTATTGATGACTATAATGTAACTGAAATGTGACTTTATCTAGAATTATATCCAACATTACAATTATGTACATATGTTATTTTATTTCAGTTATAATTGAAGAAAGAAACCAGGAAGTAGTGACATATAATATCTCATGTGTATATGTGAATATGAAGCTGTAGTCTGTAGAATTTGTGTTTATTATTATTATTATTATTATTATTATTATGTCATTATGGTACTAATAGATAATAATCTGACTTTATGACAGTTTTTCATTTAACGTGATCTTTTAACCAATTTAATTGAAGATTAATTTCAGTGAGTTAGCCAAAAGCAATCGCTCACATTTGAAGTTGAAATCACTTCCTCGTTCAAATCCCAGAAAACTTCCAACACGCTACTGATACACATTATGAATACATATATTATTATCTTATCAATATACTTCATTCCTCATTCATGAATGAATTTGAACTGTGCTCACTGGAGGAGCTATTGCCCCAGTCTTAGCAACTTTGGCACCTCCATCTGTTTCCCACGGAGCCACACGGGAATTGAGCATCTCACATTGTAAATGTTTGTGTCCTCTTTCCACTGTGCCACACAGGGAATTGAACCCCTAACCTTGTAAATGCACTGTCTGATTTATATTTGCGGGATGCACACATAATGGATCATCCACCATTTCTTCTTGCTCTCCCCGCCCTCGTTTTGGTCCTTTTCTCTTCTGCACTGCAGAGAACTGCATTTGCTGCATAATCGCCCACCGAGTATCTCCTGACTTTCTCGCCTCTTTTTTTTTTTTTTTTTTTCCCCTCCTTCTTCCCCCCTCGCTCTTTTTTTAATTTGGCTTCATTCTGCCAGCTGTACTTCACAAGTATGCGGTTTAATAATCACCTAGCTTGGACGGGTTGGACGAACGGCTCTGACAAGTCTGAGTGGTCTGGGTTTGACTAGTCTCAATACAAATTGAGATAATGTCAGTCAAGGAAAAAGGAGAGGGAGGGGGCAGCATCTTTTCATGCACAAATGATTGATGGCACAAAATTAGACACAAATGGTGGTACTTTTCAAAGGGTAGAAGTAGCTTTAATCTGTGGCTCATGAAATGATTACCCTTCAACGCCGTGGATTGTCTATATTTTGCAGATATTGAATGATGAACTTTAAGTAATGACTTCCAGGTAATGACTTTCCTTTGGAGGAAAACTCCTTTTGTGTTGGCTGCCACTAGGAGGGCGTTTGGTGACAGCGACGCTCTCTCTGTTATAGCTATTATTATTTCCTCCTAGTCCACACTGACACATTTGACATGAAGTGCAGGCTGCATCCCCATCTCCGTGTTTTTGTTTTAAACTGTGTGTCCACATCACACGAGTTTTAGAGGCACTAAAAGTGTTGAGACATATCGGAACGCTGCTGGGTTGTCAGCATCGTGTTACTGACCCCGTCGTGACAGTGACCACCAACCACATGCTTCCAGACACACGCATGTCCAGTGCAGCGAGCGGCCACACGCTTTGTGTTTCCAGGCATGTTAACTGATAAAGAGCCACAGCGTGTGTGGACAGAGCAGCGTGGATGCAGCCTGAGGCAGCTGGGCTGCCCGCGCAACATGTGCCTTGCTTATGGGCTCTTGTAAATAGACCCACGGACATCATTAAGATTTATTTCTTTGTCTTCTCTTGGTGATGAAGCTAAGTGCTTTCCGGCCGACGCTGGTGAATGGTCAGTGTGTTTACTCAGGAGCAATGGTGGAGGTGAAGCTGTGGCTCTCTCATGTTTTCTGGCACATCTCCATCTGTTTGTCTTTGTTCATGTATGTGGGCGTGCATATTATTTACCTATAACTACATCTGTCCTCCCAGGCAGGGATGTAGCTCCCTCGCTCCCTGGGTGCATCATTATCCTACATGTGTATGTTGAATGTGTGTGTGTGTGTGTGTGTGCGTGAGAGAGAGCGAGAAAGACGTATAGATCCACCTCTCTTTGTATAAAACACTCACAACCACAGGCAGAGTCACTTAGACTTCCATGTTGTGTAGTAACACGCTGGGAACAGAAGAAACTGCATATGGAGTAAAACGCTTTGCATTCACATGACATACTAAAGTGGAACAAAAAAATCATTAACTTACTTAACTTACTTGCCACACAGTACCACATGTACACAAAGTTCAATACACAACTACTGCATTAACTATTGTATTCACATTGAACTGTGTGTTAAATATAAATATTGGTGAGGTCACATCCAAGTGTATTCATCCGCTCAGGCGGAAATAGTCCCCAGCCCATGTTTAGGAACATTCTCTAAAAACTACCCGTACCACCTGCCTGAGTAATCATTGGTTTGGACCGACTGACTCAGAAGGTATAAGCTGTTGAGAGATATTCCAATGCATTGTGGGTATTTAAATGACGTTTACATTATTTTTAATTTCTTATGTGTTTATCTCAAACATGAACACATGCATCTGTGCGTGGCATTAGTTGCTGGTTTTATGTGTTGGTGTGCACGTCCATTAGGGGGAGATGAATGCTCCAATACACGTAGCCGTGTTTGTGTGTGTGTGTGTGTGTGAGATCAGTGTGTGTGCACCAGCCAGCGGCCCGTCTTTCTTCTGACGCCCCGCTCTCACTTCGGAGCCGAGGAATCGCTCTCGCTGGCTGATGCTGTTGGCAGGAGTCCTGGGGACCAACGGGGGGAAACAATCCCAACAAAGTGGCATGAATTAATGCGACTAATTAATACCACGATAATTATTTGTAAATTGCATGTTTGGGTAACATGTTACTTGAGAGGCATATGCTTCTTTTCGTGTTCGCCCCAAACAAGTGCCAGCTAATCTGGATCTCTGTGGAGTGCCCCCCCCCCTCGTCTGAAGACGGGCCAATCAGCACAGTGCAGGAAACAGACACATGAAAACAAAGAGGGAGAGAAGACGGGAGGGAGAGACAGAGTGTGGGGGGGGGGGCGGTTGAAGAGGAAAGAAAAATAAGTAATCTCCTCTCACGTGGGATTGTGAGTGTTCCGTCCCTCTGCAGTTGTTTGTGTGAAGTTTTGTTTGGCTTGTTGCTCGGTTGGTGAGAGTGAAAACTGTCGGCCCATTAACAGATAAATAACAGACTTCTCCGACATGGGGCCTCCTTTTAGCGCTGGAGTGAACGACTGTGCTGGAAATGCTCTCACCATGGAGCTTCGCCTGTCCGCACTTCACACATCTTCCACATCGAGTTCTATTTTATTTCAAGCGCATCGTTTATTCTTCAGTTAATGTGGAGCTGTTGTGTCTCCGACTGGCTGAGTTCTCTTCACTTAGTGTTGTTTTAGATCATCAGCAGATTTTCTATTTTATTTCATTTCGTTTGTAAATTAGTTCTTCATGTGACTCATTTTATTAAGCACAGGTTCAAACCTAAATATACTGAGTATTAACATGAAATAAAACAGAAAGTTTCTCTGATCTTTGCATTTTAAAACCACTCTATATGTACGTATTTATTTGTCAGGTATGTGATGGGGATTTTTATTAAGTATCAAATACCTATAATGATGCACAAAACAAAATGTAGTCCTTAAAATCGAATCTATTGGGTCTACCCTCAGGAAAATGTAAGCTTGATTCAGATTTAATAAATCTCCACTGACCTTCAATGTGTTGGACCTTAAACTTTTGAAAGTTTGAATATTGGATATGACTGAATTGATGTGTTATACAAATAGGACAAGGGAGAGAAAGTACTGGGATACTTCACAGACAGGAACTCTTGTCGCGATGCAGGATCTGCTGAGCGTGGCCACTGTAACATGTTCATATACTATCCCCACGCCGGTATGGATTAAGGAGATGCAACAGAGACTCCTGCGTGGCTTGATGAGGTGGGTTAGAGGCAGGCCTGCATTTCACCTGACACCCCCCCCCCCCCCCCCCCCCCCCCCCCCCCCCCCCCTCCAGCAGGCTCACCCCCTCTCTCACTCACCCCCATCCTCTCTTTCCAGAGTCCTCGTTCCCTCCATTGACAAGCTTATTTTTTTCCATCTCCCTCCTTCGCTACCTCTTTTTTCATCCCTCGCTCATTCCTTCTCCTTCCCCCGGTCCCAGTCCCTCCACCACCTCCCTCCCTCCCCTCTTCCCCCTCGTCTCCTCAGAGCTTCTCCGCATTAGCAGTCAGCTCCACTCCTAGACGTACTTTGTTTTTCAACCGTGGTGGAGAACGAGCGAGCGAGGGAGCGAGATACGGGGGGGGGAGTCTGGTGCAAGTAATAGAGGGAGAGAGAGAGAGAGAGAGAGCATCATTTACAGTCATCCACAGCAAGCGGACCCTGCAGCTCTCCCTCCCTCCCTCCCTCAGCCACTGCTCACGATGCCAAACATTGTATGTGTTATTTAGTCATGCCTGACTTTATCGAATTTGAAAAACATGCCAGTCACGGGTACCCCCCCCCCCAATCCTCTGCACCCGACTGCCAAGATCACCCTTATCCCTCTCTCTCTCTCTCTCTCTCTCTTGATTGAGGCTCCACCATCTTGGTCTGACCTCAAGAGCCTCTCGAGCCACTGTCTTTGGGGACATTTCACTTTTAAATGAAGTTTTATTCCCAGGCTCAGTCCCCCTTTCTGCCTCCACCTCCTCGTCCTCTCCATGCACACACACACACCTCCTCATGACCACCCACCCACCCTGGGGGAAGGGGAGAGAGAGAGCATAATTCTAGCCAACAGAGTGTTGACTCTAAGATGGATTATTTCTGCTTGAAATCAGAGGCCATGTGCTGCTGGATAATGTGGCTGTCCCGATTTTTTTTTCTCCAGCAGTGTTCTAATGATGGAGATTTGACAGGCAGGAAAATGCAGAGGAACGGAGGGCCTTGTTCCACTAGGCGAGGAACGAGAGGCTAAAGGAAATCCCAGCATGCTCGCCTTCATAATCCCAAAGTCGGGATTTGTGCTTGTTTTGTTTTCAGCTGTTATTTAACAGCCCGGCATAGCTCAGTGGGTAGACCAGGTCACTAACACTTGGCTGGATTAGAGGTTTGATTCCTGGGTAAAACGCTGCTACTAAAAGAGGAAACAAAAGACAGGAGGAAGGTCTTTAGTTTAAAGTTGCTTACAGTGACTCTCAACCTTTTTTTTTGACCCGACGTTCTCCAAAGCCCCGTCAGATAAGATCAAGTGCTCCAGCAAACACTGGTTCTAAACTGATGGTCTTGTGATGATGCAGTTTTTGATGTTCACCTGTCCGAGAAGTTCACAGAAACTCAATTCACAAAGAATGTGAACTGGAGAGTCTATTCATGTGAACAGCCGCTTCGTATTTTACTGGTTTTTATTAAGATAAATATGTGGCTGCATCACAGAACAACAAGACAAAGTTATGTCTTTTGTTGAAGTGAGTCGGTCTTCGCCGCAATCCTTTAATGCCAAAGTTCTCCCATGGGTCCTAGTACAGCTCCAGTTGGGACCCAGAGCATGCAGAGTGACATTCAGCTGTGTGTGTGTGGAACAACACAGCTCAGCAGAATGGGTAAAAAAAACAACAACTGGAAATTCATACAACAAAGAAGTTGTACCTGGCTCAGATTTACCAGAATGAAAAGTGACAACATCTGTCAAGGTGCAGCAGCACACTCACGGTCACTGCATCAAAAAATAAAACAGCAGCTTCCAGTTAAACCCACCGAAGTTGTTCAGCCCTGCCTCGTTGTTTTGTCAACCGCTGTGCAGTGTTTCGGCATCTCACACGTTTTATTGTCTCACTGAAGCACCGTGTCCCCAACAGCCCATTTTTAAACGTGTTGTTTTTCGTTATGTAATCACTGCGTCTCACTGTGGACCTCAGATAGAAGGGACCTCGGCGTGCTGTAGCTGTAAACTGAGTTTTTTTTACAGTGTTGTGTAATCTCTGGTCACAAGATGATGTGATGGAAAGTTAAACTGTGACACGACTTGTTAACTTCTGTGCATCTATAGGAAGTGATTAAAAATTTAAAGGACAAACAAACACATCCTTGGTGGAGCTAAAGGTATTTCAAAAGGAAAAAGTTCACGTAAAGTTTTCTGGCAGAAGAAAAAAAAAGAACATCAGTTACAGTCCAGATGGTTGCTGGTTCAGATCCCCTGTGCATTAGAGTGAATGAGTCGCACTTTCCCCCCCAGTAACTTCGGGCCCTGCCCTTGAGCAAGTCAGCCCGCTCATGTGGAACTGCCCTGTGATATTTGGATGGAGCCTGCGGTTGCTCTGCAGCTCACGGGCGTGTGTGTCTTCGGCAGAAACCCTACAGCCGGAGAAAATAAAAAACCCTGGTCTTTAAGGGAGAATGTCCTGGCGAGATCTTGGAGAGATGTGAGTTGTTCTGCTCAGCCGCTCGACCAGAAGCAGAAACTGCAATACTGAGCTCTGCAGTTCCAATGTTTGTGAAGTCAGAGCGGCTTGACGCAGCTGCTCTGCTGCTGTTGACATCGAATGATGGACGTTCACAGATCTGTCAGTGAGTAATCTGCATTTATACAGAATTGTAACGACGATCGAGTCCAAATCAGTCTGACACAAGCTATCATGCCGTGAGGTGCTATCCACTATACTGCTGTGTTGCAATAAATCACTACAATACAATACATTAGGTGAATATGGTGAGTGAAGCTTTGGGTTTTAAAAAAATGAATTTTTCTTAATTATAACTTGTGTGTACGTATGTAAGTGTGTATATACAAATATATGTATGTATACACACACACACACACACACCTCTAATTTAAATCTCAGATGAGAAAGCCTCTGTAGGGAATTTAATTTGCATTTTTGAATCATGTTAATCTTTTAATGACCAAAATATACATTTAATAGGTAAACTACATTCAAGTATTAAGGATTTGTAATATATACAGTAATAATGGGAACGTTATCCTCTGTCTATGTATCTTCCATCCTTCTTCTTGAAGCCAGCTAACACAGACGAGATGGAAACCAGACGAAGCCTGAGGGCGATAAAACACTGAAGACAATTTCTCCCTCCCTGACTCCTCCTCCAGTTTTCATCATGCAGCCTGTTCATTGTCTCTTTAGGCTCCTGCAGAAAGTTTGCTCTGCAGAAGTTGTCCATCTTAATAATTCAGTTTAATACCTGAAACTCACTCCTGCAGCCGAATTATTCTGAAAAATATGTGAAGGAAGTGTCGGAGGAAGTGGATCGAGAGAGGCTGCGATTCATGAGACTGTCAGTTGTTTTTAGAAAATCTTTAATCTCGGAAAGAATTGAATTTACCTCCCCGCGCTGGAAAAATGTATTTGACACTTGTTTCGGGGAAAAATCAGACTCGATCTCAGAATGAAGTTTTTTTATTTCTTGAAGGGTGAACAGGTTTCCTGAAGGCAACTCGGTGTTCCGTCCTCAGTCAATCAATAGGTTTCAGGACAATACAATACTTTCTCTAAATCTGTTCTGTGTCTGTTGCATTGAGGATCGGGCTTCATAAATTAAATGGCTGCTATATCAATAACACATATTTAACAACGAGTTCATCTGGATTAAATGACTAGGTGGTGAGATCATTGTATTTATGACTGCACGGCCGCAAATGTCTAAACCGGTATGTTTGCTCGGGTCTGCTTCCAGAGCCGTGTCACATACTGTACAAACCTTAGCTGTAGCATTAGCAGCCTGGGGCTTCAACCAGCAGCTCCAGCATCCATCTGTTCCCAGCTGTCACCATCTCCTCTCCAATGTGTTGAACAGTATCCCAGTGTCTTCCCTCCACATCGTTCCACATGTGCCCTCCTATATTTAGCAGCTCTCCTTTGTCTCCCCGCAGCGATCGGCCGGACACTGATCCCACGATATTTCAGCACGGTGTTCGAAGGAGGGGTCACCGAGCTCCACTACATCCTCAAACACTCCAAGGAGTCCTTCCACAATTCCTGCATCACCCTGGACTGTGATCAGTGCACCATGGTCACCCAGCACGGGAAGCCAATGTTTACAAAGGTAACACCTGACCCCTGCGCTTCTCCCCCCCCATGAATTATTGATCACAGGCTATGATAATGGACCAGACAAGGTGTTTAAACTGGTGAAAGATCAAATCCATTCACAGCCTTTGATTCTCAATGTATCCCTGAGTTTTCAAGTCATCGCTGGTGGCTCCAGTCAGATATGAGATCTGCAGTGCTGCTGCTTTTGTGGTGGCTGAATGCTAAATACACTTTAGGTGAATGCACAGTTACCTCATACCTGTCTCCATTTTTTTTTGTGTTTTTCATACGATTCTCCGTTGTTGAATGTATGTGTTAAAGCCTTTTATAAGCCCATAATAATATACATTTACAATCTACTAATCAGGACGTCATCTAGAATTGAATGCTTCGCTCCTGAACCCAGTGACACATCTCCTGTGAAAGATGGGCGACGGGCTCTTAAAGCCGACGCGTGTTCCTCGAGGACGGGGACACGAGTCAGATCCTTGGGTTAGCGCGGGTTTGGTTTTGTGGTACAAGTGATGCGCAGACAGGAGCAGGAGGAGCAGAGGAAACCCAAATTGCTCAGGTGAGATAATCCAAACCTGACACCGAGGTCTTCTGAAAGAGCTGAAGCTGAGCTCATCTGCTTTTGACTTCGGGGAGAGAATCCCCCTGTGAGCTGGAGTGAATATCTGCTCCACTACAGTCTGATCCAGATGGCTAGCTGACTCTTAGTGTTCTTCTGCTGACTCCCTAAATGAATCTGAGGCCAGATACCTTGTCAGCGCCGTGCAGCCGAGCTAAAGGGATTCCATGTTCCCTGTACCATGAACCCTGAGCTGCAGCACCGGACCGGATTGTTCTGACATTAAACACCACTACGCCGTCTTGTTTTCAGGACTTGACAGTACACTCTCGCTTCTGTGTGTGTGTGTGTGTGCGCACATGTGCAGAGCCTGAAATGAACATTGTGACTGACCTGGCGATTGCTGTGAGACTGAAGGAATTAAAAACATTCAGTCATTTTGTCTGTTATTAAGATCTAAAATCAGATTTTGTGAAAAGAAAGGATCAAAATGTGTCACTGGATTGAGATTTCACAATTTAACAGTGCACGTGACCTTAATTCCAGAGTTTCTTGGTGTCATGTGTCATTTTCCTGTGTCTTTTTCTTTCTTACTCTGAGATGTGAAATTACCAGCTACAGTTTTACTGCTCATTTTGTTTTGCCTGGAGTCGATGGTGAAAGTGACTCTGAGCCAGAAATGTCTTGACACAAGTGTTCCCCTGTCAAGTGGTTCAAAGGAAAAAAACAAGGGAGGATATTTAAAGTTAGTTTTAGGCAAATGCTCAAATGAAGAAGAAAGAAATGTTGAGAGGGTTTAATAATGGCGGCGGCGTCTCGTCTTAGTCACAGAGACAAACAAGTTCATTTCCAACCTCACTTCAAGATGAGTCATCAGAGGAGAAGGATTTGATTAAAACATAACCCACAGCATGTATTTGTGTTAATTACTGTCTGTCATTATAAACATGTTCAGCATCTAACACACTTGATAGTGCTAGTAGCTGTAAATAATAATGATGGACAAAGATACATAAACTGTTTTCTTCATTTCTGGCAGAATATTAATGCTTGAAATACAACATGAGTTAAAAGGAATACTCATAATATTACTAATCCCAATAATAAATTGTTTTTTGTTTTTTTTTAAATAAGCGTGCCACTTCACTTCTTTTGAACTTTCCATACTTTTAACAAAATGCTGTATCATCACATTTTAATATAAATTCCGCTGGGGAACGTTCACATTTTTGGCCAAGCCTCAGTGTCAGCTCAGGTGTGTTTACATGCAAGTGCATATTTACGTGCACGGCCGCCTACATGTGGGGATCCTAAGGTCACACCACTGTCGCTGTATATTTTCAGCAGAGGTGGTTTTGAATTCATGCAGGCTGATGGTCGGGTGGGGGTTGGGCATGTGTGTGTAAATGAATATAGGTGGAGCAGGGAAGTGTGGGTGGGTTGGGGGGGGGTTCTCTTTGTGTTATATTATTATGAGTAAATGAAAATGTGAAACATCAAGAATAAGGCACACAGGAATTGTTCTTTTAATGCTGCTGATGTTTGGTTTCTGTAAACAAGTCTTACCACTGGAACAGGGGCAGAGACAGAGCGGTCGAGGCCCGGTCAACAAAAAAAAGCTAAATTTGATACTCGCAGCACTGCTCTCTTTTCATCTTCACCTAAATTGGATGAGAAGAATTAATTCATTAGAAAAAGAAAGAAGAAGAAGAATTCCAATAACGGAGTGTGTTGTCCCTGAGCTCGGAGCAGCCGGCAGCCTGCAGCTCTGGAGGCCCGAATCTCAATCAGCTCTGCCTCGCTCTCCTCAGCCACCCCCATCCACCTCCCCCCTCTCTCATTCCCCTGCCTGACTCGCTCATTCTCCCCTTGCTCTCTACTCCACCGCTCTCTCTTTCTCTCTCTCTCTCTCTCTCTCTCTCTCATCCTCCCCTCTTCTTCTACTCGGCCCCCCCCCCCCCCCCCCGCCCCCCCCCTGCACACACACTCGCATCCTTCATCCCTAGAGAAATCATCCCCAGCTCCCAACTCGCTCTCTTGCTCTCCCCCTCACTCCTGATCTCTCTCTCTCTCTCTCTCGCTCGCTCGCTCGTCTCACCCTGTCTCTCACTCTCACTCTCTTTCTTTTTCAAAAACTCTAATCCACATTTGCTTCACAGGCAAGAGCACATTTAACAAATTATTCTACTTGATTACAACGTGGGTCTCATGTTTGTTTGTGCTACACCAGTTTTTAGCCGTTGTTGTCCTCCAGAAATAATGAGACCATTGTCTCTAAGATTTAAGACGCAGAGAAGAGATGGATTAGAAAACAGTGACGATCTCAGATCAGTTTATTTGACATCAAATTAGATGAATCAGCTGTAAAGGGTAGAAATGGTACAGACCAAATCTAATATAATTGTCATTGCCAATGCTTTAATATATACAGTATATATACACACATTTATATATATATACGTATATATATATGCACATCCATGTGTCTGCTTGGTAAAAACCTTACAATAATTTTAAATGTTGTATTTGTCGAAAGAAAGAGGAAAAGTAAAACTTATCATCACTGTTCTCCTCGTATAATGATGGATAACAACTTGGTGTCACTTTAAATTTACTCCCAGGATGCCAGGTTTGAACAAGTGCCATGATTTTTTATGTAGTGTTAACATGTTTATTACTTATTTCATCAATTTATGAACATAAGCAGTAAAGGACCTGCAGATGAAGCTGTCAATCACCTCAGGTATGTCTCCATGTGGGATTAATTCAGGATTATTTGATTTAATATTATTTTATCTTAGTTAATCTTATGTTAGACAACAATGGCCCAAACTGCAAAAATAGGCTCACCCTGTTCCATACTCGCTATGACAGCCACTCAAAGGGAAACCACATCATAAGAGTCTGGGGTTAGTAGAGATCCTGCATCCAGAAGACCCGTTAATAGCAAAAACACTGAATTTATTCTTAAATAATTTCTTTAATTCCATCTTTATTCTCATGAAATCTTATTACAAAATTATTTTAAATAAACTAAGTTGTTAGTAGTTAAACTGTGAAAACCCTTTTTATGGAATTGTTCTCCGTTTCTCGTGGCTCCACCTCCGCGTCAAAGCTCGGCCGCTTGCACGCTAGCGAATGGGGCGCGGTTACAGCAAGGTGCTAAGAGGGCGTCCTCCAGGTGGCTGGCAGACAACGTGTGAGCGGCAAGGTGTTGACAAGGTGACACGGGGCGCCAATCTGACTGAACCCCCACCGCCTCCCAGCACTTCTGTTTGCTACCCAGCAGGCCTTGCTTTGGCCGGTGTGTGTTGGCTCACAAGCCAGGGCCCTTGTTACCGGTGCACAGTTGGGGGTTGTTGCATGCTGGGAGGTGAACAGAGAGCAAAAGGCGACGCAAGTTTGTGGCATCGTGATCACACGACGAGAGGAATTCATTCCCTGGGCGGATTTTTTTATTTTTTTTTCCTGGAGAAACTTACCAGTGGGTGTGTTACCGGTGGGATGAGGGTTGTTTCTGGGCTCTGCTTGGATTGCTGTTCATATTTCTGTGATTACAGATATTAAATTAAACAGGCGTTAAATTGTTTTTATGACTGAACAAGTCGATCCTACTGTAACGGAAGGTGTGGAAACAGTTGAACCCCGTAACACGCTCGGTGGCGAACACGTATAAATTGTCTCTTCATTCCGTGTTGTCTCTTTGCTGTTTGACTTGGTATCAGGGTTTGAAATTGCGACACGTGTATCGTGACGCGTCTGATGTGTCTGTTTACATTTATGACCTGAATCAGATCATAGATATCGGCTCGTCTCAGGTGATCCTCTAATTCACCCCCACTTGTTTGATTTGTGTGATTGCTTACGGCCGCCCGTGGATATTGCTGCAGTGTCAGTTTAATGTCTAACCGGGGACTCAAACACCTCGGCTGCTCTGGCAGCGGGCGCAGACACGTGTCTCACAGGTGTGCGTCAGGTTACCTCCTGATGTTTGATGCTGACTCCGAGGTAAATGATTTAACGAGCCTGTGAGTTCATGAACAGTTTGACTGATTTCTGGAGGATGAGACTTAATTGATTTCAATTAAGAGAAATCTGTATCACGATGAAGCATCAATATTCATGTTTATTCATAGAAATCCACTTGATAAAGACTGACTGAGATACTAAGATGTGTCTGGCTTCAGTTGTTGACATATTTGCTGTAAAAACCATATTCACAGCTCACTTCACTTATTTATGTTTGCAATAACTATAAATAACAGTTATTGCTGTGATGTAAATATTAATGGCAGGCTCCTTTATCGTTCCATGTTGAGCGACCGTGTTTTAACACGTCAGTACCTCCCTGCTGTATAATTGAGGATCTTTAGTCAACTTTCAGCCTGTTTATATGCAGCAGAGGCCGTCATGAATGCCCATGATAATCGATCTAATGACCTTCGGCTCCTCGGCTGTTAATAAATTGTCATGTTAGAGTACAGTATTCAATAGTGTCTCAGCAGCGGGACGCTGTTATTCTTTCTTGCTCTTTTGAGCCGGAGATCCCTGATCTCAGCCCGAAGTGCAGAAGATTTATGACCCTGCTCCTAAATCAATGAGGGACTCTCTGTGAGGGGCTGTGCCGTTTAATGGGGCACTTTTTAATTCCAGCGAATATTCCTCCTTTTAGTTTCCACTTGGGAACACCAGTTAGCTAAAACAAAATGTGGCTGCAGCTATTCTCGTATTCTCTCCGAAGCAGATGGCTTTAACTGTGAGAAATAAATAGCTTTGTGTGATCGAATCCACACTGAAAGCTGCAGGAGAGGCCGCCTCTGTTGCATTTGTGCTTAATATATCTCTGCAGCAGTTCGCCACAAAGACAAACTCCTGCGCGTTTGTTGCAATTAGAGTGATTCTCATTGCTGGTCTGATATAGGCAGCCGAACAATTAATTCAGCACTTTCAGAGAGGCAGGGGGAGCCAAGAGCTGGAGTTGAGGCGATGCTGGAGACAGTTGATGCTATATGGAAAACAGAACCAATACTGCAGCGTGGTTCCACCGACTCCAGCACCTGGAACATGTCAGGAAACATGCAAGGTATTCTGCTGCTGCTGGGTAACAGCACGATACTACTGAAAACACGCTCAGGAATTATGTACAGAATTATTTATTTCTTCTTCTGTTAATAGGTTTTGGTGGCCGAGGGGGATGAACCCGTCTACTTTTTAATGACCGTGATTTTATTTCAAGAAAAAAAAAAAAAAAAAATGACAACATGGGCTGAGGAGCTGGGGCTCCATCGTGATTGTGTTAATCACTGTATGAAGAAAATGAAATTTTAAAAAATTAAATTAAAAATGTAAAAAAATCCATCCTTTGGATGAAAGTTTATTTTCTTTGGAAACTAATCGACACCTCAGCGTCTTTCAGTAAACTCTATTGTTATTCTTAAGTTATTAGCTCAGTGATAATTCTTCCTTTTTTGATAATCCAGGGGTTTTAGATGTTTTGTTTATCTTAAGAAGCTTACTTTCCTCAGCACATAAAGGAAAAACTTCTGCCCCGTATAATAAATCCAGAAATCTCAGTCACTCTTCGTCTGTCTTTCATTCTGTCCTTCTCAAAGACTGCTCGTCCTTTCACCGTCAAACCTGGCAGGTGTGTTAATGAAGACTTGAGAAGGTGTAGTTTTAACTCTGGTTTTTCAGACACTAACCATATAAACCATCAACTCCGATTATCACCTGCGAAAGTTAAAGCCTGAGCCCCTGGGAACTTGGTACCTTCGTAGACAGGATGGTAGAGTTTCGATTCAGTTTTGGAGGTGAAAGTCGTGAAGCATCCCGTCAGTTCATTCTGAGCTGAGGTCAGCTGTCGGACAAACCGCTGCTGGAATTAGGGTGAATAAAAAGGATTCATTGTCCATTAAACAACCAGGATTATTTCCAAATGTTGCTTTAGTCTAATCCACACAAGCTGAGACAAGGCAAATGTCTGGCAGGCCACAGATCCTAGATCTGTTTAAATGTCGGCTCCGGGCGGTGACACAGTGAAGAGAGGTGTAGAATCCCGTTTTCATAAGTTCAAGCTCCATGGGTGTAATTCTGTACCTAACAAACTGGACACTGAAACCAAATCAGGACACAATAGTTATGTAAAATAAGAGAAGAGGAACCAATGTCTCTCAGAAGTTGCCGCTGAATGTTTTTGCTTGTGTAATAATACCAGTAATAACTGGTGGCACCTTTTATTCACATGTGTTTATCGGGAACAAAACTCTCGTCTCGTCTCGATCCCAGTTGAAAAACTCAGGAGACGCTCGGCTGCACAAAGACTGAGAACACTTTACATTTTCAGTCAAGGCAGCGGAGAAGCAGCCTCTATTTATTCTGTTTGGTTTTTTTTTTACTCATCGTGTCGGAGTTAACGGGGGAAGCACGTGACCAGCAGGGGTGGGGGTGGAGTGAGTGGGTTGTGGTTGGGCGGGGGTGGGGGGGGGGGGGGGGGGGGGGGGGGGGGGGTGCAGTATGGCCGCTAGCCTCTTTCTTGTTGATCCTCAGGAGACCATCTGCGCTGGGGGCATTGATTAGAGTGTGTCTGGTGGGATTACATCTTTGCCGTTGCCATGCCAACTAATCAGCTGATTTTTTTTTTTTCCCCTCTCTCTCTTGCTTGCTCCTTTCTCTCCTCTCGCTCCCTGGTTGTCACAGCAACGAAATACGGGAGAAGCGAAAGGGCCTCGGCAAACGCTGAATTCAGCTAAAGGGGCAAAAAAATGTTTTCTCCCCTCTCTCCCTCGCCCTCTCTCTCTCTCTCGCTCTCTTTCCCTCTCTCTCTCTCTCTCCCTCTCCCTAATTGGCAACACTCTCTGACCTGGAGTTCTTTTGTCTCTGGCGTAAACACAGCCCCCTCTAGATTACATTTATTTTCACGTTTTAGAAATAGTGGGATGGTTAAGAGGCCCAAGGACAGATGCTCTGAATGATGGGAGCGAGCAGAGTAAATATTGGGAGCATAATAGCTCCGTCCATGCAACTGAGTCCTTGAACGAATTCCAAAACGGACACAAAACGCTTCCAGGGTTGTTTTTCTAATTTTTCACGTTTTAATTCTGCTTTATTAAAATCACGCCCAGCCAATAAACGCTGATCCCTGGTCAGCTGACAGCCGCATTAAAAGCCAGTTGGAGATCACTGGGAGGAATGGGAAGCAACACTAACGCCCGTGTGTGGTCTTTGTCCAGGTTTGCACGGAGGGTCGGTTGATACTGGAGTTTGCCTTTGACGATCTGATGAGGATCAAGACGTGGCACTTTACCATCCGGCAGTACCGGGAGCTCATCCCCCGCAGCATTCTGGCCATGCACGTGAGTGTGACATCATCAACACGCGACACAACCCCGACGAGGGTCCCCACTCTCAGCCAGGACGCTTTTTTTTTTTTTTTTTTAACTTCTCCTGAAGCTATTCATGAGGTTGTGAGGTATAAACGCCAACAAAGCAGTTTGGAGGGATTTTTGCAAACCAATTTATTTGCAGACATCAAAGGGCACCGAGGATAAAAAAAAAAACAGGCCCTTGTCTGAAAAAGGAGAGAGAGGAGGAAAAAAACAAGGTCGAATGAATAATCTGCTTAATTCCACTAAGTGTAACACACATTGAGTCACTGGAGCTGTGGAGTGCAGCCGGCACAGAGGGTTTCTGCTGTCTAATGATTTTGAACTGGCACCATATAGCTCTGCTGTTAGGAAAAAAACATGTTAATAAAAAAATGACAGATGCCATATTACCCCCCCCCCCCCTTCAGACATTCACGTCTTCAGTTACATGCAAATCTAATAACGTGTCCACTTCACTCACAGGTCTGATTCATGTGATAAGAAATGACACATATGTACAGTTCAGCTGATAAAGATCAGGTTAATACGTGACGTTTGAACCCAGAAACAGCCACTATTTGACTTTTTTTTTCCTCCAATACTTTGTCCATGTGTGCTACAACTTCCAGTGAAAATGCAAACCTGAATGCTTGACTGACACGATTTGCATCCAGTTGATTTTCATCAGCAGCGGAGGTGAAGTCACATGATCCCACACGGCTTCATGACATCATCAGACTAAGCTTTCCCTGATGGTTCTGACTGAGAGAAGCTGACGAGCAGAAGTTACACATCCTACTTTTAACCAACTACAAAATGAACACAACTTATTGGAATCATAATGTTGTCAGAAAACTCTAGATACTGTGTGTGGTGTTCATAACTTCTTACTGAGCCTTGTAGTTTTATGTTAGCCTCCACTGCTCAGACAGGACGGCATGAGTCCCTTCCTACATGTGCTGCAAACAGCCATCAGGAATCATTATATGGAAAATAAAATTTCAATTCAGAAAAAGTCTTAGCAGAGATGTCAGGAGGTTTTGTTTAGAGAAAGACAGAAGAGGAACAGTATGAGATGCTGTCCATGCTTCTCTTTACTTGATGAATCAAACCAGAGTTTTTAACCTTTTCTCTTCACCCAGACGGAGCTGAAGGTGTGTACCATCGCCATGTTGCCTATTTTTTTTTGGCAAAAATCTTCGTATGAATTTCACTCACCAATAAATTGGCCCCTGTGGGTATTCACACTAATTCCTAGAGAGCGGGATATCTCGGGGTATCGTGGGTCCAGGCCAGATCTTCAGTGATTTGTGAGCGAGTGCACTCGTTTGATCGCTGCCTGGACTAATGAAAGCAGAGACGCACGGGAGCCAGAGGAGGAGAGCGGGGAACATGCAGATACCAGAACACACCTTCAGATTCCAGCTGAACTACTGCTCACTTTCTCTCTTTTTTTATCAAATTTACTTTAGTGTTGAGGAGTTGTAAAGAACGGAAAGTGGGAATTATATTTAACATCAGTGACTCAAGCTGTGAGCTTAAAATCTGCAGTTCTTGTAATGGCCACTAGATGCTGTCTTTTAATGTATCTGCATTAAAGTCTACATTTATTTTTATTTCTTATTCAGTGAATCAGTTTAATGTCCTCTACAAAACAAACCTGTTTCACTAACGTTCAGTCCTTGTGTGTTTAGATGAGGTTTGAGAGGCTGATTGCTTTGACTGACAGGTGCCTCAGGTCAAACAGTGATGTAAATATACTTTCAAATTTAAAAACACAACACACACACACACACACACACACATCATGGTCCAAATGTAACAGCTGTTACAGTCAACACAGTAAGATATCATTTACCCAGAGGAGGTGAGAACTGGCCATCTTTAGGTACTTTAACTTGTATACTCTTATCAGAAAAAGTTTAGTATAACTCTGATAAAATAAGTTGTATTCAAAGTTCTGCTGCAGCATCGGCGGCCCTCTGACTCCTCTTACACGAGGTGCGATGCATGCACTGTCGCTGCCTGCCTCTCATTTGGACGGCCGCCCCGCTTCTTGAATTGGGAGTGTGTTTTCCTGCAGCTTGTGCTCTGTTGTTTGTCTGTCTTTGGCCTCCTGAACCGAGCGTCTCTGTTGTCCCTGCGCCATATGTGCCAGTGTTTACTCGCATCTCTACAAATTGTTGACACATCTCTGCACCAGCGCTGCCAAGACAAATTTCTGTACAGTGCATTTAGCCTAATTCCACTTGATGAGTGAAGTAATTCAGATTCCGATCTGCCCGGCTGCCAATAACGCACGCTCGCGCCGCTCTCCCGTCACTCACGTGGGCCTGCTGACGGTACAGAAGGGCCCCCTCGCTCTCCTCTTGATTTTCCCCACACAGAGATGCGAGTGGAGATAGAATTATGCATTTTTCATGAGGCGGTGAATGCAAGCGAGCTCTCTGCTTCGGCTCAGTCTGGGCTCTGTTTTGCTCCGTCAACACCTACAGCTTTTTCAGAATTTGACTGCTTATTCCTGGAGCGGCAAACAAGCTCAGTGAATAATCATCTGTCTTCATGGGATTTTTTTTTTCAATCAGATGTCTTCCTATAATTGGCACCTTGGCTTTTTTCCCCGGCTTTGTTCTAATTTAACATTTGTTCTTCACTCCTACACATTCTCTACAAACACACGGATACAATGCATTCTCTATTTTACCATTTATTTATTCTTCCAGTGCAGTTTTTTTAAACAAATGAAAGTGTGAATCCCACAGCTCACACACAGTTTATTAATGACTTACATACATTAAACACAAAATTGAAGGGAAGGTCACATGTGCACATTTGTATTTGCTGCTTTCTCACTAAGTGAGCAGGATTTAATTATTTTCCCCTGCAGCTCCGACCACGTTCACCAGCAGCATCGAATTCAAGATAGGAAATCGTGAATGTGTGGAATTTTAAATGACAACCTAATATTGATTAATTAGCCCACAGTTTGACAACAGCGTGAAACAAAGGGCAGGAAATACTGCCATTCGCATGAATAGAAACTGCAATAACCGTTAAAGAGTTGAGTTTGTGACTCCAGGGTGTGAATGTGTCGACTGTGCATATCCGATGAAATTAGCCAATTAGCCTTAATTGCCTGTAGACAATTCTTTGGCTGTAGTCAGTCGGATGCGAACGTAAAGCAATGCAGACTTGTTATGACACATATGTTTGTTTCTGCTGTACTGTATGTGTGTAATATTTCCTTTATTTTCATGTCTCTGCTGCTGACTGTACAGGCACAAGACCCTCAGGTGCTGGAACAACTGTCCAAAAACATCACTCGCATGGGTTTGACCAACTTCACCCTCAACTACCTCAGGGTAAAGACCCAGTGTGTGTGTGTGTGTGTGTGTGTATGACTGTCATTCTGTTTTTGTTTTATTCTCCTCACTCTTACACACAAAGGAACAATTATTGTCCACCTTTTAACATTATCAAGAATATAAGAATATATTATTAAGTATATTACATTTCTTTGTTGTAGCCAAGTGGTAATCATGGTATTTACGTAGACAGGTATTTTCAGTGTTTGAATATTCAAATCTCATGTTCTTCTACTCCCTCATTCTCTCTCTTTAGTGTGTTTGAGGTCGTATCATGACTGTGAATGTGACTCTTTGTCTCTGTCTTACAGGAATTGAGAGCTTATGTGCAGAATGCATTTTATCTCTGCTGGCTGTTTGAAAACTTGAGTGTATAATTTCAAAAGTGCACGGCATCAAAACAACAAATAAGCACTTATTTTTTTTCCCTTTGCTCTCTGCATATACATGTTTTTCTACCTGACCGCAGCAATATAATTTACGGAAATGGGAAGTATAAGCTGGCTGAATACATTAGTGATTATTTCACAGGCTTTTATTTGTGCATGGGTGTGTGTGTGCGCGCGTGCTCTCCAACGCCACAGTTGACTGACAGCTACGCTTTCCAAATGGGAGAACAAGAGCGAGCGGGAGAGAGACGGGGAGAGAGAAGAATTAATTGGATACAGAAAATTAGCATAACATTAATGAACGCTCCCTGTTGAGACTCATAATTGTGAAACGGCGCGTGAATCGGGGAACGGCACCTCTGCTGCTTATAATAACCGAGCGAAGAAAGACACACAGAGAGTGGGAGAGGGAGACAGGGAGCAGGCTGGCTGTTTTTGTTTTCTTCCAACAATGATTTCCTATATTCAGAAAGCCGAGGAGATGCCGCTGACAAATAAAAAAAGATTTGAGTGTCTGTAATTACGCAGTGGAAGATTTTGTGTCCATCCTGTATTCCAGCCGTTCAGACGGTCACTGCTCCGCTAATAAAACAGTGAATTGAGAAACTACATGGCCCCTGAACCGCAGGTATTCCTCAGAACCCCCTGAGTGATTGGTAGAACTGGGAATTGTCGACTTACCCAGAGCAGGATGCGGGTTCATTTTGACTTGTGTGGAAAACACTGAGAGATTAAAGCTTGTTAGTGTATTTTTCATTTCACACTCTACATGTGAAACAAGACGCAGAAATGATTCACGACGGCTCGTTTTGCTCCCGCTTAATAATTAACAAGGGAAATTCTTAAACTAGTTTGGAGAGTTAAACACGTTCACCTACGTGGTTGCAGTAGAAGACGAGGAATTGTGAAACGATATAGTTTCATTCTGAGCAGATGTTCCTGCTCCCTCGGCTGAAAATCATCTGCCAGAGGATTCTCTCCTTCTCATTGGGAGCTGCTGCTGTTTAGTCGCTGTTATTCAACATGTCAAACATTGTGCAAATGATACTTCCCCTGACTGTTATCGCGGGTGTCAAGGTAAAATACACCCTTTCCTCACATTAAACTGGCAGTGAGGCCTTTCCCAGTGTTTATCAGTCCCTCCAAAAGAGACTGACAGTTTCCTGGCTGTAGGTTTACAACCGGCCTTTCTCTCTCTCTCTCTCTCTCTCTTTCTCACACACAGACACACTATCTCTCTCCCTTTCTCTTTTTTCATTCGAGTATTTAAACCTTTCCGTGTATCGGAGCTGCCGGCTTCCTACTATTCAGCCTGAAAATAGCCCTTGTTTTCAGGCTGAGAGCCAGGGCTTGCTGGCTGAGCTGTGCAGGGATATTACTGTGTCAGGAGGGAACTATCAGAGGAGAACACGGGATTAGTCTGTTGCAGGGATGTTCACTTTACCTCGAGCTGCATGGCATCAAAACACAGCCGTCCTAACCGCGGGGACGGCTGCGGATATTGTGTTTGTGTAGGGTAATTCGTCGTAGGAGGACTGGTTTTAAACCCGCCGCACGCCGGAGCATTCTGAACATTCCAGGTGTTGTGAGGTGATGAGCATGCTGATTAGACCTGACACCAGAAATGTGGAGGTGGCGGTGTGATGCTGAAGGTCGGACGAGATCATTTGAGCATGCAGGGAATGATTAACAGTGTCCTCTCTGCCAGTAATGACTATCAAAGTGCCCTTGAGCAAGTTAGAGCTTTGACCTCACAGCTACGCTCACTTTGGGAAACACCTACAGTAACCACGGCGACCGCTCGCCCCCAGTTAGCCGATCTCGTCGCAGCTGTCAATCACAATGTTTTATATGTCTTTGAACTCTGGATTTAAATCAGATTTAAATCAGATCAGGATTTTTTTTTCTTTGAAACTGTTTTTTGACACCATCAGCGATTCCCTAGGGAATAATTAGTGAATCGAAATGAACAATCAAGCAAACTAAAGGCACTGATGTCTGAGTGTGTGCACTTCGAATTTAAGTTGATGTGTTTATTATGTTGTATCATTCTATTTGTCTATTTGTAATAAGTTAAATCCCTAGTTATTATCATATTAGACCACCAGGAGGCACTTTTTTAAACTTTTTTTGGAGTTAGTCGTATGAACGGGACAGGTCCTGGAGTTGTGGCGTCGTCCTGATCTTACTAGGACCAGTGGACGTCCAGTCACTGTCGATGTCTGCATCGATCTGGATGCACGTGGATGATGGCTGCTGTTGAAGAGGTGGGGCTGACCTGCTGGTATAATGTTATCCAGATGTTATCTGGGTAAGCTAAGCCTGACGTATTAAAGATGACAGGCTGACCTCTGGTTCCTCTCGCCGCAGATCACCAGAGATTTTCAGTTTTCCCCCGACTGAATATTCGACTTAAAGTCTTCTAGTCGGAGAATATTGTTGGAGCGCAGTGTGGGAATGAGGCAGTGGCCAGTGTTTACTGTGTTGAAGAAGTGTGTGTGTGTGTGTCTCACATTTTACTGTGAGTTGTAAACAGCTCAACAAAGACAGCTCATATTAAACTGTATCGTCCTGCCCATCTTTCTCCTTCTGTCTCCTTGTCCTTCTATCCCAAGCACTTGACAATAAACCTGTTTTTTAAAGCTTCTTTATTAATCGTGTCTATAAAAAGTAGATTTACTACAAAGCTAATCACTCAAAGTCAGTCTGCTGTGATTAATTAAGCGACAAACTCGGTGTCTTTACGGCCCCCCGTTTCTGTTATCTCATCAGATGTTAACAGAATCGCCTTGACGCTGACACGTGTGTCCTCTTGTGTCCACAGTTGTGTGTCATCCTGGAGCCCATGCAGGAGCTCATGTCAAGGCACAAGACCTACAACCTCAGCCCCCGGGACTGTCTCAAGACGTGCTT
The DNA here is from genome assembly GCA_016785235.1 of Pseudorhombus dupliciocellatus. Lineage (NCBI taxonomy): Eukaryota > Metazoa > Chordata > Actinopteri > Pleuronectiformes > Paralichthyidae > Pseudorhombus > Pseudorhombus dupliciocellatus. The sequence continues at coordinate 4,898,809 of JAFBJW010000117.1, forward strand.
ATTCCAAAAATGGCAGCGAATGGTCGCCCCACCAGGTAAATACCTCACATCGAACGTGGACTAAAAAGATGTCTGGTTTCAGTGTTAACTCCAGATAACCAAATCATAAAAACAGTTCAGATATAGAGAACCAATTTTGGTGAAAGAAACAGGCGGGATTTATGACCCATACTGCAGACAGCCACCAGAGGGCAGTCACAAGGCTCTGGCTTCACTTTCATATGGTAGAAAGAGAAATATTTAAACGTGTAAAATGCTGTGAATTCAGGATCAAGTGTGAATCATTCCCTTAAAGAAGATTAATTTCAACTAATAGAAATATCTTTTCCTCCAAGTGTATTTTTATTGCGTCACTTGTGTTTCCAAAGTTGACATAATACGTCTTCATCCCTGGAATATGCGTTTTCCATCAGATTCTTTAAATTAATCAGAGTCCGCGGGGTCGCCTCTCGACCTCGCCAATCTGAACGAGTTTCCTATGATTGATGTTTTAAGGGTGGTTTCTGAAAAGTACGAGGCTTAAATTGGCAGGGAGGTCTATGGCTGGGAGAGAAAAGAGTAAGCTGGGGTTTTTTTTTTTTTTTTTTTTTTTTTGACACATTGGAGTGGCTTTTTTTTTTTTGGACACATTGGAGTGGCTGCAAATTACTGCAATGCTTAGCGGGCCGTGACGAGATGTCTTTAAAAACCAACACCAGTCAAAAAGCCTTTGACTCAGACCTGTGTAACTTTAATTAAGAATGCCGGGTGTAATCAAACCAGTAGATCCAGCTCGCCGGCCGGCGGCTCCCTCGTGTCAATGACGTTCTTCAAAGAAAAGAAAAAAAAAAAACATGGAAAGCATTTTATGAATACAAAGTCAAAAGTAAAAAAAAAAAAAAAAAAAAACACTCCTGTGCTGATGGTTGGTTTTGCTTGTGGGAAGAGAGCACGTGAAACCCTTTATGATGCTGCTTTATATCACACACAGCATTCAGTGTTCTTGTGGAATCCGTTTTTTAAACTGCTGAACAATATTTTTATTTTATATTCAATTCTTCCTTCAACCGGATCCTCCTTCATTTGATTGTTTTAAGACGAGTGTGTTTTTTAAAGGTCGTCTCGTGTCATCCGTCCATATTTTGACATCGCGCTTTTTCCTCATCTTCGCAGTTTAGCTGCAACTGCAGTTTTCTTAATCGCAGCCTTGTTATTCCTCTTTTTCCTGCGATTCTTCTCCAGCCTGGAAGCTGGCTGGGATCTGGCCAGGAAGGAAGCCACAGCCGTATTTATTCTCCGATAAGTCGTTTTGGTGGAAATGGAAGTGATTTTAGTGCGTCACCGGTTCAGCATCGAAGGAAACCGGTTGGATAACAGAAATGATTGTCTCTGACAATAGGCCTACTTTTCCCCCCTGTCTGTCAAAGTCAGCAATCAAAAAAAAAAAAAGAAAAATGATTTTAAAAAATCCCCTCATTGTTTTGGCTCTGATTTGTAGTTTCAGTTTTGTTTGGATCACCAGTGGCTGGTTGTGCTAACTGAATATGAAAGCATCTCCCTTAGTGTGATTAGTAAGAGAAATGTATTTGGGTTTCAGACATCTGTTTGAAGATCACAGCAGTGTTTTCTCGTCTCACTTGAGATTAAAAGGAATAATGTTTTCTAACAAATGTTGGCAGAATTCACAAAATCCTGTACTCATAAATTATGCACTACATGAATTCCTTTATAAATACCAGAATCTCCAAGATCTCTATTAACCTGTGTCATCACTTTATATCTGTTTTAGTAATAATGGTTTAATTGCACCTTCAGGAATTACATATAGCTCATAATTGGAAAACCATCTTTTATTGAAGCTGAATGCTCTTTTTTTTTTTCTTTTCCTTTCCTCTGTTGTCATCTCTCGGTCTCAGTCTCTGTTTAAAATGTTTTAAAGTAATAATCGCTGAACAGCTTGGATCAAATGAAACTGACTGTAGCTCCGGTTTCAGCTGGACACCCACAGAACTTCAAAACGGAAATATTTCCCACAAATCACAAAAAAGGTATCTTCTCTCTTACAGTGTTAATGTCTCGTAGGAAGCCGCTGCGTCGTAGTGTTGGCTGGAAGCGCTCTGATATGCATGTTTGTGTGACTGTCGTGGACGCTCGCCGAAAGATGAATGAATGAATAGCACAGAACACAGTGCATGTGTTGGTGTAATGCATGCGAGGACCGATTCTCTCCAGCTCTAACAAAACTGATTAAACCAATAACATGGTCATGCTCAGGAAATCGCAGTTATGGAAAATGCAAGAAATGTTCAAGAATGGACGCTGGGAAAAAATAAATAAATAAATAATAATAATAATAAAGCACATTCTGAAACAGACCTGAACGTGCCTCCTGCCACAGCAGAGCAGTTTTAACAGGGCCCGAGCTAACGTGGCAATCAGTGCAGCCCTGAAATCATTAACGAATTTGCATTGCGTCGAGCGTCAGGGTCCATTGTTGAGCATTTATGCAAATGAGACAGAGGTTATTTCTTACCGGTGCGTGTCTTGGAAGATGTGAACGCTCGCTTGCGGTTTCGCCTCTGCAGAAAACAAAGCACGGATCATCGTAATGTGTGTGTGTGTGTTTTACGTTTGTCTCCACGAGTAATTAAGATGCTGCATGTCCAAGCCTCCACTGCATGACCTCTCACACACACACACACAGCCCGACACCTTGACTCCGTCTGTATGCGTTATGTTCTTGGCATTGCCTCTGTTTCTGTTTGCTGGTCGCGCCAAAGCTGAGCCAGCCCGACAGACGACCACGAAGAGGAGGAAACGGAAGAACTCGGCCAGCAGCGCCAACAGCAGCGTGGGCACCACCGCCAGCAAGAAACGCAGCCCGGCCACCAACTTCAGCCTCTCCAGTCAGGTACCTGTAAGCATCAGCTCCACTCGGTTTGCCTCTTTTACCTTTTTTTTTTAATTATTTTTCTCTATATCTCTTGGCACACGCTTGTTTGCAGGGTTACACGGAGCCACGATAAATTGCTAATGGTGCTGCAGCTATTAGGTTTGATTTATTTGCACGAATGAAGGAGAGAGGGAAGGGAAAAAAAAAACACCAGGAGGAGAGGGTGGAAACGAAAGTGGAATGTGCTCAGCGAGACAAAGAAACCCCGAGGGACGTGTTTGAAAACATGTCGCCCCACAAGACAAAGAGAGAAAACATCAAATATCATAAAAAGTGACACAACTGACATTAAAATCATCAAAGCAGAAAAGCGAACAAGCAGAGCTAAATTTATAAATCACAAGTGAAGAGGGTGAATAAAAGTGTTCCTCTCACTACTCCGGGTCAAATCACTAAATGGCGGATAGTAACTTAATTTTCCAGCAGTGTTTCTCGGAGAACAACACTCCACTCTCAGAATATGGACGTCAGACAGACTCAGCTGACCTCGCTGCTGAAGCGAGTGGCCGCAGCCTCCGGGTTTTTACAGAAACAAGTAAATAAAAGGTTTGAATCTCTGGACCGAGTGGGAAAATGTGGGCGGGGAGAGAAGTGACACATTGCCTTCTCTCTGCAGCCACCACGCTGTCAATGCCCCTGAGCAAGGCACTGCACTCACAGCTGCCCCCGGTAGTGGTGGCTTGCATTCAGCCTCAATAGAAGAAAATGTGGACGTGAAGGACGGCGCCGCTGTGAAAGAGCAGATATAAATAAACAGAGTTCAAGAAAACTACATCTGCAAATGTCACTGACTTGATGAAATTTCATTAAGTGTACGAAACCACATTTGCATTCACTTGAATGAGATTTCATTTTATTTTTTTAGTGTCGTTAACGCGTGTTTCATGTGATTCTATTTGGAGAACCCCGCAGCTTGACAGAGAAAAAGACTTCATCACTTCTGTTTATTTATTTAGGCAGAGAACAGTCTGTGTCCAGAGTTTGAATGTGTGATTTTCCTGCACGACTCCACTACAGACCACTTGACACAGTTTGAGGTTAAACCGCCTCTTAAACAGCCGAGTGGCGCACCGCGTTTCCCTCCCCGAGGATTCGCTGCTGCCGCCTGCAGAGTTCCGTCCATACGCCGTTCATTATACACATAGTGTATTATATTTACACTGCTGCGTCCAATTTACTTATTTATCCCGTGCACGCTCGCTCCGCGTCCCTCCGTCTGCACTGGAAGAGTCGAGACCGAGCGTGACGTTACAGGGTCGCCGCTGGATGTTAATGTGTGTTCGTCTTCTGCACTAATTCTGCTTAATGGGATATTTAGGGGTGCTAATGCTTTTTCTATACTCACACACTGCGTGTCGTATAGCAGCCCTGTCTGCCAGATAGTATGTGCACGATCACGGCTTGAAGCACTTTGAGCGTTTCATACAGACACTCTTACATTGAGAGTTTAGTATGACGTTCCCGTGAAGTGAACAAAAACATGAATACAGAAAATAAAGCATCATTAGATTTAACAAAGACATTGTGTTTCTTTAAGCTTAACCAATTTCTTCATGAGCCTGGACTTAATGATAAAAACTCGATGTTGCTCATTTGCAAGAATAAAAAGAACAGCAATAGCTTTTCCTTCACAGTCGATTCAAATATTAGACAGACTTCATTTAGTTCTGGTGTTTTTTGACTAACCGTGAGTAAGTATAGAGACACCAAGACTTCTGTCTTTTTGTTCATGCAATGAGAAAATATATAATGCGCCTGACGTCTCTGGCAGTTTTAAAGAACTCACTCTTTGTGCACACACACACACACACACACACTGTTCTGTCCCGTAGTTACTGTCCTGTCATCTTTTCAGATTTGTTGCTCTCACTCTCTTCATGTATCTGTTTCTCTCCATCTCACACATACATAATGTAGAGCTCTCTCTCTCTCACACACACACACACACACACACACACTAGCGGCATGTGCAATTGTTTTCTCTCTTGAAGGCAGTTTGGCTCTATTCCAGCTCTCATTATCACTGATATCTGTATATACTCTCCACCCCCTGCGCTCTTTCACATGCACAAAGTATGCTCCATCACTGCTCCTCCCCTCACCCCCCCAACATGCACACACACTAACACACACCCGCCCGCCCACGCACGCATGCACACACACACACACACACACACACACAGCCTCTTAAAGGCTGGCAGTGGCGTGGCTGCTAACATGCTGGTTACATATGTTGCGCGCCTGCTGTCTTTGTCTGAGAAGTTGTTCGTTTGTGGCTGAGCACCAGCCTACGTGAGCCCAATGACAATGAGGAGTGGACCCTCACAAGGGGAAGGGGGGTTGGGAGGGGGGTTGGAAGAGGAGGAGGGGTGGGGGGGGTGGGTGGAGGAGAGGATGTGTGGGTGAGAGAAGGTGGGGGATAAAACGATCAACACTGACCTCCAGTGGCCAACTGGGGTGGGAGCAGTACGCTGATGGCGTACTGAAGTGAAAGCAGTAACACCACAATGGAAAAAGTAAAATACCTCTTTTGACAACCCTAACCCTTGATCAGTGGTTCAAACATTTTTTCAAAGCTTTTCATTTAACCATTGACAAAGACACAAACTTTAACACATCCCAGCGTTTCTAATTTCAGTTCTGAGGTGATGGAATGGCTCTTTAAACAGAACACCACTTAGATCAAAACTATTCAATGTATTGAGTATTTTAGACTTTAAAGAAGACACATTTCTGATGAAACACAGATCTTAAGATTGAAAGTTATATTTTGTGGACTTGTCTTTTTTTGTTTTTATTAGGAAGAAACAAATATAGTTAAACAAAAAGAAAAAAGGAATCAGGAGCTGGCGATGCTGGGCTCAGTAAGAAACAAAAGATTCCAATCTGGTGACATGTTTTTTGTTTTTTGCATGAAGTCAAAAAACAGAATAACCCATTTAACAAGAACAGAGTAATGTTTTTGAACTGAATTTTGAATTGAGTTTAATTTGAACAAAGAAACAATGTCGGATGTTGGAAACGTTGTCGTGCATCAGGCTAGTTAGCAAATATATATTTTTATCAGTGCTGTACCACATTGTCTCAATATTACCACTTGTTGCCTCGGAGGCCTGAGGAGCAGATATGTCCCCCAGGCTAATGCTAATGACACAGCCGTGAATGGAGGCGTTCATCATCGCCGCGTTAGCCCATTCAAAGCCGCGGCGCTTAGCTAGCGCAGAGGCTAACTCTTAACGAGATGAGTAGGCGAGTAGACGGTGTTAATTAGCTGACAATTAGCACACCCCAGTTTCAGGCTAACTGCCAGCTGTGATTGTTGGAGAGACGTTTTTTTTTTTTTTTTATTTGTGGAACCAAAATTGGCCAGAGGTGGGTTGACAGGCCTCCTCACAGGAACAGATGGTGAATGCATGGCTTGTTGGCAATCAGTACGATTTTAGCTAATGACTTAATTAGCTATGCAAATTGACAAATCAGTGTGGATATTGTCATTTAGTTGAAAAGCTCACCTAAATTAATTAGCCTGATTAAGGCATAGTGGGGTGTAGAAGTGGTCGCTAGGGGGGCTTGAATAAATAACCCGCTTCTCCCCATTGGTGGTCTTCATCAAAGTGTGCAGCGGGCAGGGAGTGTGTGAAGTTGTCTCTTGTTGTTTGTATGTTTACATCAACGGCTGCTGTATGTGACTACGCGTGTTTGTCCTGTGTGATTTTTGTGTACAAATCTGAGTGTGAGTGTGGGATTCTGAGACTTGGAGCTTGTGATTGTGTGTGTGTGTGTGTGTGTGTGTGTGTGTGTGTGTGTGTGTGTGTTGTGTAGAGCGATAATCTCTGTTTGCATTCCAGTGCTTTAGCCTGTGTTTGAGTGCACGTGCGCGGTCATGTGCTAAGGTGTGAAACTCATTTGGGTTTGTGCTAGGCAGTGCCTGTGTGTGTGTGTGTGTGTGTGTTTTTTCCAGAGGAGATGGTAGAGGCGAGCGAGATCTCCTGAGCCAGGCAGCGTTGACACACATGACCAGTGAAGCATGCGCTCCATTTAACTGTACAGCCTCTTCCCGGGTTACGGTGGGTGGCGCTGGGGGCTCGCCAGCAAGGAGATGCTTAGTCAGTCAGAGGAAGATGAGATCCAGAGACGTGGCATAAACAAAGGAATCCAGCTGTGATTCTGAGCCGATTGACAAATATTGGAATTGACAAATGACTCTCCAGTGTGTATTTCTCAGCAGAATCGCTTTGTGCATGAAATATAAAGGAATTCATCTCCAACTGAAAGTGGCTCAAGCTCAGCTGCATCAGGAATCCTTCACGTCACAGATATCAACGGATAAATGTCTCCCCTCTCCTTCCTTGACCCGCTGTGAGACGACCATCTCTGTGAAATATGTCTAACATGATGACTATCGATTGGGGGTGGGGGGGTGGGGGGGCTGGGTAAGCAGCGCCAGGGGAATCCGTTCTCTGTAAGGGGAAGGTTTCATTTGCACACAGAGCTTCCAGAGGGGGACGGGTTCAGTGGATTCACCTATAAATACACAAACACACACACTCCTGTTATTTCACCTCAAGCAGGGGGTCTGTGTTGATGCAGAAAATATACAGACCCTCTTTGTGTGGGGTTTGGGCCCCCTCATATAGCTGGAAACAAAATGTAGGACAACTATTTGTAACAAAGAAAGGATTCTGTAGCCACAAACTGCAGGTGTTTTATTTTTAATTTATCACTTGATAAACCCGTTCTCTGCGTCCCTCTCTGCAGGATGTGATGGTAGTGGGCGAGCCGACGCTGATGGGCGGCGAGTTCGGGGACGAGGACGAGCGCCTGATCACCCGTCTGGAGAACACGCAGTACGACGCCACCAACGGCCTGGACGACGAGGACGACTTCAACAGCTCCCCGGCTCTCGGCAACAACGGCCCCTGGAGCAGCAAACCCCCCACCACCCAGGACAGCAAGCCTGAGAGCACGGCGCCACAGCCCTCGCAGTAAAACCAGAGAAGAAGAAAACAACAGATGGACTTTTTAACCTCTCCCTTTCCCTTTTGGGCAGTGCTTCTATACGCCTCACAACATTTTACAGAATCAAACCCCCAACCCCCATCTGCAAACTCAAAATCTGTCCACCCTGGGTTTTTCTTCTTCAATGAATCACTGTAACATCTCGGCGAACTGGCAGCATTGCACAGCAGAATCCACAGACAGGAGCTGCATACCAACCGTATGCAACTGTAATGTAAAAAAAAAAAAAAAAATGCATTTTGTTTTTCAAGAGCGCTGTGGAGAATTCCAGATCAAACCCCCCCCTCCCCCTCTGTTCCAGGCCTCCTCTCCTCTGGTGGAATACCACAGCTGTGATTGGTTGACCTGCAGGTCACAAGTCATCACGCCATCAATAGACAGTGAACAGAAAAGAAGAGGAATAAAAACAACGACATGTCTTGTGCAGAAGTTTTTTAACAGCGACTAGATCCACAGCAGAAACAAGTCAAACATTGTTTGAGGCCAATTGCATTTTCATTTAAATCCACACAGCTGCTGGTTTGTTTCTGCTGCTGCTGTTTTATTTCCATTTCCAATTAAGAGGAAATAAAAGTTCTCACCTGCTCTGGACTCGTCTCAAACGAGGGGGAAATCACGTCGCTGCAGTCGTCACAGATTGTGATTTCATGCAAACCACTTTGATTGTGTTCGTAGTCGATTGGTATTTTTGCTTCTCTCAGAATCCTTTGCAATCACCTTGTAATTTTGCCGATCAGTATGTGAACTTTGCCGACACGCGTTGATGCATTAATGTTGATTTATTTTTGTCTCTCTCTGTCTCTCTCTCTCTCTCTCTCTCTCTCTCCCCCCTTCCCTCCCCTCCTCCAAAATTGGACTTGTTTCCCTTTAACGACCTACTCCCAAACTGATACTTAAGCCTTTTTCCTGCATGATTTTATAGGATTTTTATTTTGTTTGATATATGTACTTTTTAAAATGCATCAGTCTGATTTTCCTTCTTTGGGTTCATCAGTTTGGGAACACTGTTACAAGATTTGTAGCTCTGTAAATAAAGGTGGAGTTGATTTTGTCCACTGTAAATCAGCCCCTGAAACCAGTTTGGATACGGCAGCTGTTTTGTTTTTGTACAGGAGGTTCAGATTTCTGTTGGGTGGTTTGGACGGACGCTGGTTTGCCTCTTCAATGTCCCCCTCGTGCTCTTTAACTAGTGCAGAACCAAAGCCACCAATTTATTAAACAACCACACAGTCACACACTCTTGTTTTCTCGTATATCCTGTGACATAAGTGGAGAATTTTACATTTTAACAGCGCACAGGTAAAGTCCCATCCACCCCACAGAAACAATCCCCGTGTTTTGTGTTCACGATTGTTCTTTAATCTTTGAATTGAAACTATATTCCTGATCTCTTTTGTTGGACTTTTGTTTGGAAATGGGCAACAAGGCAACAATGGACATCTTTATACAATTGGATCTTAATGGTATTTATTTGTGCATTTGTAAGGAAGCTAACACATTTCTAAATATGTTTGAGCCTAGTATTATTAGACACCATTTGTACATTATATAGCAGAGGTGTTCAGTGTCATATCTGATGTCTGGTATGTATGCTTTACCATTATGTGTGCCAATAAACCGTGCTTACAAAAGTAGCTACAGTGGATTTGGTCGTGTGCAGTAAGGCTTCTTCTGTCTCTTTCTGATATTCAGCATCATCGATTCGCTGCGAATTGTGCAAAGATTCAATGGAAAGTTCATTCGTAACCTTGTAAACACAAGTCGACAGAAACAGGGTCTACTTAGTGGCATTTCAGAGCTCTCAATCAAACCGACGACCTTCCTCTCCGCAGATGAAGTTGCCCTGTTGTCATGAAAATTGTCTTTTTTTTTTGCCTTGTCCAACCTGCGTGAAAAGTCCTTGAAGTGTTCAGCAAAGTCTTCAATCTATATTTCCATGGCAACTGGATGTCTACAACACGACCAGAGGCTCCAGAAAAAAACTAAGAAGTGGACTTGGAAAGTGATTGAGATGGGTGTTTTTGTCCGATGTCAGGAAGACGTCATGGAACAGTACAGTTTCATTAAAAGATTGACATCTATCTAGAAATCATACATCTCTATTAATGTTGTATTTTGTTCTTGTTATTGTTTAAATCAGGAGAAAGAAAACTCTCACATCATGATTGTCTTAATTAGAGGAAATGATTCAGAAGACTCAGAAGCAGATTGTGATGTCGGCTGCTCAGAAAAACTGACGCAAAAATGTTCTTTCCCCTGAGCTGCTAGTTGTTGTGGACGTTTTAACAGGTACATGTCAGTGTTGCTTTATCGATGCTATAAATGTAAATGTTAGGATTTTTGAAAACGCAATGTTGATGTGATAAAAAAATACTTTCTCTGTTTTCATCTCAGAGATGGTTTTGACCAGAAAGTTAGAAGAGTGATGATTAAGAGCTGGAACATGAACATAAGTATGGACTCAGACATCCGCTGCAAAGTTCTGCACATCCTTCTCATTTTCATCACAAGAAGCCTTGGTGCTGTTGTTGGGTAGAATCCAGGTCCAGGAAGGTTTGGTGGAACTTTGGCGACACCACGTGGAAAACATAGTACTGCAGCGACAGATTTTATTACTGTGTTGTTTTCATCATTAGGCCTTGAAATTAGACACAAGTTTCATAATTAAGAAAATATCATGCATACTTTGACATATGAATTAGCTTCTAATTAAACCTTTGAAATTCCTGAATTATTTTAAATATTTGTATGATAGTATGGTAAAGCAATATTTTACTACACATCAAAACATCTCACTGGCAGTTTCTGTGTAACCAACACCCTCACAAACTATATTTAAAAAAATTCGAACAAACATAGACATATTCATTAATTTTTATACGGATCAAAGTCCTGTATCTATTTGGTGTTCATTATTTATAATGTTTTAGATTCATCAATCTCCATAAATCTCCATAAACATTATCCTCTCAATTTTTATTCTAAAAGCCACTTAATATTTTTAATCACTGAATTCACTTTTTCACTTTTAATTTTGATATTTTCTATTCCATTTCAATGAATGTTTATTTGATGTGTACCTACGAATTTTATAGTTCCTTAATTTTTCTTTTTAATCTATCATTTTATTATTTGAATTATTTAAAGCCATCCTGCTGACGCTGTTTACGTTGTTTATGTTCTTTACGCTATTCACCTGTGACCGACGCTGCGATGACGTAGCACAGTGCGACGCAGCTGCCGGAAGTAAAGATGGCGGACGTGTCGGGGAGCGAACAGTCGGAGGAGAAAGAAGCAGAAATGGAGCCGAGCAGGAGGCAGAAGAGGCCGTGGGAGGACGCCCACAGGTCGGGGAAACCTGTCCTGACTGCCGGGCTGCCGGAGACCTTGGGAGTTTACGACATTAGCGCAGTCAGGAGGGAGCAACGCGAGTTATCCGCAGGTAACTGACGTAGCTCTGCGGCTGCTAATAAACAGTGAGACACACGAACTGTCTTCATCACTGTTACTCCTCTTCGTCACTGTGAGTCTGCTGCAGCTCTAGGGTTTGGACCGTGAAGACACTCCAGAGACACTCCATGCTGTTTGCTGTCAGACATGTTGTTAAACTCATGAAGAAGAAACACGGTTTGACACCAGCTCTGGATCATGTTCTTCACTCGAGCTGCTTCAACACTGTGTCGGTTTTACCTTCTGTGACACCGGTGAAGTTGTGATGGTTTAAAAGTTTCCTAATGAGTAACCGTATCTTTTCTGACAAGTTTTATTTGCTGTAGATGATGATCAGAGTCTTCAACTTCGTTACAGGAAGGAAACGTGTTTTATGATTCAGGGACAGAAAATAAAGTTTTTTGGTTGTAATAGACTTCAACAAGACACCTTTTTTAGTCCATGCCAGTTAGCATGTGCTTGGGCATTTGCACACAAGATGTGGGTAGACTCCCTACAGGCTTTATTGCTGTATTATTATTAACTATGAACTGTACAGGAAAAATACAGTCAGCCCAAACACAGTCTTCATGCCTACTTTTTGTCCTGTACACTCTCGTGATTCTCATCTGAGCATGCACTTTGTGATTTTATCTAATCAAGAACAAGGGCTCGTGACATGTCAGGCTGACTCTAATACAATACATGTCCAGGACTAACAAGTATCAACAGCACAAGACAAACACTTTGTCTGACATATTGAGTTTTGATCTTAGTGCTTTTGAAGAAAAAACAAATGATGGAATTTGCTTCAACACATTAAACTCAGTGTAGTTCAGCCCTGTCCGTGACTTTAACAGCTGAGCAGTTATCAGTTGAGCCAACATGGCACTTTGAGGTCAGGAGGCATTTAATGCACAATGAGCTCATCCTTGTCTTCGGTTTATGAAGCATGACGGGTTCTCACAGGATGAAGTCAAGTGGAAAGGATTAAAAGACTGTATGGGGCTATTTGGTCTCCATTCAAGAGAACCAGTGAAACAGTTTCCCACCCTTTACAGGTTCTGTTTACGACCGCAAGTCATGAATCTGTGTGTTTTCCTCACAGATTAGATCTTGAGCTGATCTAAAAGTAATATTTCACCAGATTAACAATCTAAAACCCACATATGAATTCTGATACAATCTGAATTTGTTTTTTCTTTTAATATTTAACCTGTTGTCCTATTTAAAGTTGTCTAAATAATTTTAATTTAATACAGTTACAGGGGAACAGACCATACTGTATTCTGTTGTAGGGTTACAGCCAAAGCAGCACAACAGAACATTTTGAGTCCATCAAGTGAAAAACACTTCACATGTATCACCTGAGTCTTCCGCATTATAAATAATGTAGTTTGACATGAGAACAAACTCAGCACCAATTCACAGTGAGCTAAAATCAAGCCATTATCCAGAGAAGTTTCCCCCTCTTTCACTCTGTTTCTCCAGCGGTTGTCGCCCTCATTGTGTTGAGAGCTGTGGCTGTAATTGTTGCAGACAATGGCCTTGTGCTAACACTGTTGCTCCATGTTGTTCCAGATCCGTCGTTGACACGTTTCATCTGCACAGAGCTCACCAGAGGATACTTCCTGGAACACAATGAGGCAAAGTACACGGAGCGCAGAGAGAGAGTTTACACATGCATGCGTATTCCCAAGGAGCTGGAGAAGGTAGGACACCATGCAGACCTCAGCTGACCCCTTCTCCCTCCGGCTCTCTCAGTCTTTGTAATGTCTGGCAGCTCAGAGAACATGTTTATATCACTGTTTTACAATGAGCAAGTTCAAGGCTTCAGTCTCCTTTATTTTCTGTGCCTGTGTCAACTTTATATTTTTAATAAATTTTACCTTATTTCCTTTACATGTAGTAATTCTGGAAAATACAAAACGTGATCCATAATATTTTCACTTTTTTTAAAATTAATTGCTGTTTTAGTAAGAACCATGTGTAAATAAATGTATAATATATGCTTTTGCACACAGATGACAAAATTTGCAGATGCTTTTTTTTGGAAAAACAAAATACTCAAACATAAAATCAGGTCATCTGAAATGATGAGTTACTGACAACAGTTTATTTTTGTTGTTCTCCTCATCAGTCAACAGGGGGCAGTGTTGACTTGTATCTCATATTTCATTGTGATCGCCTGGAAAAACTTAAACTCAGCGACCACTTGATTACATGTATCTTATGCATCAAAAACTAACAGTTCCTATAGTTCCCTACAATCCAAAGTGATAAACCATGTCTTGTTTGACCAGCAGTCAAAACGCACAATATATGTAATTCAGGTACAAAGCGTATCGTCTTGACTTTTGAGAAACTAATTAATTAGAAAATGACTATGAGTGATTATGAAGAAGTGAAAAGAGTTTCTCTCTGCTGGAACGTGTCTTGACAGTTGAAGCCTTTACCAACACAGCTCCCTCCGGTTTGAGTTTTTTTGGGGGCAGCAGAGGAATGTGTGTAAACATCACGGACCTCACTGACTCCACACTCACCGTCTTCATAGGTACCAGACAAGGCCCCAAGAAGAGTCAAACAGAGTCCACCAATGAGAACCAAACCCTCCCTCCAGCTCCTACCAATCCCACCACTGCCCCCTCTTGTCTTCCCAGTCAGAGGAAATAAAACACTAGAGATTAACAACATTGCATGTGAAATATTCACTTTTTAAGATGTTGATGTTGACTGTCAGAATCCTGGAGACAGTGGAGGTATGTCTGTGCTATGACTGGGCGGTCAGTAGGCTCTAATACAGGTCCTGTTCTTGTTGGACACATCAGTGACTGTTTGTCTTTCAAGACCAGTGATCGTTGAGTAACCTCGAGGTTTTGCTTACTGACAGTCTTTGTTTGACTTGGCCTTGCTGCTGTGTGACTTTTCCAGTTGATGACCTTTGGCTTCTTCCTGTGTGTCGATGCCTTCCTGTACGTGTTCACGCTGCTGCCCATCAGGGTGCTGCTGGCCCTACTTCGCCTCCTCACCCTGCCATGCTGCGGCTTCAGGTCAGAGCCTCTTCACGTTCTTCTCACACTCTGTCCTGTGACATGCAGGAAAAATACCAACATGTTAGCTCACTAGTTGTATGAGGGTTAGGGGTTTATGATACACTAATGATTAGGGTTGATCACGTTAGCAAATGTATTCCAGGCTGAATTCACGCACTCAGGTAGATGTATGCTAACTTATGAGCGACAGCTGTGGTCAGAACATTTTGTTTGTTCTCTTCTTCTTTCTTTTCATTCTCGGGTACTTTTTATTGATCTTAAAATACTTGTACTGAGCAGAACCCTGCTCTGAATGCCAGTATCCAGTCATATTACACCATTTTTTTTTTCTGTTTTTTTTCATTTCTGTGCACTACAAAAGTACATTTCTTGTAGTGCCTCTCACCAGGCTTATCTTTATTTATGTTGTTGTCTTCATTAAAGCACACTTCCTTGTTCAGGCCCTGTAGTTTTCTCAGTTATCAGTTTCTAGCCCCATTACTCATAACTCATAAGCTCTTTGGTGTATGTTTGTTTGTTATCAATGAAAAACCCAACAAACATTGACTACTGACGGGCTCTGCCTCACCCCCCTGCCCACCTCACCCTCTCTGACTCTTGTCTGATTGTCCCCTTGCCTTCCTCCCCCGCTGCAGGGCACGTACTTGCCCCTACTGCAGAAGAAGCAGGTAGGCTCCCTCCAGCCTGTGGTGGCTTCACGATTATCAGAATTTCCACTGTCATCAACCTGCGTCTACTTGTCTTCACCGGCCTCTCTTCATCTCCATTGTGTCTTTTAATGTACAGCCTGGCATCGCACATCATGTCCCATTCTCCCAAGGCAAAGCCGCCATGTTGGTTCCTCACAAGACCTGTTTTTGTTTGGGGTAGTTGGAGCTCGCCCAGGCGAGGTTCTCCTGAGACTGCATGCTCGTTCTCATCACTGTGTTGCTTGTACAGCTGCACACGCTCAAACCTGCTGTGTCGGATCCTCCAGCTCTGGTCATGGAGCAGCTTTTCTGGAGCAGTTTGGAGTTTGATTCCCTCTGGAGCAGTTTTTAAAAGAAAACTTAAATCCTCAGCTGCTCGACAGAAGCAAATTGGCTATTTTCTGCTCAGCAGCTTCTCGAATGTGGTTTTGTATCAGAAATGAGGCTTCCCTTCTTTCCCTGGTCCTGACGTTAAATCCCACGTTTCAGGCTAATACAGTATAAAAGGCACATAGTTACAGCTAATGGAAATGCAGCCCAGAGCTGACTGCACTCAGGCATAATGTTCATGTGTGTTATGCAGATAACACAAATAGAAAAGAGATAGCAAGGACTGCTTTGTGCGGAATGCAGCAGCTTTGCGTCCACAGAGCCATGTGTTAGGAATAAGATGTAATGTGAGGAGGTACCACTGAAGCTGAAAGAAATGTAACGTATGATTAGTTTCACTGTTTTAATATCAATTTAAAACGATTAATTTACAAACAAAACAAGAAATTTATGATTGACACCTGGCATTTTCAGCTAGGATTATCATGAACCCACGCTATCTGCTTGTTAGAACAACTCTTAACATAAACCGAAGGACCACCACCTCTTTACACTATGGTCTCTTCTTTAGATGGCGCTGTAGCCCCAGGAATAAAAACATAAATCATTAACACCGGCATATCCTCCTTAAAATTGGCTCAAGTCGGTTCGATTTAATCTGCAACTTGTGTTTAGTCATAAGTGTTATAGATATGAGAGGATCCAGCACTGGTCCTTACTGAATTAAAATCTATTCTCAGAGCGTGTAATTGTATATTCGCTCCAAAGTGTCTTTGGTGCAATCATTGTCTATTATTCTTTAGACAAAGCCACAGTTTAGCTCCTCTGTGCTCGGCTGATTGTGAAGATTGATTCACATCATTGCACATTATTCTTAACTCAGGCCTTTACCACCGTCACTCTGCTTTAAGTTGCCTCCAATGTATTTCTCATGTCTCCACCCCTCACACATGGAGTATGGTGTCTCTTCTACCTGTCTCATGTTGTGAGGAGCTCCATTGTTAATCAGCAGCCAGCCTTAATGAAGGTAATGATGGCTTTTAGAGCCGCTCATCGTCGTCCTGCCTCGTCTTGTGCACCACGTAGTTGTGACGTAGTAGAAAAGTGTGGTAGAGTAGTGCTTGTGACATAAGCTCACAGCGTCTGTTATTGATGGTCATTCCAGTATTTGTTGTCGAGTGCAGAAGTAAAACCTTTTTCATTGGACTTACCTGTGATGTTTGAATATCAGAGGAAACCTTTTCTTTATTTAACCCGTGATATTTCAACAGACCATGTGGTGAGAAGCTGAAACGTATTTCTACTGCTGTGCCTTGTGGTGTTTGCAGTCATACAGCTGACATGGAAAATATGCAGGATGTGTTGGAATTAAGCTCTCTGGCTCTTCTCGGTTATCCCTGTCATAGATTTTAAATAACCCGTCCTATGGATTTGTCAGCCCTGCGCTTAACATGCTCCCAAGCTGCTGCTGCCATTAATTACAAAAGCTGCACATGTTCGAGGCACGTTTCATCCTGTTACATCCGACGTGTTTCCTTCCAAGTGGTCCACCACCCCACTCCATTTTGAACATTTACTAAAAGGCTTTTCATTTTGGTCAAAGTGTATACTCTTCTATGAAAACAGGAAGATAGCCCCTCACACAGACAGGAAATGTTGTTGTGCAGTCTGTTGGGTTGATAAGAACAACAACGATTTCAGATTATCTGAGCAGAAGCTTTGACCAACAGCAGAAACATATTAAAAAGAGATAAATCCCAGGAATGAGAGGACATTTCGAATAAATCAGACTCTAGCTTTAATATTTCATATCTTGTTTTTCATGTGTTATCTCTACTTGTTGCCTTTCTCTTTACTCGCCTCATTTGGAACAGAGATGAATTATTCACCTCTGTCTGTGTTGTCCTCCTGTTTCCTCATGTGGGATAATTCACAGAGATCATTCAGAGCCTTTGTAATGAGCCGTTGTACTGGTCTGGTAGTTCATCGTTAAATAAGAGGTCCACTCCGTCTTCATTGGCTTCTGTGGCATCGCTGTTCACCAGAGGTGTATGAAACTGAGTCTCGGCAAATGTGCGTGTGTGTTCTCCTGAGCACGCACACATACACATTACACCAGACAGTGTAATGACAGCCTTCATTGTGTGCATGTTACACGTGGACATGTGGACACACTGCACTGTGAACGTTAGCATGTAAGTTTACATGATTCTACCACAGCCCTAACAGTATGTGTGTGTGTGTGTGTTGGGGGGGGGTCAGTGGGTCACGGCTGCTGCAGCCAGCGCAGGTGTGTGACGTGCTGAAGGGGCTGATCATGGTGCTGTGCTTCTCCATGATGCACTACGTCGACTACTCCATGATGTACCACCTGATCCGAGGACAGTCTGTCATCAAACTCTACATCATCTACAACATGTTGGAGGTACTTCACAATTTATGCATTTTATTCTGCGATGTCTAAGAAAATAAGTCTGTCTAACAGTGGTCATGTTCCATATCTGTTATCAGGTGGCAGATCGCCTCTTCTCCTCTTTCGGCCAAGACATCCTGGACGCTCTCTATTGGACGGCCACAGAACCCAAAGAACGGAAAAGGGACAGCATAGGAGTCATCCCTCACTTCCTCATGGCCGTCTTTTATGTCTGTATCCTTCTGATTTAAAATAAATAGCAAGATAATTTAAGTTTTAAATCAAGAGAACAGCTTCATGTAATGCAGTGTGAGTGAGATTCTTTTTGCTCTGGCCTGGAAGTAGGAGGATGATCTGCAGAGCCATCGATATCGATCACCTTGAGCACCGTGTGTCTCTTACTTTATAAAGATTTATTTGCATGACCCTGAGTGACTGAGCCGGGCTCAGGGTCATCTTTTCAGTGGGTCTATATTTTTGGTGAGGAGGCCCCTCCTCGCAGGTTGGTGATGGTGTTAAATCGCTTTTTAAATGAGTTGCTTTCCTGAGCGGCTGCCTCTCAGTCCTCCACTCCATCCTCATCATGGTCCAAGCCTCCACCCTGAACGTCGCCTTCAACTCCCACAACAAGTCCCTGCTCACCATCATGATGTCCAACAACGTTAGTACACCCAGTGCACACAGTAAACAACAACTGATTTGCATTTGCACTCAAATTAAAATTTGCTTGAGTTATTTGTTAGCAGAATTTTAACTTGCTGCACTGGTGATGAAATGAAGCTGCAATATTGTTTTCCATGTGGTGAATTCTTCTATCTACAATTATTTTTTCATGTTCTCTCTCGCATGCACAGTTCGTGGAGATCAAAGGAAGCGTCTTCAAAAAATTTGAAAAGAACAATTTATTCCAAATGTCCAACAGTGGTAAGACCCACAGAGCCATTGTTAAAATGTGACTGAGCAACATTTGTTGTGTTTCCATGTGTTGTGATGTTCTCAGCCTCCTTAGAATTCGGCATTCACACACTTGAGCGTCTCCCTGCAGGATACTCCAGGATAAATCATCTGAAGAATGTGTCCTACAAACAAGTGCATTTGTTCAGCACATTCTGATCCGCTGCTTCTGAAGAGCCGTCAGCTGCTGTGCTTATACATGAAACTATTTACGGCTTAATTCCTCATCCCTACATAGGGAGCTTTTCAGATTCCATTTCGCTTTGAAAGATGAGTGCAGACGTTTTGGGAGAATCAGATCTATTGTGCGTTTGCTCTTATATCCCCTCAGGAAGTGTTGGTTCATCTCAGTCACTCTAATTGTATTCTAATGACAGCAGAACACAATGCACTTAATCATCTGCCATTTTCTCATTTTTTTCTGATTTCTGCCTGTTTGTGGAGTCACAACCAGCTCAGTGTCATTAATGCAGATGATGGTGTGTTGTTATATACATCCAGAAAGTACTGAAAATCAGATCTAGACTGTAATTTCACATTTATGTATTTTAACTTGCAGATATCAAAGAGCGGTTCACCAGCTACGTTCTCCTGCTCATCGTCTGTCTCAGGAATATGGAGCAATTCTCATGGAACCCAGGTAATGAGGTGTTTTTCATCAAATTAGACTTGTATATCTGTAATTTACTTTGACAGTATTCATAATAGTTTTAAACCCCAGAAAAAGGCTTTGTCCTCAAAACGAGGAAACTCTCTGACAAGTTTGCTAACCAGCTGCTTTCCTGAAGTTTCCGACGTCCCTCTGCAGCATCACAGGGACTTTAAACTCCTACACACCTCAGTGAATGAGACGCAGTGGAGTGAGGGACGAGAGCCGGCCGTTTGAGTTTGACAGCTCTCTGAAAACAATCAGCTCCTCCTGACAGGCTCAAAGCCAGAAACACAGTGGATGACAGACGTGGCCTGTCAGCTGAAATCATAACACTGACGTACGAGCACGAGCTGAGCTGCAGCTCTGTGTTGCTAAAGAGGGATTCATGTCACAAGTCCCAGGCACTTTACTTATAGTCTACTCTGCATTTGTGGTACCTGCATCTCGTTGTTGGGGATGTGCAGCAGAAAGTGAAGCTTTTATAACATTCAGCAGCAGTAATCAGGGACCTTGTATTGTTTTATCAAGGGAAGGTTTTTCTTCTGTAAATGAAATTCAAATGTCTTCTTTTCTTCAGAGCACCTGTGGGTGTTGTTCCCTGATGTCTTCATGGTGGTCACCTCTGAAGTCGCTGTGGACATTATCAAACATGCTTTCATCACAAAGTTCAATGACATCACTGCAGAAGTAAGGAGCCGATCTTATTCAAACACACCTTGTCCTCGTAGAAAACTGTACTATGATCCTTTCTTTTCTCCCCTGTAGGTGTACAGTGAGTACAGAGCCAGCCTGGCTTTCGATCTCGTCAGCAGTCGTCAGAAAAATGTAAGCTTGCATAAACAGCTGAGCCGCTGCAGATAATCAATGAAGTTGTATTGAGGGCTGTAATCTGTGTGTGACTGTGCAGGCTTGTACTGACTACAGTGACTCAGTGGCTCGGAGGATGGGATTCATCCCTCTGCCTTTGGCTGTTCTGGTGAGACAGGCTGGTGCTGTCAAGGAATTAATACCAGAGGAATAAGACATTAGCATAGAAATGCTAGCCGGAAACTATAGATCAATCAATTCTGCTTTGTTTCAACAGCTCATTCGAGTGGTGATGACTTCAGTTAAGGTGCAGGGCGCTCTGTCCTATACTTGTGTTTTCCTCTTTTATCTCGGGTAAGTCCTTAATTTTGTTTCCCTGATGTTACAGCAGGATTTCATTCTTCATTATTCTGCCTCAGCATCTAGGGTGCAGCTTACCCATTCGGCCTGATATCTCTGCTCTTGTTGTAACAACACATGAATTTTTCATTTTGCATATGTAAATATTACCAAAGAAGAAGCTCAAGAGAAAATTTAAACACTGAATCCAATTTCTCCATGCATCATTGTGATAAGATGTGAAGTCATTCACTCCCTTTTCTTATTTAACAGATTAAACCATAGAGGTTGATTTTAAAAATCAAATTTCCATTGAACATTGCATTTATTCAGACATGCATTTGTGAATGTTTGAATGTGAAGATGTTCTCTTTGTTTATTCTTGGTCAAATATGCACAGACACTGTTTCTATAACCCAGACTCATGACCATTATACACAGACTCGCTTGCAGTCCTTTGGATTCCCACCAACACATGCACAGACTGTCATAAACCCACATTCAGATTCAGACACACGCTGTTACATAAGCATTAACGCTGCTGCCTCACGTCCTCCCGTGCTGAGCCGCTGACGGCCTGGCTCACTCTCATTTGCCAGATCCCATTGGGTTCATACCATTGAAGCGTTTCCCTCAGGGTGAAGAATACAATGTTGTCATCTCTGGAGCCATCTCTGACCCCGAGTTAAAAATAGCTGTGGCTTGGCCAGAGCTTTGTGCCGTGGCAAAGAATCAGCTGTGTTAAACATCCCTTCGCAGCGAGCGCTGGTCTACAGACCCAAATGTGTCCTTCTCTCTCACCACGGTGTCAAAGTCCGGGCCTTATAGTGAAGCCCAGAAACACAGAGGAATTGGGCGCATCGACACCCCGGTGTCTGTGGAGGGGAACAGTGCGGTCTCAATCCAGATGGTTGAGGATATTTATTTATTTTTATATCGGTGGCCCAGTTCACTTTGTTCACAGCTCTGAATTACTGATCATCAGTTCTGACTAAATCAAATGTATCATTAATTCAAAAAAGACAATAGTAATTGATGTTATTATTTATTTTAACTTACAAAGACAGGGAACAATATAAAAAATGAAATGTGTGATCTTGGCTTTGATTGCTTGTCCCATAAGAAACACTTTACTTTGAGAATTTAGTCAGAGAATTGAAAAGTTATAAATATTCATATTTTTAAACCTGTGACCTGCAGCCCTCCTCACCACTGCCTCCTGTCATTGTAGGATGGTCACACTGAAAGTGTTGAACAGCATCGTGCTCCTGGGGAAGTCGTGTGTTTATGTCAAGAGAGCCAACATGGAGGACAAACTGTTTGAGAAGCCCTCCTCTGCCACCAACGCAACCACTACCGCATCTTCCTCCGCAAAGACCCCCAGTAAAGCCGAGCCGGCCAGATGTCGCACGCCTTCAGGTAAAACAGACAGGAAGGCTGTTTTTTAGAAAACATTTGCATTTTGCTCTCAGAAGGTCAAGTGCTTGTTTTACATATTGTTATCTTGAGGCAGTGGAAAGCAATTTCACTTATGGCGAACAAAAGCGTCCTCGTCTCAGTGGTGCGCTATTTCCCTGGTGCACCGAGAATTACCACCTGAGTCCACAGTCGTCACCTTCGAGACTTTCAGCTCAATGTGCAGTCGCTGTTTGTGGAAATGTTGCGAGAATCAACAGGCACAAAAAGACTCACTATTAGAAGGAAAACATACGATGACTTGAACGTTCATAATACATGCTGCACCCATATATATGTCCTCATATCTAAAATCTGTCTGTTACTT
The DNA here is from genome assembly GCA_016785235.1 of Pseudorhombus dupliciocellatus. Taxonomy (NCBI): domain Eukaryota; kingdom Metazoa; phylum Chordata; class Actinopteri; order Pleuronectiformes; family Paralichthyidae; genus Pseudorhombus; species Pseudorhombus dupliciocellatus. Next base: position 4,921,209 of record JAFBJW010000117.1, read on the forward strand.
TAATGGGAGATGTAGAAATATCACCATGTCAGGCTGTGCCTTTAAGAGGCACACAGGTTGAACCAGTTAACCAGTTGACCAGTTAATGGAGCAGTTCCCAATCGCTTTACATAATTATTCAAACGTCTCAGCTCCATAACATTCTGCTCATTAATTAAACTGTGTGAAGCCTTCAGGGAACCCCTGATCAGATCAGACTGACTGGAGATGTACAACCCTCATGTATGGTGATTTTGGTTGTATATACATAATGTGTGTGTATACACTATATTGCAGTTAAATTTAAATTGTTGGTAGCTCTTGTGTAACCAGTTACTGAGAATATGCTCCATCCTGTATATTCATTTTCGATTTGCATACGATTTGTAATTATAGACCATCTCTGTGGAAAATGCAAAAGAAAGAGCCTCCTTCTTATAAACCAGACATCCGTGGCTCTGATCTGGTTTATCAATTATGTTGCATGTTGCTCTTGGCCTCCTGCTTGAATTTCAGATCAATTATATTTCATTGGGATTTGAACCAATGACCTCAGATGCTCGCTTTTCTTACATTAAAATAACTGGTCGGCGGCTCCTGCTTCACCTGCTGCTCCAGTGGATTCATTGCACAGACGTGTTCTCCTACACGTCTTTGTCTTTGCAATCATCTGGACTCACGTACCGCAGTAGATCTGCCATCTGTCTGTGCAGTTCTCAGCCGGAGGGCAGACAGGAGCCACGAGCAGTTAGGAATCACTAATTTCAGCCACGTGGGCATCACGTTAATCAAAGGCTCACGGAGCGTCCAGAGGAGCAGTGGTGGTGTGTGTTACATTAACAATCGACTAAATAATGAAAGTGTTCTGATTATGACTGAATTGCAAGCTCTCGAATTAATCAATTTCATTTGACCACTTGGAGGAGGATGACAGGTGACTGGCACCATAACATGTTGTTTTCATGATGTTTTCCATCTTCGGTAAAGAAACCAAGATGGCTGTAAGGGTCTGACCCTTTAATGTTCCTTTAACGTCCGTCAACATCCGTTAAACATTAATATTGTATGTCTCAAACACACACACATATAAAAGTTCTATATGCTCAGTGTTGGCTCAGCTCTGTCTACTGTAAGAATTAGAAGTTTGTTGGAGCCAGCTCGCCCGCGGCTGGGCGCTCGTCCCTGTGGACAGGCTTGTTAATATCTGGCTTCGCTCGATTCTCTCTGAAATGATGAATTATTCTGTTTGGTTGATTTTGCAAATGTGAGACGCTGTATGTGCTCACAGGCTCTGCAGTGCTTTCTTTTAACATAATGCAGTGGATTGTGAAGGAAACCAACTGTGCTGCAGCAGCTCAGAGTCACACTGTTGTGCGTGTTGAGGACCTGGCAGGTTGAATTGCTTCCCGTCGCTCGATGGTGGTGATGATGATGATGATTTAGGACATAATGTCAGTTTGTGGTTTTTAAGGTTTGCAACCTCCAGCTGAGGTGATCTTGAACACTGGAACAAGTCATATTAAATCTTCATGGTCCTCATTAGCACCGCATCTTTTCATCCACTCATGTCAGTGCTTCTACTATTTTCAGGTGAATATAAAGTGGATGAGATCCCTGCCACACCCTGTAGACCACCACCACCACCATCCTCCTCTTCCTCTGTGACCACTCAGCCAGCTCCCAGGACTGACTTGTTTCCTACACCGCCCACTGATGCGCCTCCCGCTGCACCGGCAGTCTGTCCTCCATCTCCATCTCCACCACCTGAACCAGAACAACCTGCAGAGACGCTCACCAAAGAAGAAGAAGAGGCGGAGCAGGAGGTGGAGGAGGTGGAAGCACAAGCAGCCGCTGAGCTGAAGCAGAGGACTCCCAAAAAAGATCTGCTGGAGATCGACCGGTTCACAATCTGTGGCAACCGCATCGACTGAGCAGCAGCCGTGAATGTAGTGACCAACACTCAGGAAAGACAGAGGGAGGCCTCTCAGCCCGGCTCTCCTGGCAACCACAGCGAAACGCTGAGTATTAAAGTCAGCGCGACGCAGTACGGTACTGTGAACAGGGACACAGCCTGAGACCGTCCTGCTGATGTTCAAGGCTGAAGTGGAGAAGTTAGGTGGAGACAAGTTCAGCAGCAGGAGGGAGACGCAGGATGAACTGGTGTGTGTGTATGTGTGTGTGTAATTGAGAATGTGTGATACAGCGTACGTGTGAGCACACAAGCACTTCCAGTGTGAGCAGCACTGGGACCAGGAGGAGAGAAGTTTCTCACTTTGCTCAGCAGAATGAAAAAAAAAAACAGAATAACAGAACTCAGCCATTTACAGCTTCATCAAGTGTTTCCTTATTTTAAATGTTGGTTCTACATTTAACATCAACTCAATCCATATGACTTTCTCTTACACCTTCTCTAGAGGTGGTCCAGGCTGACCTTGTCCTCCAAATTGAGGTAAGATTAATTGAATTGATTAATGAGACATGTAATACATTTATCTAATTTCCTTTGATTCACTGGAGGATCTTCAGGCAACGGAAAATGAGAAAGAATTCACTTTTTAGAGTCGGTCACAAGCTTTTCACAAACATCTGTTGATGAGGGCTGGCTCACAGACATTGGTTTGTTCAAAACTAACTAGTAAACACTGCAATCAACAGTCCCACACTGCTCAGTTCCAAGAAAAGTTTGACCTTAAAGCTGCAGCTCTAGTGTTGAAAAGTTCTGACACTGAATCTGTTGCTTCCCCTGCGATAAACAGACTGAAAGAGATGATTTCCAGTGAAGTCCTGAACCATTGCTGAAGATAATCTTGATTTACCTTTTCATCACTTTGCCCCTTGGGACAAATTCTTCACATCTCAAATCATTTTCAAGACCTGGTAGTCCTTCATTTTTCTTGGTCCGGAGAACGTTTGCACTGTTCGACCGCTTTGTCTTAAATGCGACAGGTCACATTTCTCATCCGACTCGCAAGTGATGTTTACATGTTTACGTCCTCAGAAGAAACGAAAGAAAGCAATATTTCCACAACGAAATGCCTTGTTTGAATGCATGCTTCATTTTCTGTTGGCTGATCTTGTGAATTTTAATTTCAACTTTTCTTGAATTGCAATGAAGAAATCTATAACAGCAATATATGTATTATATATATATATAAATATATATCGTATTTGCTTTCATTTGTTAACCATGTTTGTGATTTAAGTGTGATCCAAATATTATCTATTATTATATCAAAATGTTACAATCTGAGTCGGGTACAAATTTCCTGCAGCCAGACCCAAAGTTTCAGCTGCAGAATCTCATCTAACTCTGTTGGAATCAATCAATCGACCAGCGAGGCTTCGTCCTGGCTCCTGCCGTCTACACCAGGTTTTACTTTGCAGTCACATTTCGGTGGATTTACATTTTTTTTGCTTTTAGCTGAATTAATTTAAAAAAAAAATCATTTGGGATGAAAATATTTCTGCTGAACACGATTGCAACAAATTAAAGCTGGTAGAATAATTTATTTTTTTCTTTTTGGTACCCCCACTTCATTTCATTCAATTCAGATGGTACTCATCTGCCATGAATGAAATGTGAAAGTTTTATTTTGCTTTAAGAAGAATGACTATGTATATGATATAGATATCGAATATATACGTATATAAAGTTCACACTTATCCACATTAATTTCCTTCTGTTTTGAAGAGAGATTGTAATATAAGATTCTTCTATTTTTGGAGCTGTCAGTTGTTAATGTCTATTTTTTTCTTTTTCATTTCATGCATGAAACCTAATGCAGAACTTCACATGGTTTTTGTCTAAAGCCTCATCTCCACTGTCTGAGCTCTGTTGTGATTCTGAACCCAGCAGAGCTCATCATGTGAACGGAGACGAGACGAAGTGTTCTTACGAAAGCTGCAACGGTCCAGTACACTGCCTGCTCTGGTTCCTCAGTCTGGTTCCTTATTTAATTTTATGAAAAGTCTCATTTCAGGTTAATAAAAAGTTGTTTTTTTAAGTGTGTTGTTTAATTCCCAATTAATGCGGTGGTCATGAAATATTCTATTATTCTGCCCATGTGAACCTTTCATGTTTCTGTGCTGTTGGAGCCTCTTTATTTCTTTGGAAACAGGTGTATTTGGAGTCTGCAGATTTGCAGTCACGAGGATTTGAGATGCTGCGTCTCAAGTTTCCATCTGCTTCAGCGTCGGTAAGTAAATTCTACTTCCTCTCACTGAGTGTCTGGGGTGAGCAGCTCATGAATTGTCTGGATCTCCTACGTGCTGGTGTTTTTATTCACAAGTCTGGAAATATAGAAGGAAACCTGCTAAAGATGAGACTTCCAAATGTTCAGATGCACAAATGAAGGCCTGTTATCAGACATTTTTAAAACCACCGTGTTCTCTCCGGACGTCTGGTTAGACAGTCTGTTCTTTATCCAGTGCACAAAAATAACTGACATTTCCTGCAGCTACAGAATGCAGATGTGAAACCCAGTTGAATAGCTTCACTTTGCTGAATGTTTAATCTGCTTTTCCAACCTCACGGTCATTTGGAAGGATGAACTCTGTGCTGCTGTTTGAATTTGTCATTATACAGAAAGCTTTTCTAGCATCACTCTCTGAGGATGGTGTGGGAGGACAAAAAAATAGAGCATTTATTAAACTCAACAGAAAAACTGAAGGTTGACTGCAGGGTTATGGTGGTGGTTATGTAGAATAAAGTAAAATATAGAATCTGCATCAGTCCAACATGTATTTGTGAGCAGCTGTGTCTCATTCTTTCAGTCCAAAAGCTCTGCACAAAGCTAGTCAGTGAGCCTGTGTTGTGTTAAACTACATGAATCTATATTTTCTGAAATGCAGGATTACCGCTCCTCAGTGCCGGTAAGCCGACGTGTTCAGCCCCCGGATGTCTCCACCTGTCCTGAGGCAGATCTGCAGCTCCGGTGTCTGCCGCCGAGCTGAGGTCAGGTAGAGTAAATCTGCTGCAGACATTCTTAGAGAGTTAATCTCCTTAAAGTACAGAGGACTGAGAGGAGCTTCAGCTGCAACACAGTGACCGGGGAGTCCTCTCTAGACAGGACCACAGTAGTAGTACTTCATACATCATATAACTTTTTTTTTTTTAACCCTCAACAGTGACATTACTTCTTCCTCCAGTGCATGAAAAAAAGCATCTTCTCAGCTGGGGGGTTCCCCTGTGCCCCTGTGCAGGTCTAATGAGTGTGATCAGTGAGGAAAGGTGCTCCCAACCACTAATCAAAGGCTCCACAAACAGGAGGGCCCCTTGTCTCTAAGAGCCCAGGGCTCCATCTGCACCGGGGGAGAGGACAAGAGTGTTATTGTGCACAGAAGACAGAAGAAAAGCTCCACCTGATGGGGGCTCCACCAATCAGGAGGCACCACTGGGCAGCACCTCAGGTATCCTGTGTCTGCCCTCTGGGTGGAGGAGAGGTCAAAGGTCACGGAGACAGAGAGTGCCTGTGAGGAAGGAGAGGTAGGGAGTTTGTTCTCAATTTACTTTTATCACTCAGTGTGTAGTTTAAGTACTGGGTTTGTATTTGTATTTGCTTATAATTCTTTATCGCCAGGATCCTTTAAATTGAAGCCTAATGAAGTACAGATGAGTACATGTATTTATACTTTAACTCCACCGTGTCCTCTCCCGTCATAGAGATTCCCCTCGGTCTCAACGTGTGACAGAGGTTAAATGTTTGATTTCATTTAGAGAAAGAGAAATAAAAGCTGCTCTCCTCCTCTCCCAGCAGGAGGAGCGCTTCCCTCCGGACCGCTCCTCCCCGTGCAGACGCCCCGGTGGCGGCGGCGCGCACCCCCGCCCTCTCCCGTGACGCACGGATGCCGGAGCGGCAGCGACAGGCGCGCTCATCTCGGTGGGACTGGAGACCGGAGACCGGAGACGGGGGGAGAACATCGCCCGGTTCGCGTCCGTCGGCGGAGCCTCAGAGCAGCGGGGGAACGATGCGCAGACAGAGCGTCTCCGCAGGCAGCGCCACTTGAGGAGCTGCGGTCCTTCATCCAGCGGGACACTTTTCTACTCTCGCCCCTTCCCCTCTTCTTCATCAGAAACCAGGCGAGCAGCTCCCAGCGCCCTTTCATCCGCATTTAACCCGGGTTGGAGACAGAGCAGGCGGGTTCGTTTTTTGTCGTTTGGACACAATGTGGAGGACCGGGGTCCTCCTGCTGCCGGGGCTGCTGCTCCTGGCGTCCGGCGAACTCCAGCAGGAGGAGACGGAGCCGAGGAGACTTCCACCCCCGGGAAAGTTGGATTTCGGTTATGTGCCTGCGGGACTCTACGAGACTCTGGCCCATTACGAACCGGGGCCGATCGGGATCCTGTTCCACATGGTGCAAACGTTCCTGTACGCGGTGCAGCCCAACGCCTTCCCGCAAGGTGAGACTCCTCATCCGGACACACTGATGGTCTGTACATCAACACTTGTGATTGTGCGCTAACAAACCCTCTGAGGGTCCTGTCGTGTTCCCTGGAAGAGCAACTCATCATCCACATCAGCTGTTTCAGTCCGCACGGGTCCACCCACATTATATAAACCCCGGGAGGCTGCACGCGCCCACACTCTGCACACACTCACGAGTCTAATTCGCTTTTCATGAATGATTCTCGAACACTGTCCTCTCTGGGATTTGTGGCCCCGATCCCGTGCGTCACCTCGCTCCGCGCCGCGCGCAGAGCTGACGCGCGGCTGCTGTTTGTGCCCCGGGGCGCACGCGGTGTCAGGTTCATTAGACTTAATGAACCTCCCGCTGACCGCTCCGTGTACGCGGTCACACTCAGCGGCCACGCGCGGTTGTTGCTTTTTTGGGGCGCCTGAACGAGGGAGTGGATCTGGAGACGCAACGAGCGCGTCAGGACGCACGGTTCCACATTTAATGCAATTAGTCCTGACTGCTTAAACCAAACGCCCGATGAGGTGTGAGCGTTTAATCGGGTCGCGGATGGTCAAAACATGCGTGTCCCTTCCATACGTCACGCCCCCCACGTCCGTATACTCCCCTCGGAACATTTTGCAGATTAGCAACTCCCTGAGTCACCTTGTTAATTGCGTAATCCCATAAGCCCCTGTGCCATATGTTGTTGGCCTTTTAGTTTCCAGTTTGTCACCAGCACTCAGGGGCTCCTGGTCAGTGGTGCACACAGACCACTGCTCAGTGAAGGAGTGAGTTCATTCATGGGTGCATCCTCCAAATGATGCAACGCCCAGAGTGGAAGTCACGCGGAAACCGTTGGGTCGTCCAGGCAACTCTGCATCTTCCCTTTCGAGCAGCTGTGCACATTGTGAAGGTCCAGAGGGAATCGTTTGGAACTGTGTTGAGGTTCAGAATCATGGCACAAACACGGTTCCTCTGCTTCTCGACAGCAGCCGTGCAAGTGCGGGTATTTAGCACCCAGTGGTCTGTCAGTCCTGGTCTGGCCGTCTGCAGCAAACCACTGGGAGTTTCCCAGCATGTCATTCCTTTCACAGTGAGTTACGGGAATTCCCAGCGCACCGTGTCGTTTGTTGGGAACCACAAGTCCGTTGAAATCTCCGAGACAAGTGAGGAGAAGAATCGGTTCCGCTCCAGTGGGTTTGTGACTGGCGGTGGTGCAGCTCTGGAGAGATTGGGTGGATGTTCATCCCGTGGTAAGCCGCAGAGTTAACCTCTGTCTAGCAGACATTTCAAGAATGAATCACAGAGTCCTCGAGCAAAACACAGCAAAACAAAAAAAATCTACCAATATCTTGTGGACGCTCTTCAAAGACACACAACATGGCTAGCATTTCGAAGTTTAGTGAAAAGTTCAGTTCTATGAATTCTGTTCTTGATCCTCTAAAAAACACAGGCCGCTGCCTTCAGCATGTTTTCAACCTGTAAACCTCAGATATTGAATCTGACATTACTGCAAATAAAACAAATCATCACAGCTCAGAAACTAGAACCATAAAACATCTACAACCTCAACAAATGAGTGACGGGTGACGTTATATTTATATACTGATATGTCTGCACTGTTCCCTGTTGGAAGTGTCTGTGGTTCCTCCTGTCTCCTGTCGGGGGTTAAGGGCGGAGGATGTTACGCCTCATGAAGCAGAGCTTGTGAATGAGGCCTCTGAAAATAAAATGTGAACGGTGCCTCCAACTTCTGCTGGACTGTAAAATACAAAAATACCCGCGAGTGATTTGTCTGGTGTTTGCAGGCGACATCAGTTAATGTCTCCACGCGTCACCTGCAGGCTCATGAAAACACGTTCACTCTCGCCCTGAACGCCCGTTATGCCTCTGTATGATGAGCAACATCCCATCACTGCAGTGACTGTGTCAGTTCCACATCACAGGACGTCTGTAATGTCACATGTGTCCGATGCCACCGACTGTCGGGTTCGTTCTCTGTGTCGAAGTGTCCGAGGAGGAATCAAACGTCGATCAGCGACAGCCTCACAGAGCAAATGATCAGTGACATATTCTCTCCAACATTTTCTAACGACGTCTCACTGCAGTGTGGAAGCCCGCAGGAGCAGTTGACACCCCCCCCCTTCCTCCTCCTCCTCCCCTATCTCCCTCCCAGCCTCACACTTATCTCTCCCCAACACACTAATGTTTCATGCCAACACACGCGCCTGTGTCCGAGATCATCGCCCCTGTCTCAGGCACAGGAAATGAAACGCTGCTGTTTTCCTGAAGCTGTAAAAACACAACGGCGTCCCTCAGACTCAGGTGACGGTTACGTAAACGTTCGCGGAGGGAGCAGCGCTGCCGTGCGACATCAGGCACCTGATGTGCGAGAGGAGCCTGCTGGGAAACAGCTGCGAGTTGAAAAGTTTAATGACACTTCTATTTCCTCACAACCTGCATCGCTGGTGGAGACCGAGACTTAATTTGTTGTTGAGGCCTTAATTTGACGGATTTTAATTTATTCATCCTGCACTTGGCAGAGAGGAAAGTTTGAAATGAGGAGCGAGCTGTTGGTAGTCACGACTTGAATCCACAACTGAGTCTGTGTAGTCATTCATGTTCCCCTGAGGATCAATCATATATAGAGTCACATCGGGGCATGGATACCGTGTGATTCACAGGAAGATCTGTCCAATATGTGCAATGTCCTAAAGTTCTGACTCCCCCCTGACTCTTCCAAATATGGTTAGTTCTGGTTGATGAAGATGGCGCTCAACGGAATCCGTCATGGCGGCCTGTCACCGGATCAAATCTTAGGTCTGAGGAAGACTTTAATGAAGCAGGGGGCGTGGGTCTCTCTGATGCTTTTGTCCATCAGCGAGTTCAGAAGGTTGCCATGTCTTTATTGAGGACACTTCAGGGGACAGTGTGCCTGTGGGTGGACACACATCAGAAGCCCGTGACCTCCAGTTCTTCTCTTCCAGCTGATTCTCACAAACTGTGAACTGAGCATATCCGTGTGATTCCAGGTCTCTCTGCCTGCCTGTGTTTTTCACGCCGAATAATTAATCTGGGTGTAAGTCAGCCATCACTCGAGAACAGAGGTGCGTTAAGCCTCCTCCTCAGCTGCATCGTCTCACGCCTGTGGGTGAGCGCGGCTGGGGAGACGACGAGCCCGTTGGAATCTGTTTTCTCATTAGTGTCTGTGCCTCCATCCTCTCAAGAAGCTTGTCTAGGTGGAATTCAGGCACCGGAGGACTGGTGAGAATCTGGCTTTAATTCAAGGACAGCAACAGTTGCCAGGGAAACCCCGCGGCCGGCCTGATCTTGGTGTAGCTCACTGGTTTATGCATCTTGTGTTTCACTGCACTGCTGCGATCTGAGGCAAAATATCATGGCGCAGTTTGTGATTGGGATCCAGGAGGCGGGGGGGGGGGGGGGGGGGGGGGGGGGGGCCCCGGGGGGGTGATGTGAGCTCACCTCGTGCTTGTTATTTTACACCCATCAAAAGGTTGTTTTTTTTTTTTTTTTTCCCTCTCCATTGCAGCGTCATAAAGGACACGTTAGACATGAAAGAAACCCGAGGAGAACATTTCAAAAGGTTTCCTATCAAGGAGAAGGCAGAGATCCAAGCGCTTTGTGAAGTGCATCAGAGATTTAATGGAATTATAAAGCAGCAGACATTTTGTGTTTTTGTCACTTTCATCCTCTGAAGAGGAAACAGTGACAGTACAGATCCTCTGAAGGTGAAATTCTGATGAAGTTCAACTGCAGGAATACGGGTCAAACTTTTCTGTCTTCCTGTGCTTTGATGATGAGCTTTTTGAGGGATGGGGTTATTAAAACTACACAAAATAAAGAATTTCAAATGTTTAATGTTAATATATGTAGTTTAAGGTCGGACAGAGGTGGTTCAAACAAGCAAACCTGGATTTACCTATTTTGTGTATTTTAGATGAACTCGTCCTCAGTCTGTCCCGTCGTGTAAACAGGTATTTGAAGTCTTCACAGGTCCCGCTCATACAGACGCATGTGACCTTTATTTGACTTTATTGTTTTGGCTGATGACTCCTCGGTGCAGTGAATATCTGCTCAGTTCTCAAGCTGAAATATTAGTATTCAAGACTCCTGCGGGTGGAGTGGGAGCTCTCACTCGGGGTGTGTGAGGGGTGAAGGGTCACGCTGACTTCAGCTGTGCAGAGAGACCTCCGCACCCCGAGCAGTTTGCAGGACGGAGCGTCACAGATGGCAGTGGCAGCTCAGAGGCACATTCAGCCCAACAAAGGCCACCCGGTGCCAAAACACACGGGACAAAGAAGACGCTGAATCTGTGTCAGCTTTTTATTTAAACAAAAAGAAAAGTTATGGTACGGAGACTGACTCTGGATAAACAGCAGCAGTAGCGGCATAGATGGAGCCTGGTGGTTACAGCGAGCTCACGATCCAGAGCCAACATCCTCACTCGCCTCTGCTCCACCAGAAACTCAATATCTGCTCTCATTCAGCTTTTCTTTCTTCAGCCTGTCTGAAAAAGCCAAACATGCTCCGGGGGGTTTATCGTCCGTAACAAAGGATTAACTGCAGCACCTCGGCTCTGTTACAAGATGGACTACATTGATTTTTACTTTTAAAAACAACTCACCGATGCAACACAAGGCTCATTTTGTCCAACTCTCACGTTTCTGCTGATTCGAGTAGTTCGCTGTGTATAAACGCTACAACATGAAGTACTCCCCGTCCTGCTGTCGTCACAAGTCTGACCACTGACACTCGACTCCTGTGACATTTAACCTTCAGTAGTGAAGGGCTAATGGGAAATGCTGTCAGATAAATGCTGTTGGTAACAGTGAAATTAGCTGCAGCGCTGGAGATCGTTCCAGGCCGCTCCGTCGATGTGGACGACATCGACTGTTGAACCAGAATCAGCATCTCAGCCGAGTGACCCTGAGACTCTGGAGCTGTGATGTGTCGCGCCCGCTTCTCCCACACAGTCGTCGTGTTGACATGAAAGAGGAAGCGGCGCTTGGTGTTGTGTCTGTGTGTTTTCGGTCTTGGCGTTGTCTCATTTCTAATTAGCGCGTCTCATTGTTGTCGTCAATCTAAACCTCTCTGGTCCGGGCACCACCTGCTATGCTTAATAAATGAAGGAGCAGCTGTGCTTGGTAATATTAAAACGCTGCTGATGCATATTTCATATTTCTGTGTTCAGGCAGACTGAAATATGGCCAGAATTATAAATAATATACCGCCCGCCTTTTAATTATCCAGTCCCGAGAAAAGTTTGCTCCATTTCTGCTTGTGTATCAAACAAATGTTTGTTAAAGAGCACTTACGAGGACACGTGACTGAACTTTCTTGCCTTGATGTTTGTCAGTGGGATTAGAATCTGCCCTGAGGTGAAACGATTTCAGTCTCCTCAACTTCAGTCTGTTAGAGAGAGGATTCATCGAAGCACGACCGGGCTCGTACAAGCACATCATCGAATTATAAAACCATGCAGACGGAGGGGAATCATAGTGTCGTACTTGACATTGATTCACAGGAAGCAGTTGTCAAACCCTAACGCAGCATCCCCACCCTCTTCCCTGGCCCAGTCACACGGTAGCATCTGTGCAGCAGAGAGCGATGTGCACGGCTCCTCGCCACTGCTTCTGTGCTGCTGTCCACTTCAGTCGTGTCACTGCTCTGACAGTGACGGCCCCGGGCCTCGGGACGCTCCAGGACACGGGCTCAGCCTCGGCGGCCCGCGGCGATATGCCAACTGATTGCCAGGGGCAGCGTGTCCCTGCAGCAGAGCTCGTTTTTCATTGGGTGTTAAAGCGAAGACTGAAACTTAACAGCAAGTTTCCATCTTTCTGAACATCTTTGCACGTTATCATGAGATGCGTGTTGACGTGGTGACATCATAGGTCATATGGTGAATTAAGTCCTAACACCCCGGGGGGAAGTGGGCTGCCATCTCAAACCAGTTCATGTGTCGTCACATTGGTCTTTCACCCTTTTAGAGGAAAATAAATCGTCCAGTTATCACATCCTCATTGAAGTATTTGACAGGCGAGACAGACGCTTTCAATTTCTGCCCATGAGGTCAAAGATGCAAACTGGGAACCCGCTCGTCACTCGCCGACTCGTTTTACATTTAAGCTGCTGCTGCTCCGGCTTTGTCAGAGGCGATTAAGCCGCGTAATAAGAACACAAAAAGTAATATTGTACTGCACTTTAATTCCTCGCCTGCGGCTCCTGTCCTGTGAATAGATAATCAAAATAGCCTTCAGCTCCGTGTTGTTACTCCTGAAATGGATTCCCAAATCTGGGGGATTAGTCTTTGTGAAGACTCAGGCAGTCAGAGGAGGGGGACAGTTGTAAGTGAGACCGCTTCAACCTGAAGTCATTATTAGCCGTTTAGAAATGAGACAAACATCGGAGCGAGCTGAAGGTTAACGAGATGTGACAGGATGTGAAGAGAGCGTGCTCAGGACAGCTCATGTGAGAGGAGTGGGTTCCTGAGCTCAAAGAAATCGCCGCGACGAAGGAGCTTAGCTTTATGAGAGCTAATGAGAGAGTGAACAAGGTGTTTAATGTTGTGTTCGGCTCCAAACTATAACAACAATGAAGCCACTGCTTTCCCTTTTCACGTGGACGTTAAGTCACCTGCAAACTAAGAAATACCAAAACATCCATCAGAGACTCTGAGCGCTGTCTGTGCTGCTCCCAGAGCGAATGGATTCGCACCCTGAGAAGAGTTATTTAATTCAATTCATCAGACAAGGCGCAAACAAGACGAGGACAGAGATTATGAAACAAGGACGTTACAGTTCATGGTCAGATGATCGTGTTCCCAAGACATGCTTTTTAATGTTTAAAATTCACCTCAGGCTGCTGCATCCATTTGGAATCTCATTGATTCAATTACTTCAAGGTTGTCCAAAACATTGTTCACTCTCTGCTGCTGCTGTGAAACCTCATTTCTCCTTCAAAAGGAGCATCCCCAGGCCCGGTTGTCATCCAGACTCCAGGACCCCCCGCTGCTGCATCTGCACTTAAATAGCCTCCAAAAATATCTTTGAGTATTTCTTATTTTGTCAGAACAGTAGTTATGAGGTGTTTGGTTACTCCGAGAAAGCCCCTGAAAGTACTTGGTTTCAAAGAAACGCGTTTCTAATTACGCGTCGGGTTGGTGCACTTTCTTCTTTTAAGACAATGCTAACTGTTGAATTCAGGACTCGCTGCCTTTGAAAAGAGGACAGGCGTTCGCTCAGCCACCGGGTGTCTTTGACGAAATGTGTTTGTACAGTATAAAGAGGAAGCAGAAGATCAATCGACTGAACTGACAGCTCCTCGATTCCAGGAGGGAAGAGAGATATTAGCAGACTAAGTAAGGGTAGATAAGAGCCATGGCATTAAGATAAGTTTCAGACATTTCAAGGTAATATTATAATGCCGCCATCAGCTTAAGCTCCCAGCTATCTGACAGGGAGCAGTGGAGAAATATGGCAGAGGCAGACGGTGCGAAGTAGAGAAGCAAACCGGGAGATCACGGGAGCAAGAAAGGCTGCGAAGATATCGGCTTATTCAAAGAAAGGGGAGGAAAAAGAGAAGTGGGAGAAGAAATAAATGGAGGGAGTGTTTTTGGAGAAAGAGCTGTCACTTCCCCGGGTGCTAAATCCGCGTCTCATTCGGGGACGTCATATTTGGGTCAGGCCTGGGTAGCCAAGCAGGAAGAGGCCGAGGCGAGCGGCTCAGCCCCGCCGAACGCATGGCAACTCATGCATTCTCTGTCTCTTTGTTCCGCTTCATTGGCGGGCGCAGTGGTGCCCGCTGCAAGTCCACTCTGGGGGCATGGTTAGCTGTAATTGCAGATGCGTGGCACAGAGCGGTCAACCTGCCAACACTGGAGAGGGCGAACGGCCGCGAACGGCCGTCGTCGCCAACGTGCCGTTTGGCCTCGCCGCGGCTCGTCACGCCGCCTCTCGAGGTCCTTGTAGCTGTCACTCTGCAGCGCGCTGACAGTTCCGTTGAATGGGATGGGTCACGGGTCGGGAATGCGGCCGTGTCACAACTCAGAGAGGAGCTTCTGGATGTGCAGTGAAGCCTGCACTGACAGGCAGCGTCTCAGCAGTGGGGCGTAGCTTTGACCCTGTGTGGTGGGAGGGTGCTCTGGACACCTAACTCTAACCCACAAAGATGGCAGCTTGGACAGAAGGCAGGTTTTAAGGGATCGTCCTAGAACTGAGAACATCAACAGCACAACGGTTTGTGCGACATTAGAGCAAACAGGTTTATCGGGTATTCTTGTTGTAACCATGACATTGGTCGGCCTCTGGTCGTCTCTGTCACTGTCACCTTCGCAGCTCGGCCTCAGCCTCGATTAGCTGCAGTAATCTGGGATGTTGTCAGCCTGGGTCAGACTGCAGAGACAATCCTCTTGGTTGTCTACCGGTCCGCTTGCCAAACAGACTCCTCAGCAGACCGGCTGTCCTTTTGTCCCTGGACTGTCAATTACCTACTTATCCTGTAAGGTCAGAATAGAAGGCTGATCAGAGCCCTCTGTTATGAAACCGGCTCTCTTCAAACCTCTAGCCAGCTTTGGGCCACTAGCTCTCTGAAGTTGTAGAACACCACAGATTTTTATGGGGTTTGCTGACTTGCCTAAACCCTGTCATTCTGCCTTGTGGCTCTCACTGTGTTCAGCGCATTAGAAATGACTATGTTGGTCATCTGAGGATATCCAAGAGCTCCATGAGCATGAGATCATTTCTAAACATCCAGCCGAAGGTGTTTGTTGTTTTTCATTCCGTTTTTACACCCAGGCAGAGAGAGAGCGTGAAGAGTGGAAACCTTTGGAGAGAAGTTAAGATCCGTTAACTTCTTCACCTCCAGGCAGCTGTGAGTGCGCATCGCATCAAAAGTCACAGCAAGTGTTGCTGCAGCCTCACCCAGATGCCTGTGTGTTGATTTAAGCGTGGTTTCGTGGAAGAGAGATAAACCACAGAGCGTGTGTCAGGCTGTGATTGGAATAATTTCACTGGGACACGTACCTTGATCTCAAAGTCTTTAATATTTAATAACTGTCGAGTCGTTCGTCCCCAGAAAACTTTGTGCACTCCGTGAAATACTTCGGCTGAAGTTTTGCCTGAAGCCTGATATAAACTAGAGCGGCACTCGGTCGGATACACATGCATCCGCCAGTGCTCAGCAGTCCCCTTCCATTCAGTCACGTCTCACGGCCAACGGAACAGCCCCCTGTGTGCATCATGTTGCTGTGGACACAGCTGTAGATCTCAGACACACCAAGTTGCGTGTGGAGGATGGTGTGTATGTGGACAGACGGTGTGTTACCGTGCATATCTCTGGTCACATCACTTGAGTTCATGTTTATTACTCAGAGCCCGGCAGGATTCATATTGTCATCTCTCCAAGTCCGTGGACAAGATTGCAGCAAGTCCCCGTGCAATATAACGTGCTTTATTAGAGTCTGCCGCCATCACCTCGATTTATTTTTATCGGTGTGTGTGAGACAGAGAGAGTGAGTGTGTATTTGTGCATCTCTAACCATCAGTGTGATTTCCACTGGAGCGGCTGCTGTCAAGTTTATTAAATAGTGGATGTGCACACTGGATTGTATTTACAGTCGGATGTCTCGGTGCATGTGAGCTGATCCGAGCAGATTAGAGATGCGGACGCTTCTTCCCTGTTTGAGTGTGTCTCCCCCCATGGATTCATCTGGCCGCTGTGTGAAAACAGAATCAAGTGGAGTGCGCAGGGACTCCAGCTGTTTACATGCAAGGGCGCAGTGAAGTGCTCTCCACACACACCCACACGTGTGCATTCACTGGGTCCACGCACGGAACATACATCAGCCGCAGAGACTGAAGGAGAAGGAGGAGAACTTTGTCGCGCCTCTGCGTGAGCTAATGCTGTCTGTGTTTGTTTCAGCAGCTGTGATGACAAAGGGGGAGGCAAGGAAAGATTTCAAGGTTCAAATGAAATGTCCGTACACCCTGTAGGTTTATGTGAATGCGTGTGTGTTTTCTCCTCCCGTCCCTCGGTCGTGTGAGACCCTCTCTCTCCATAGTTACGGATTCTATGGTAACAGTGTTTACCCTGTGCGGAGGTGTTTTTACAGCTCGAGCTCATGCGAAGTCAGCTTTGATACAATCAGCCCCCGACACACACACACACACACACACACACACACCATTTCAGTGAAATGTCAACTCAGTGGTGTGTTAACATTCTCTGGAGGACAGTTGCCACAAAGGGATCTGATGGAACTATGATCATTAGCATAGTGTAACACACATTAGAATAAAAACAATGCCTTTCTTGCAGATTTAAATTCTCTATTATGATAAAATATGATAAGTTCAAGCTGGTAGTTGCCTTTAATGGGGGAATATTGCCACAATCGTGGAATGGATGTGAGGTAATTTAAAGTTTTGTGGAGCTGTGTGGATCCTGCTAAAGACATTGGTAGCAGGGATGTGTGAAAATACGCCCTGCAGATCGGAAGTTGTTAACACAGGAGAGGCTAACGCTAATGCTCACTGTGAAAATGCTATATAATCACATTTTCTGGTTGATCTTCATCTTTGTGAAGCAAAGTAAACCACTCTCCACTCTTTCACTCTCTGCCAGTCCGACACCAGAGCTCCCACCCTTAAAATATAAAAACCTCTCAGGGATTGAAATCACAGATTCAGACTTCACTGCTCGCACAGCGGAACGGATTTGCTTGAAAACACCACCGTCTGAAAACGACGAGCTAGACACAGTCATGTGACCCACAGTTCGCACAGTAACACCCATTACTGCTGCTTTAAAGACAAATGGAGTTATTACACAGGAGTGTGAGGGAGGAGGGCAGGAGCAAACATCCGGTTTGTGTCACCTCAGCGACAGAAAACGCCAAGAAGACTTTCCCGTCTGCATTACAGCCACAGCCCTGCTGAATTCAATTCTTTACACAAAGCTCTCTCCTGTCCGTGTCCTCAGATAGCTTTGTCAGCAAGAATCCGTGTTCCGCCTCTCTGCTCAGACCAGACACTGGTTCTGTTGTTGCACCGTCGTCGTGGCGTGGACGCCTATTATTTATTATGTTTAAACTATATGTTTTGATAAGCCTGGCCGGTGGGCAGGATCAGAGACGTGTTGACTTGGAAGTTGGTGCAGAGAATGTGTTGGTGATGAGGATTATTTCCCATGCTGCAGTTCACACACGTTCGCTGCCGTCAGAACCCGTTATCCCTCACCTGTCCGTCCCTCCTCAGCATATCAAGCCTTCTACTTCTCTATTAGTATTCCCGTTAACTCCCACAATACACCATTCTATTATTCATCCATCTGCCGCTGCCTGTTCCACATCTTTGTTTTTTCCTGCTTCGGCGACCTCTTCAGCTCTTTTACGCCTCCTGGTTTTCAATTCCTCTCGTTTAGTCGCTTAAAATGAAAGAAAATCTGCTCCGGCAGCATCAGCACGTGTGGTAGCAGGTGGTTCATTTCTGCGATGACCTCGATATAAAGCGACTCTAAGCTGCGTTCAACAACTCGTTGTTGAACGCAGAGTTAAGGGTCTAGAGCCGTGTCAGCTGTTAGTTGATTAATGATGAGGAATGATGGATAGACAAGTTCATTCAAACAGACGTTTCAAATTCCAACATTAGAAATATGTAACAAGAGCCTGAAAGTCACAATGTGATCAGTCGAGAGTATAGATTCAGTACTGTTCTCTCGTCCCATCCCAGCAGCAGCTTGACTGATAATGAGACCTGTTTTTATTCCTGACATTTCATCTGAGAGGAGAAACCCAGGGTCTCCCACAGGGAGGAGGTTATTGGCTTTTCATCCAGCGTATGTTACATGATATTCCTGAATGAGGCTCGGCACGGCGTTTACAAAGGTCAGACAACTCAACAGCTCTGCCTCGGTAACAACCGCAGGATGTCCTCTGGGTTACGCTGAACGCCTCATTATAGACCCATCGCTGCCCCCGTCACGCTGTGAAGCTGAAGTCCTGACGGAGCTGTGGAGGAGTTCAAATAACAAAAATAGGGATCTGGTAATAATAGACATCATCAATAAAATCCCATGTTTGTCAGGTTCCTTTATTTACAAGTCCACAATTCTAAATATCCGAGCCACCTGCACAAAGCCAAATGTGCCGCTGTAATAAATGCTACATGCTTCATTAAGTGCTCCTCCCTGGTGAGAGACAAAGTGTTCGGCACCGTTTGTTCTCCCCCTGTTGTTCTGATGCGGAGCAGCCGAACGAAGATTGAGCTCTGTGGGATTCCTCAGGGCGAGCGAAGCCTCTCCTGTGAAACTACAGAGAGCTAATCTCCCTGCTTCGTCGTCAGCTCCACGCAGAGCTTCGTTAAATCTGCTCTAAAGGCTCCTGGTGAATTTGCATTTGCATTAATTCTCCACATGTATGTTGACATTTCGCATATTGAATATGCATTTTGCTGAAGGCGCAGTTGTTAATCCACTGGAGCAATCACTGTGAACTGGGCCACAGACAACAGGTTAGCTTTCAAATGTCAGAAGCAGAGGAGATGGACAGGAGAGAGTTAACGTGGGTGGAAACTCACATCAACTGAGCCCTTCGCTCGTGGAGAGGGATTAAATGCTCCTCATTGGAAAACCAAGGTTCTCTCTCCTCCGTCTCTCTTTCATCCCTCCGTCCTCTTACTTCTTTGTTTATTCCTGATGCTCCTCTCTTGGCTCATGTCCCAGACATTTAAATATCTAATTTATGAATTCTAATATTGTAGTTTTTGGACGTGCAAGTCTCGCTCAGAGGCAAAAAACACGCAAACTTCTCTTGATTCTCTGGTGCTCAGTCTGATTGGCTCCAGCAGCAGCTTTCACTGCTGTCGGCGATGTGGTGGATGTAAAACTCATTTCCACCAACGCGCTCCAGAGTAAAGGTCCATGCTGCCGGGACGACACTGACTTCTGTCACCCAGAGCTGAGCTGTCTTTAAACTAACCCTACTGTCATCTTCTGACATTACTGTGGGCTGTTAATTGCAGCGATATCTTGTTCTGGACCATTTTCATGTTGACCTTGACTTCCTGAACCTTGATTAGCTCCAAACTCGCATCTCATGCTTTTAAATATCCCCACACCCCTGAGGCAGACGTCGTGTTTACCTCCGCTACAGTCAGTGTCCTTAAACACGCCTTCTGCACAAGGTCAGGAGCGTCTTTGAAACACAAATCTTTACCAGAACAAGAGAAGGTGATAGCTGAGCTCGGTGCTTTTATTTTCCCCTCAAAAGCCAGATAGTTTTCAGAACTCAAGCAGCAGCAGCAGCAGCACACAACGGTTAGTGCCGTCAACCATGTGAAGGTGGAGGAGCTAATTTAGAAGCTGGAAACAGACGTCCACAGGCTGATCCATAACAGACCTGAACAGAGCACAGAGCACAGTCCATTTAGGAGAGAAAGTGAAGACATCAGAAATCCTCCCAAAGCTCCTAAAGTCTATGTACTGATCTGATAACTCCAAATTAAGGAATTGTAGCTTCACCCAAAGCACATTTTGCCCCCAAGGCCTCACTTCACCACAGCTGCAGTGTACAGCCACTGGCAGGTTCGGCTTCAGGTGGCGTGTTGTTGTTTGTGTTCCTACTTTGGAAAGAACAACAGGAGGATAAACAACAAACTGTCTAGTTCCTGTTCTGGGATGTCTCAAATTCAGTCAAGCTGCTCCGCATGGCGTGCCTCTTAGTCTGTGAGAAGAACAAATTGTCTCAGAGTGTTTAAGAAACTTCTTGGAACTAGTCCTTCCGTTTTTGCGTCGTCTTGTTAACAAACAAACGTAAACTCTTTGCAGAGGCGAGTGCAATCAGTCGTTCTTGTTCCAGCTGTGGTTCAAACCTGTGGTTTTAACTCGAGCGCGGAGCAGAACTGACGGAGGAACGTAGCAAATAATCCCGCGTCAATAGATGTTTCAATAAAAAGGCAATTAGCCGTGATCGCCTCTAATGAGGAGCTCCTCTGTTTCTCAACATGGCCGCGCTGCAGTCTGAGCCCGGAGCTGCCTCACATTAACACACATCTCATGCTCTGGATTACAGGCAACAAGCATTAGCTTTGTGATAAGTCAAACAATTGTTCCGTGGTATAGATTCTTCCTTGTGTGAAGACACGCCGCTGCAGAAGAAAGAAAAAGCCTCTGAGAGTTTTCTTATTTTTGGAAGCCTCTCGCCCGTGAGAAGACCTCCTGCCTCAGTCATCTCTGTATGATGAGTCACACCCAGAGCTGCAGCGGGTGGAGGCGTGGGAGGGAGCAGGGTCTGGCTGCGTTTGATGGGAGATGTTGTTTGCATTGATTTGTTGTGTTTCAGTGAATTTGTCTTGTTTTATTTATGTGAATCGTCATTTGTTGTGCAGTTTGTGCAAACCGTGGTTTTCAGCGCAAACACGTGCAGGACTGAAGTCATGGACTCGACTGTCAGTGCTCTTCTTCTTTGTTTTCATCGGCTAATTAGAGAACAACCGATGTAAAACAATATCGGCAACCAATTTTCAAACACGTCCACAGGAGGTGCACCTTTACCCACTAATTTAAAGACATTCTACTTATTATCTTTATAGCTAGAGACAGAAAACTGCAAATGTTGATTAGGAAGATTTCAACTTGTTTTTTACACTTTATCAGCTTGAGAATTATCAGTCCTGTCATTCCTACAAGTCTACAAAGTCACTTAGCAGATGTTTTCGTCCAAAGCGACGTACAAGCAAAAAGTACATTTATGAGGTTCTTCTGGGATTCAGAAGGGAGCAGGCCATCGACAGGACCCTAACCCGCCAGTCCCCTGATAAATAATGAGGGAGCAGCTCACACTGTCAGACTTGGCCCAGCCTGAAGCCCAGAGGGGAGAGCTCCTGATGAAGGGCCACTGCAGTGTCAGTGTGCGTCTGGGTTTCCTGACACCATCTTGTCAAAAATGTCAACTTGCCGCTTCAGCTTGACAGAAATCACTTCTCACAAAAACTGCTGCATGTTGTGCTGCTGCTGGCTCAGGGAAGTTTCCACACCACTGGACCGAATCTGAAAATATATCATTATTATTATGGTGATGAAATAGATTTGGAATCAAACCTATTATTGCACTTCACATGGGTAGATTTCAGGTCCAGTATCTTAAATGCCTTCAGATATTACACAGAAGCGTTCGTGAAGAAAAGTTTCAGCAGAATTCATAGTTTGAAAAGTCTCCACTCTGTAAGAGACACACTGTAATGAAACACCATGGAACTGATTATTGACATCCGTGAGTCTGACTCGCTCTCTTTCTGTAGTTTCCATCATGAAGTGACATTTCCAGAGTTACTCGCTCCTGATGGGACTTAACGCCACTGGTCTTGACTTTCCTTCCTTGTGGTCTGAGAAACTCGCGAAACCTGCAGAAACTCCCCCAGGAATCCAGAGGGCACGTTGCTGTATCACAGGGACGGTAACCTTCCTGCGTCTGTTTTCTGTGTTTCTGTGCAGAGCTTATCGTAAAGCTGGCAAAGGACAAGTTTGGAGCCATTCAGACGGAATATCAAAAGGTAAGAGAGTGTGTGTGCTCTGCAGTCATTGTCCTGCTTTAGTGCTTGATGTTTTTTAATCACTTCTACGTGATATGAATAATAAGAGAAGTGCACTTCAGGGACGCTCCGTCGTGTGACTGGTGTTTGAAAACCATCTTATCACTGTGACCTCAGAAAAGATGTTTCAGGCAAAGTGTGTGAATTTAGAGAACGATCAACAACAGACTTTTCTAAACGACAACTTTAAAAACCTGGTAGTTTCTTAAACTCTGTTCTGAGTCTGAGACTTTATCTCAATTATAGAGGCTATTACTGTCTGTGTGCACTATTTACAAAATGCATGGTGTGTTTTAAATACTTTAATTTCTTTTATTTTCCATCTACATGGTTCTGTTTTGTGGCTTTGCTCTTTGTCTTCTGAGTTGCCTTTGTCTTCTGCATGCCCTCTTCATCTGATCTGGCCTCCCTCAGCCAGAGAACATAGTGCTGACCCTTCAGGTAAAGTCTGCACTTCACTGGATTTACAGTCAAACCCGTCCCCTTTGTCCCCCTGCTCCATCCCCATGTCAGTCTGTGGTCCTGCACACTCTGTCTCTGACTCCACGGATTGGCTCTGTTTTCATTACTGGAGGAGACACGATGAGTTGTGCAGCCCTACGACTTCCACCCATCCCTCCATCCACCTCACAACCGCCCTGGGATCCGCCCTTTGGCTTCCTCTGCCTTTCATTAGTGACACTGATGAAAACCCTTTGGTCCCTGACTGTGATCCTCCGGCATCATCCTAATCAGGATAATGCAACCGTTCATCTGAGTGTAGTGGAAACTCGTCATGTAGTGAAATAAAACCCTGTTTTTTTCCTACTTCCTCTGCTGGGCCCTTGTGGGAGGATAGCGTGCAGCACATACCGCCACATTCCCGCCAGTGTCCTATCGAAGCGCACATAATGGAAGAAATACCACTATGGTTTTGGTGTGGTGTGTTTAAGCGTCTCATTTTACTGCTGAATCTGTGAATTTCAATACTTGTAGTGTACTTTCAGCTGCACGCTCAAAACTCCTCCGTTCTGCTCTTTGACTGAGTGTGATGCCTGACCGTGTGTGGACGTACAGCCGAGACGAGAACTGTTCAGTGGTCGCGTAGTGAATTCCTCCGAAAACTGCTGGTCGGTCGGCTAATTTGCTTCTCTGCAGTATTTCCCTCCCTGATGTCCACAGCAACCACAGCAAGTGAAATCCACATGCTAACACACACACACACTTGATCTTATGCCTGCTGATGTTGGCAGAATCCTTTCAACGGCTGTAAATCTTCGCACACCGACCTGCACCACTGACACACACACACACTACATCAATTCAAACCTCTTCCTGTTGCAGCTTCCTCTTCGTCGTCTTTCTTTAGTTGGATGAAGAGGCTGGACGCAGTCACAGTGGGGAGAGGGTGTTTCTAATTAATCTTCGACTTATGTGAGAGGTCGGTTTACATGCAAAGACAAAACAGCCAATAGCCGCAGCCTACTTGGCGCACACTCGACCACCGAGACCACTGCAACTAGCACTTAGCAGATAACTCCCTCTGGTCGCTCTCAGTGAAACGCTGTTAACAGTCTTAGTCTGGATTAAAAGTATAAAAGAAAGACCTCATTGTCTCACACATGGAGCAACAAGTTAAACAAGGACTTTCTTACTTCTCTATGAATTTGTTTTATTTCATGAATCATGACATCCAAAAGCATAAATCCATTGAAATTACGACGTTAATTAATAAGGGCAAATAAATAACAAGGTGACATATTTGTTGTCCTTTTGCGTCACTGCCAATATCATGTATCTCCTGAGGCTATGATTGGCTGCCCCTCCCGCTCCAGTTTACCAGCAACATGATCCAGGTCGGGACAAAGAATCAAACCGTGACCCAAAAACACAAGAAGAAGTCACATGAGTAATACGTTCACAGCGGCTCGTACACGTCGGGCATTTCAACGACACCCCGTGACGGCGTCTTGCTCGAGGACACTTCAGCAGAGCTTGTGGCCGCTGCTTTGACGAGATCTGATTTCTGAAGGAACGCTCGTCTGCCACCGCCTCGACATCCTGTTTGCTCCTGTTAGAAGGTCACCTTCCTCTTTTGGGCACTTGTTAAGATAAAGCTCCAGAAATAGCCGGCGCTCCAGGCCCTTGAAGAGCGTTGGTGGAAAAATAAAAACATTTTGTCCTTCTTTTGTGAAGATTCGCCCAATAACAAGCGAGAGCCCGGAGGCAGGATGACAGCGCCGGTGCTCAGATTTGCACAATGCCCTCAGCACACGGGCTGACGTTGGTGATTTAAAGGCTCATTCAGGCTGCCTTGATGTTCAAGAATGGATCTGTCAGTTTGAAACGAAGGAACCGTCACTCCCCGAGCACGTCCATTATGTTGGCATGGTTGTTTGGCTGCACATCCACTAGACAGAAGCATGGAGTAGAGGTTTTGACGGTTTAAGGTTTAAGGTTTTGAATTAAGTGAAATCTAGCTGTGAAGGTGGTGAAGAAGAACTGTCCTCTCTGTTCTCGGACCCCAAAATTTGATTCGCTCTGAAAGCGTGTGAGCGTCGGCTTGTAAACTCCTGCGCATCCCTGACACAGCGAGAATCCTCTCACATCCAAAAAGCGGCTTTGGGAGTTCTGGATTACTCTCGCCGCTGGAGCTCTCCTCAGTTTTCATAAAGGTTTCTCAAATCAAGTAGAGACAGGTTTTTCTCTCTGACGTGGTCGCTTCTTTTCTCTCCCTCATGCTGAAAAGTAAAAGCCACAGGTCCCTGTAGAACGCGGGGTCGTTGACCTATGCGGGCGATTAAGATTAGCGCAAACCAGCTGGGAGAGCAGTTCGGCCGTTCAGCAGCGCCGCTTTGATCCTTTTATAATGAGACGCCATTGAGCTTCATTGTGACAAGTTACATACGGTGTGGGAATTACCAACCCCCTATTCAATTTTGCCAATTTCCAAAGCCTGCGCTGAGTGCGGTTTAGATAGGGGCAGATTAAGCAGCGGCGCTGTCGTACATGACAAGAGGAGGTGGAGGAGCCGAGCCGCACTTCACCCCTCTCATCACAGCAGCAGAACTTTGGAAGAAATCGCATCGAGTCACCTCGAATATTTCTGATATTCGATCAGAGTCACGGCTTATTGAGATGAAGGGTTGAAGAACGAGCACATTTCCAAACCTCGGCTAACTTGTTAGCATCCCTCCCCTAACTCCAGCCTGACAGAGTCCTGATGTTTTAATCTTTCTGGTCCTCACCATCATGTATTAACTCTCTGACCTCTCTTCACCCAGTAAAGGAGACGTATGATGCCTTGTTTAATTAGTGTCTCATTGGCTCTTTTTCAAAGTCCAAGTTCTAGCGGATAGATGGCCCGACGAAGCCTTAACGAGGCTGCTGCAGCTTCACAACCCTTTCAAAGTGTCACAGTTGGCGTGAGGTCGTTTTACTCCGAAGTCTGAAAAGAAAACATTGACGCTGCAAACAAAACGTGTGTTGAGCGTTTAGACGTCACCTTGACACCATCTTCCAAAGCAACAAAGAGTAAAGAAAAAGAAACAGGTTTGACAAGGAAACGGATCATTTGCCTGTCAATCATGAAATGTCGTATTTTTCCCAGGTGCTACTCGTGACATTTCATTCCTTGCTGAACAGAGGAGCTGCAGCAGTGGACAGAGGAAAGTTTTCTGAAACGTCTGATCTGAACATGAGCAGAAAACGTCTCCTTTAGCTCTTTATTAACCTTAACACTTTCCCTGTAATGGGATGAACTTGTGACGATGTTTAACGGGGGAAATGAAAAGAATGAATGTGTATTATACGTGTTTCAGTTTCATTAGCCCCACCCGCTCAAAACGAATTCCGAATGGTTACTTACAGTTTAAAGTCATTTCGGAGGCTGTACTTCATCATGAGCGGAGTTACCTATTACTAAGTGTTTCTGATATTTGTCCTACTTTATTGATTTAAATTAGATGAATCACCAGGAGGCTGCAGGGCATCACTTTAACCGGGCTGTGTAATCGTTACTGCAGCACGCAATTCTTCAGTTTCAGCCATAAAGATGGAGGCTGCAAGGTATTTAAACTGAAAGATTATCCTGCCACTGCCGAGAGATTCTTCTTTCACCTGTTTCTCGTATTGCTTGATGAGCTGTAATCAATCATCTCACCCCAGGGGCTTTTTTGTCTTCTCGTTTCCAGAAGATCAGGATGTCAGGGCTTGAGGATTAAAGTGCAGCTCTCAGGGTGGAGCGCTGCTGCAGAGCACGAACGGCAGCGCGGTCCACTCCTACTGAAGCTGCATCAGATATGCTTTTACCCATCATTAGAGTTAGAACGGCCGCACCGGGCTACAGGGACCACTCTGACTCCTGTGTTACTAAATGTCTCGTTGCCCTCTGCGATGTAAAACAGCCTTTAAGAGTCTCAGTGCAGGGGCAGCGTTCTCATCTCTGTCTTGGCTTCTGTCTTGAATAATATTGTTTCCAAAGTGTTGATTATTGAATATGCCGTGGTATTTAGGAACTGGAGAGAAAAGGATTCTCCAGCAGCGATTAGTGTTATGCAATGTGTATTTTGTTTATCCACAAATCCCCTTTGGACAAAGAGCAGAGAGAGAATTTTCTGCAGTGGGATCCAACAAGATATTTTTAGATTTGTTGCTCGTTTTATCCTCAGCATCCTTGTGTGTGTGTGTCCTCCCTTTCTCTCCTTTATGTCATCGTTAATCTATCCTTTCTTCTCTCCTTCACCCCCCAACTCATCCGCTCTTTCCTCCTGATATAACCCCCCCCACCACTTTATTCTCACCCCTTTTCATTTATACACCTTTTCCTCCTCTGATGCCCCTCTCTCACCTCATCTCATTGCCATGCTGTTATGTTTCCTTATTCCTCATCTCATTATTTTTTTCCTTTTCACCCCCCCCGCCCTCGGCTGACCCCAGGCCATCTACTACGAGATCGGCTTCCTCGTGTGTGCGGCGGTGGGCCTGCTGTTCGCCGTTCTGCTGCCGTTAGTCGGCCTCTTCTTCTGCATGTGCCGCTGCTGCGACAACTGCGGCGGCGAGATGCACCAGCGCCAGAGGAAGAACGCAGACTGCCGGCGCGGCCTGCTGGGAACGCTGCTCTTCTCCACCTCGCTGGTCATCACGTGAGTACCACACACACACACACACACACACACACACACACACACACAGTGAAATATGCAAGCAGGCATGTTTTCTACACTGAGTGGTCACATATGCAGCAGTATATAAACAGGCTGTATGCACAGACACTGTGCACACATCCTGTGTGTCCTTTTCATGAACACACACATACACAAATGCTGGTCGTCAGCTAGCCTTCCCCACCCCCCTCTGCTGTTTGCTATAAACTGTAAAGACATGCTGTAGATATCATGCGGCATGTTTGCTCTAATCTGCAGGGCACTCATACTTGAATTTGCTGCGGTGTTTTTTTTCATCATTATTATATTAACAGACATATATGGACTAATAACAAAAAATAAAATTATAAAATGACAAGATTTGAAAGAACATTTTATCCTGGGCAAATCAGTTCAGTTGACTCATTTCTACTAGTTGTAATTTACTCAACTGCAATCGAGAAATTATGAATCTCACTGCTGTTCTGTGCTCCTCCGCTTCCTCGCGGATTTAAACATGACTGACGCTGTCTGACTCTTCCCGGGAAACAGAGCGCTGCGCCTGCAGCCGAGCAGAAAATACACGGCTTTAGTTTAGTTGTTTTTACAATCATGTATGGACGACGTGTCTCCACTTCCTCCCTCCAGAATAGCCTCAATATTCTGCATACTAACACGGCCATCTTGCTCATTTGGAGCCACATGTGCCCACAGAAAAACCAGGAGTCTGGCTCAGCTGTCGGTCCCGATGTTTCTCCCCATTTTTATCGAAGAATTCATTTTAAAACAAATACAAAAAGAATGTTTTGGCTTCACTTCCAGGGAGTTATCATGTCGCCCATCTTTATTTACAGTCAGTGATTAACCACAAACTGTTCTCGTCATATAGAGAGAAGTTAAATAAGTAAATACCAATAAGCAAGTGCATTGCAAAGTGAAAAACAATTGTGAAGTATGTGAAAGGATAATGACGAAATCCATATATTTGGCTTCACTTGCTTGGAACTAAAAGTTTTAAGCTTTGAAACTTACCGTGTGTTTATTCTCTAAATTAGCACCTTCTATCTCTGGCCATACCTTTATCTCTCTGAAATCATCTCTGAGGAAACTGGGAAACTCAATCCCCGCTCTGTTGTGCCGTCTCCGTGGAGGGAGCCGCCGCTGGGGATGCAGCCGCAGCACAAAGGCTTAGGAGGGCGTTCTCATCTTGTGCCTGACTGAAGGGATCCAGGAATGTGTTTAGTTTGATGTTCTTTGACTTTCCGTCCTCGTTGGAATAAAGCCCGGATATTAGAAATTCCACAGCAATATCCTGGCAGCCCAGACGCTGGAGTCTGAGAGCATCCTCTGAGCTCTTATTAAATCTCCCCAGCTACCAGGCGGAGAGGCTGCAGAGGCTCTAATGAAGCAATTACAGGCAGAACAGGGATGAGTACCGAGCCCCGGACCAGACTGCTTTTTACTGACACTAAAAGCTAAGAGCCGGCCACAGAGCAGTGGCAGGGGTGATATTTATTTTCAGAGAGCAGTTAAAATTGGATTATGGGACGCTCAGGTACGGCTGGGGACAATTAGACCGTGAGAGAGAGAAGACAAAACTAAACTCGGCCCTCGAATTGGTGCTAGAGTAGAAATAACTCCGCAGGTGAATCCGCCGGTTCATTTTGACGGCGACGAAGCTGAGTTGGAAAGAAAAAAAAATTCTGTCACACACTTCTGTTTCGTCCAAATTAACATATCAAATATATTTCAGATGGCTGCTGCATAGATGCAGTTCAATCTGCAAAGTGGGTTTATCTGCTGTACGTGAAATAATGAAACAATAAAATATCAGCAGCATTTATGAATGACGAAGACGAACTCGCCCTCCCTCCTCCTGATTGAATTTACTACGATGCACATGAGCAGCGAAGACAAATGTAAACGCTCGAGATCAATGCAGCTCATGAAATGGTTTTACATCACTTGTTCTTGAAACCCTTGAAAATCCCATTTCTTAAATCCGTGAGGTTTGAAATCCAACAGGGACCAGCGCTCACAACCAGCTAGTTGCCTTGGTAACCTGGAGTCATGGTTTTAGCTGCAGCTTTTAAACTGTACAGATCACTGCGGATGAATGCTGATTCCACCTGGACGACAACATTCTTCTGCATTCAACAAGTGAGCTGCACTTTGGTTTCTCTCAAATTAAAAATGGTGTCATCTGCGCGTTATGCGCTAAATAAATTTCCAACTTTTAATTTCGCTAAACAATGAAAAACATGACAGACGACAAACAAACTCAAACACCGACAAAGATGGAATTAGACAAGCTCACATGCGCATGCAGTCACCAGGGGGCGATCAAGATCGCTGGCTTCGCATCTGACAGCTATTTTATAAATTGTAGTTTGAGCACAGGGGGTGCAATGATATTTAGAAATCATGACACAATCTGAGGTCAGACCAGATTTTGTTCTAGATGCACTATTTCCTCCGTCTGGAATCCGTGCGAGAGTTTTATAATCACGTAATAATAATAATAATTCACGCGGTATTTGTGTGACAGAATCAGAGCAGGACAGGATCCACTGCTCCGAAAGTGCAGTGAGAACAGAGAGCGAACCGGGAAGAAACAGGGAAGAAATGAAGATGAGACGTGCAATGCCTGTCTTGCGTCACTCTCTGCTTTGAAGGTTGCTGGGTCAAATCCCAGGGGAGCAGCCAAAAAGCTGTGGTTGTAAACATGAATGAGTAATGTTTACTGGGTTAGAGTAGACCCGCGGGGAGCCGAGGGTTTGATTCACACCGGTGACACAGTCGTTTGTGTGCGTGTGTGTGTGTTCATGTAAATATCAGCACTGAGTTTATTCCGTGTCACAGTTTGTCTTCATGTTGCGACAAGCAGACATCAGGCCCGTCAGTGTGTTTACAGAAACACTAATTGATTCATCAGGTGAAGCGCTCCCATTAGTGCAGCTCTATCATTAACTTTCTTATCAGGTCAAAGTGGGAGAACGAAGATCGAAATCCAAACAAGCTTAACGTGATTAGTGAGCCTTCGTTACTTCATTAATCCTCGTTTCATGATTATATAGGAATGAATTACAGACAGAGGGAGACGGATCAGGTTGATGACGAACGTGTTGATTTGCTCAAACGTGTGAGCAGATGTAGAAACACCACAGAGAAGTGCAGCAGCATCGAACTGAAGCAGCAGCCAATTAGAGGCAAATTTACAGCGAGCTGAGTCGTTATCGTGATGCAGCGACAACAAGTTTGTGCTCCAAGCTTCGTTGGGGTTTCTGTCGGTAGAGCCGAGGTCCACATTTCCACTCTTATGAACCTGTACAACTGGCCATCACTTTGCTGTGTGGACACATCATGGTTCGGCCCATGCACGTGCGTCTGTGTGTAGTAAAACGTGCACATTAAGCCACAGCGCACGTTATCAAACGAGCAGCAGCAGCTATTTCTGTCTCGGCTAATCAGACTCGACGTAAACTCCTGCATGGATTTACAACGATGAAATGACAGACACAAGACCCGCCCCTCGGTTCCAGCCAAGTGGAAGACCCCCGCCACGTGCTGTTACCCAACATGCACCTCAGCGGCCTATTTCAGTCGCTGGGTGTCCAACGGTATCAACCCAAAAGTCGTCAACATGGCGGCTGTAGACACTCCCGGTGATCATACAGCGTCTAATTAACGACGATGCAGGTGACAGTGAACCCAGCGCTCCACGCCCTGTGCTTCTGCCTCAGTGCAGTTTTAAAATTGAAGCTTAATATTACATCATTATTTTACCTTCAGTTTACTTCACACAAGGATGTGAATTATTTATACTAATGCTCTCACTGAAGTTCTGGTTAATTTGAGTTTCAAACTTTTCTTTTGTTGGTGTTTGTGTACTTTTTCTGACCTTCCTCCCACATTTCATCCTCGGCTGAACTTGGCCTCTGACTGCAGCTCTGAGGAGACGACTCCTAAACGCCTCACAGTCACCGAATTGCACAATTAAATGACCACAGTCCCTCAGACCTACACGCAAAAAATAAGCACAAACAATTAGTCAACTAGTGACGCACACACACACACACTGCTCATCCTCTGCCGCCTGTAACCCACTCACCGCCTGGTTAACGGCCTCCCCGGGGGGTCGTCACACGCGCTGCTATTTTTAGAGGATTCATTAATAGTGCGAAGAGCGTTGACTTTGCTCCGTCCTGAAGGAAAACCACGATGACTGTGAAGATGGCTAAATAAATGTCAGGCGGCGGGGACGCGCTCACGGGCAATTTATTTCCAGTTTTCAGTCAGCAAAATGTAAAATGAAACTTTTCCCAAGCAGTTTTTATTAGTCATGTTATTTCCCCATAATGAGAGACGTGACCGCCCTGTCCGGTTGTGTTCACTCAGCACCGATGTAACTGAGATGGAGACGATTGGTCTTTAACCCTCTTTAACCCTTTTTGTGTTTTTTATTTTCATGCTCTGAATCATCGTGATTTTCTGTCTGTACGTGTCTGTCTCCACGAACGCAACAGTTATTGAATCAGTGAAAACATCAGGGCATCGGCTCAACCTGCAGGAGCCCTCTGTAACGTCTGAGTGAGCACTGCAGTGTCCTCCCTCTCACACTTAACATGGACAATCTAGTTTAACAGGCACGTATATAAATGTCTCCATCAGTTACTGGTCACATTAAGGCAGACAGGACTTGGCCACTGGTGCAGTAACATGAGAGCAGCGCTGACGCAGCAAACACAGGCCGAGCAGCAAGGACACCGAGGAGCAGCTATAAATCCAGATTATTTGTCCTCTCTCTCACTCTCTCTCACTCTCTATCTCTCTCTTGCTCTCTCCTTCAAAATATCCTTTGTGTTAGAAGTGATCTTTTAGTGTCTGCCGGATTTTGTTTCAGGCGAGTTTCCACTCACTGTCTCCTCTGTCCCTGAGGAGGAGACGCGATGTCCTGGAGACGCGTGGTCGCTGCCCAGCACCGTGGCAGCTCCATGCAAAACGGTGCCAAGCTAATTAAGTTAAAGAGGCTGTTGTCAGGTTCGCTTTACATCCCATAATGTTTCATATCTCCTGGTGTATCCTCAGGTCATTCTGGTTTAAAGCCAAAGCCCACTTTAATATTTTAACAGATTACATATTGCGTCTTCGTCCCGAGACCTTCATGACGTCTTGTAATGAGTGAAATATAAATCAGCACACAGAGTGAAGTGGATCGATGCTCCCAGCCTGGTCAGGCCTTTCTTCTGGATTTTTTGGTGCGCGTACGTGTTACAGTACTGGTGGTGTGGCACAGCGGTGCACCGGAGACGGAGAGAGACACTGCAGGTCTCACGATGTTGTTTGCAGCTCCGAGGTGGTGCCTATCTGCAGGGCGTCGGCTGGGAGGATTTACAACCCCAAAACAGACGCGTTTCTGGGGCAGACAGCATCCTATTTCATCTCTTCTGTCACTGTGTTTTAACTTTATGTTCGACTGGGTGAAGCGGCGCGATTTAAAAAATGCTTTTTGTCAGATTGCAACTTGCTCTGGAGTAAATCGTCCGCGATGGAAAAAGTCCAAAGCTCAGGATTTATTCGCTCGTACCTGTTGGGGAGTGGACGTCTGTTTGCTATGTGTTACGACTTATGACCATATGTTCCACTCTGTGTGATGAAAAGTGATTTTGAAAGAGTTTGAGAAGGAAAAAAAAAACATCATACTTTATTTATATTTTTCATACTAGAAGTTAGAAGTTCGCTTCTCTTCGCTGGTGCTCTCCTGCAGAATGTGTGGGAATGATTTTTCTATCTTGCACCAGCCCACACAGACACAACAAAGCTCGGCCCTCTCAGCACAGTCTCCACAGGCCGACCCAGGCAGCTGAGATCTTGTTTTCCTGCTACGTATCCGTGCATCAATATGTTCGATACCCAGCTGCACCCGGAGCGTGGGCTGCATCAGCTCTGATCATGTGGAACATCGCACTCGCAGTGGGGAGCCTGTGTTTGAGAACTGTGAGCGCCACCCCTCGTTTGTTAGTTTTCATTCTGGTGATGTGATTCCTTGGTGTGGGTTTAATGTTTTGAGATTTGAGCGGAGGCTGCAGAAAAGTTCAGCGTGGTATAAGTAAACAAGGATCGGGGTTTGATAAACAGGGGCGTTCAGGCGGAGCATCTCAGTGCACGTTAAACTCCTCTCTCTGTCTGTGTTTGCTCCTTGATTCCCCCGTAGACATAAGAACCGCGCTGTTAAAATCAATCATTGATCTCTGACTTCACGCGCGACTCCCGAACCAGAACTCCAGAAAAGTGACTTTCAGTGCTGACGCCACAGAATTCCAATCGTTTCTCCATCGTAGTCATTACAATAATGAAATGCAAATCTTAGTTGATGGAAAATTAAATGGGCGCGCACGTAGTCTGCTCCGGAGATATTATTCACAGAACAAATATCATTAATTTCCTCTAAATCCGTCAATGAATATTCTCATATCACATCGGTAATATCTGTTTGAAAAGTTAATAATTGTTGGTTGATGAATTTGATTTCTCTTTGTATTCTCTGCTGCTTCTCCGTCAAAATATGTTTCACACTACCACCCTTTCCAAAATGTTTAAATACAGTGTCATAAGCTGATGATTAAGATTGAAACCACAACAAACTACACAGAACTACACGTGAACTCCAGGCCTTGTTTTCGTAACGTTCTGGCTCCTCCTGGGTTTTTAAATGCTGCTGAATTCCACTGACCTTCTGTGGTTGAACCCTAAAGGCTGTTTGGCTCAGAGTTTGTACTCATTTTATTTCTGGACTGTTTACTGTCAATTGTCTCCTTGCGTCCCACTCACCCACTAAACACATCAACAGCTCCATCTTTTCTGGGTTGTGCTGCCCTGAGCTACGGCCCCCGGAGTCAGAACGCTTAAATATTCATTGTCTGGATGAATTCTTGTTAGGACACGATGCTGCTCTGGGAGGCCGGACTCAGACTGTGACCTGGCAAGCTCCTGAGCAGACAAAATAAAACAGGCTACTGGAGGGGAAGAGCTGTTTAATGGAATGAAAGCGTGCTAACAAGGGGTCTGGCTGAATAAAACGGTTTGTTAATTGCATCCAGCAGGGCCTTGATTGAATAGAGTCATTTATACAACTTCATGGAATTAAACAGGGGATAAAACGTGTGTGTAGACAGAGAGAGAGAGAGAGAATAAATGTGTTGTTATGGAACATAAATCAAAATAAATGGAATGGAGGCTCAATATTTAAATAAAAAAACTTTAATATAATTCATTATACAAGTAAAAGAAAAGATAAATGCCCAATTAGAAGAACTTGATTTATAAAAAAATAATCCCAAGTAAAGTGTTGTGACATTCTGTAGATATAATAACAAATAAACAGGTTGGGCGTAAAAGTTTTTCCGCACGTGCAACAGGTTGGCTGATTCACTGTCCCATGAATGAAACATGTAGTGTCTCAGCTGAGCTTCTGATTTCAGGTCACTGAGTTCAACCTGGCACAAAAGCAGAGTAATTGCGTCTCATCCGCTGTTTGTGTCCTGATTTATTTAACACCGCAAAGAATACACGAAGAGCCTTCTTCTGAATGATCCGCTTGTTTCAGTGTATTCAGATGACCGCGGTTTCTCTGCTAGAGACGCAGGATAATAGAGGTCCAGTTCCAGCAGTGTGAAAGCAGGGCCAGAGAAAGACGACCGTCCCAGCCCTGCAACTACAATCACACTGAATGCAGCCCATTGTTGGAGTTTGTAAAAGCTATGGAGCCACCAGACCATGTAACGCTCACTGTCCAGCCCCCAGTAGTGGCCTAGATTCTGAGGCACTGCACCAGTTTGATGCTCCTGTTTATCTGCGGTTGTGGGGTTTCCACCCAGAGGGAGAGTTTCATGTGTCATTTGGCTTCGGCTCAAACAGCCTGTTTTTTTTTTTTCTTCAGAGTGGCTCGAGGTAAATCATCCTCCCACCGCGTTTGAGTCGTCCCCTCTGGTCAGTGAGAGGAACGCCATCAAAGAGCAGCCTCACACACTCCCAGGCGTTGGTGTGAGGCAGTAAATCCTTTTGTTGTGCGTACACATGGACTTTCAAGGATGTTTTACACATATTCAGGTTTTAAGTTTCAATTCCGTTTTTTATTGATGAGGTTAAAGTTAAAATAAGATCAGATGCTCCTTTATCAGTCTGACCCGGGGGAAATAGTCCAAAATAGGCATCAGTAAGAATTAAATAATACTCAAGTATGAGCCGATACAGGAAATATAAATGGAATAGAAAAAAACTTTGATCACCTTTTCTCACCAGATTTCTGAACTAATGAGTAATCAGTAAATTCCAAACAACAATCGTATAAAATAGCTCAAGGTTCAGAAGGAGTCAAGTCATCGCGCCAATTGTCTTAATTTTGAAGAGAACGTTGATATTCTAGAGAGAAAACTTGTCCATTTGTGAGCCTGTGAAAAGTTATGTTTTATGTATTTTATTCCAAACCTCCACGTTCTAACTTAAATCCTCTCTTCTCTGCTGTCATGCAAAATTCATGAGTCTTTCCTCAACTAAACTTCGATCGGGTTTATGCTGTTGCTTATAAAAATACTGGAATGGAAAATATTCATTTGTTATATGTGATATTTCAGACCCAATTATATATGTGGTGGAACAACATGTTGGTATTGATTGACCCTCATGGGAACACGCCGCGTCTTTGTTTCCTGTCGCCTGGATTCAAAGAGCAGCAGTGGGAAAAGATTCTTCTCCACACAGCACCCCTCATCTATTTTCTGTTCACGAGTTGGTTTGATCCTTTTACGTCGCAGCACAAATTTGTGTTTTCTCTCCTTTCCCCTCAGAAAATAATAATAATAACTCGAACAAACAAAGCTGCACAAACTGAGCCCAAACTCAGTTTTTTTCTGAAGGTGCACGATCGTGAGCTACGCAGGTCGTTGGAAGCCGCTTGGCGTTCTTCTCAAAGAGTCTTTGTTGGGCTGCAGATTCCAGTGACCTTGCAGGACACAGACAAAGAGAAAGAGAGGGAGGCGGAGGAGAGAGGGGACAGTCGGAAAACTGTGTGTGTGAAGCATGAAGCAGAGAGGTTGAACCCTGAGAGAGGGAAACGACGAGAGAGGAGTGAGGAATAAAGGTGTGGAGGAGGAGACGAGAGAGAGGGAAACATGGGCTCTGTGATAAAGACGCACAGATGGAGGGATGAGCCGTGGTGAATATGTGGATGTAAAAATGGAAGAGACATCGTGTTCGAAAAATGTGTGAGAGCGAGTGAGCGAACTGGGAGAGCGTTGGACAAAAGGCTTTTGTTGTGACAGTGGCCATTTTGAATCTTCCCCTGGTTCCGGATGGCACCACTTCACTGTGTCTCAGCCTCCTTGTTTGGCCTAGTTTCTCATCAAGCCTCCACGTATACACGACGACGGCGCCGTTCACTCTCGGCCCGCTCGCTATCTGTGTCAAACATCGCCCCGCACGTTTCTGTTTCAGACGCCGCGGCGAGAGCGCTTTCTGTCCGGGGAGGCAGCCCGTGACCCCGTAAAATATTTGTCCTGTGAGGATTCCGATCATACCCCGTGTTTAATGTGCGCAAACTTAAACGAGGCCCCCTGCTCCTGCATATGAAGATGGTCCGAGTCCAGAGTACATTTCATGTCTCAGTCAGAGTACATTTCATGTATGTATGTATGTATGTATATGTGTGTGAATGAATAATCATACGGTACTGACCTGAGTACATTTCATGTCTCAGTCCTTTGATCCTGCTGCCACGCTTACAGAGGAAGTTCTTCAGAGACTCTCTGAGGAGTCACAGACAATGAGTTTGTGAATAAGATCTGATGAATCAGATCTTTCAGGGTGATTCCCCTCATGCACCATCAGGTAAACGACAGGTGCTGAACCCCAGGAGCGGGTCCATTCAGATCAGTCGGTCTAAAATGGTAAATGTTTAGAGACAGAACTCGCAGAGATGAGTCTCCTGTCGGTGCTGAGACATTCCTAATGTGCGTGTCATAATTCAGATTAGATTAGAAGAGATTAACAGGATTATAAGAATAAAGTGAGATGGCGACTGCACATCAGAGGACTGTGGAGAAGATGTACACACGCCTTCGTCACACCTGCATCAACAATAAGACTGTGAACGGAGTGTGACCCCACTCTGCATGCGGCGCTCTCACACGCTCACGCTGGCGCACACGCCCACACGGATGCACAGGCCCACATGCAGATCACACAGTGAGTCACAGCAACGGCCTGATTCATCTGCATTGATCCAAACCTCCCCAGTGTCGGGCCCTGACTCAGCTCTTCTGTCATCCCTCCGTCCGTCATGACGCTGCCTCCTCCTCCAGCCTGTCACGGCTTCTCAGATAATAAACAAAACGCTGCACAGTAGGTTTTTTTCTTAAGTCAGTCCCTCGATAGCATCTTGACACGCTGAGCTTAGAGAGCGCGAGGGTCTGTGGTCAGCAAGTTTATGATATTTTACCCTCAAGATAAGGAATGTAAACCAGATGCACAGTGTTTATTTAGGAATTTGATTCCTGGATCAATGGGACAGATTGTGAGCCAAGCCACTGTGTCTGGAATCTTTGTCTGGAGACAGTCTCAGCAGAGTTGTTCACATCACAAAGTTCTCCTGAGCGGCACAGCTTCAAACATGCAGCTTAAACACAATTAGAGGGAAGTTATTTGCTATAAGAATTAAAATGGCTTGAAATATGTCACAAGAATTCTGAGCAGCTCTGGTTTCTAGTTTCTAATCATGCAAATCAGTTCCCATCGCTGATCAATGCTGGACCCGCTCACAGATAAAAACATGTAACCCGCTCAGCACACGTGTGTGAAGTGTGTTACATGTGCTTCATAGCGTGTGTGCCCTCCAGGGCAGATAAACTCAGCTGTGTCTGGACCGAGTTGTGGAAACAGCTTAATTTTATGGGCTGTCTCTCCCTTGATGTTGCTCGAGCTAATTAAGCCTCGAACCAGGTCTGTTTGAAGTATGTGAGAGGCTCACTTTAATGATGTGCTTTTACGCATTTCTGTGTTTTTGCATTTCATTTGAATATGTTTACAACCAGAGAACTGTGATTGTGCAGATCGAGCCTCCGAGCTGCGGCCGGACGCTCCTGCACTTCCTGCTGTTATCTCAACAAAAACACGCCTAGGAAGAAATGCTGCTTAAAGTCCAGTAATAAAAATATGTACTTTTACGTTACGTTTATTTTGATTCTAATTCTCGCAGTGTGAAGTTTTTTTTTATACACCTCTGCTCATTCCTCAGGATGTGTCAAAGTGAATTTGGTGGTGCACACTGACCTCTGCTGTTGATGACATGTCATCTCCTGCTCCTGTTCCTGGAGGATGATGATGGAGCACAAAGGTCACCCGGCAACAGAAGGGTCACGCCGATTGTGTTTGTGGTGTCCGTGCAGGATCGGCGTGCTGTGTGCGTACGCTGCCAATCAGAACCTGAGCTCCCAGGTGAAGAACATCCGCAGACTGGTCAACAGCAACATGAGGGACCTGCACACGTTCACCAACGACACGCCCATGGTGAGAGAGCGCGCAGCCCGGCCTCACCGTCTCATTTGAACGTGACATGTTGTCTTGCGCTAAAACCCGTCTGCTGTCGTTTCCTGTTCGCAGCAAATTGAGTACCTCATATCGCAGTACGCCACGGCCAAGAAAAAAGTCCTCTACGACCTAAATCGTAAGTCGACCCTCTCCTCGCGTTTGCTGGAGAAGGAGGTGCGGATAAACTGCCTCTCCTCTCCGCGACTTGTTTTCGCAACACTTCTGTGACATAACTAGGTCTGCACGTCTCCAGTGGCGACTGTAACACATGATCCTTTATTCGTTCCACTTACTCTCCTGAGTTACTCCAGCAGACTGATATTTCCTGAAAGTTACAACCAGCAGAAGCTGCGCTGCTTTTAATATGAAACAGAAACTTCCCCCCCGGGCTCTGATATGATCTCTGTGCAGATATCGGTCCTCTGCTGGGTGGAAGGATACATGATCAGCTGGATAAGGAGGTCCACCCCGCCCTGGACAGAGTGCTCAACATGGCCGGGGGTACGTCTGCTCTTTTCTAATTTCCTCTCGCGGTCACGATAGAATCAGGTGAGAGGAAGCTGTGGCTGCAGATGCGTCACCTCTCGTACGGTGACGCAGCATCTCAGCTTCAGCGAGATGATTGAAATTGTGAATGCAATGTCGTTGAATCTTTGTAATCACTCAGCCCTTTCTCCCCCTCAAATTTGTCTTTTTATGAAGTGAAAATCGAGAGAGCCATCAAAGGTAACAGTGACTGACCAATTACCCACAATCCTTTGCCCCCCCCCCCGACCCTGTGAACTTTGACCCTGTGGTTTGTTCCCCTGTGACCCTCCAGGACTCATCAGAGTTACAACCGATTAATTTATTAAAACTGCACAACGCAACATCTCACTCTGGTGCAAGGCTGTGTCGGTTCAGAGAGGTGGTGAAAGAAAGGAGGTTCATCTGAGGGAGACTTAATCTGAGGACACTATGTCCTCTGGATTCAGTGTTGCTTTCTCACCACCTCCACCTTCCGGATGGCTTTAAATCTGAAATAAAACACTTCTTCACATTGTTCTTCCTGATAAAATCTTGCACGGTGCAGTTTTAAGTTAATGGCGTCACCAGATGGAAACCCTCTGTTCAGCCCCCTCATCGTACAGTGAGCATAAGGAATTATGCGTTTGTGAAGCCAGTCCTGTTTTATTTTTATTCTTAGCATTTTTTAACACACATCAGTTGATTAGGAGTCGGAGGACGTGTCCATCGTTTGTGTCCCTTATGTGTCTGTGTATTAATGTGTAACTGGGCCTGAGCCGAGCCTTCAAACAACCTTTAATCAGACATCAGGCGTTGAGCCGAAGAGCGGTCGCGCCACGAAATACGTTATTTGTGCATTTAGCACAGCATCCACTTTGCTCTCTCTTGTGCTGCTGAGCATCGAACAGTGACCGTAGATCCTCTGTTAGTCGTCTAAATTTGGATGTGACACACTCAAACCAG
Organism: Pseudorhombus dupliciocellatus; assembly: GCA_016785235.1. Lineage (NCBI taxonomy): Eukaryota > Metazoa > Chordata > Actinopteri > Pleuronectiformes > Paralichthyidae > Pseudorhombus > Pseudorhombus dupliciocellatus. The sequence goes on from JAFBJW010000117.1 coordinate 4,961,365, forward strand.
GCGCTGTAAATAAAGATAGAGGACATGACAGCTGCCCTGAAGTGATTCCAGTGTGCACTGACTGCCACCTGGTGGCTGGCTGCCGTGTAGGTCATGAATCCAAACTCCTCCATGTTAACGCACAGGCCTCTGTCATGCACGGGTTTCTTATCATGCAGCTGTAGAGAGCTGACTTAGCGTTCGTGTTATTAGAGCGCTCCTCGTTATGACTTGACTCTGGTTTGTGTCAGGGATGTTTTATCTTAACTTCTTAATAGCTTGAAGAGGCGGAGATGTGTCATCTACCTTTATTAAAAACGTCTCTGGACACACACATCATTTAACGACTGATCTCTAGTATCCGGGCCTGGGCCTGATACTCAGTGCGTAGTACTTGGCACAGGCCTCCTGTGCACCCAGGGTGAATGTGTGACATTAAATGAACACACTAAAAAAAAAATCTGATTAATCACACACACACACCAAGATTTGAAGTTTGTCTCTGTCCCAGAAACTTCGGCTTCATGTTGAAAAAGTTTTTCCCCTGCTCTGACTGCACGTCTACATTTGACTGAACTGAAGGAGGATTTCAATAAATCATTCATCACTCTCCTCCTTCTCTCTCCACGCAGCCATGCGAGAAACCAAGGAGGCCCTGGAGAACGTCAGCGTGTCTTTGGAGGTCCTCCAGGAGGGGACGGGGAAACTCAACTTCAACCTGAGCCTGGTCCGCGCCAACATCAACCGCACGCTCAACGACCCCGGCTGCCACGACGAGAGGTCGGACGCCACCACGGCCCAGCTGTGCCGCAACATCCGCCAGTCGCTGTCCCAGCTGCAGATCAGCGCCAACTTCACACGGGTGAGTAAATCACTGCACGTGCACGGACGTCACGTTCTAGTCTTAAGCACGTCTGTTCATTATCAGTGTCTCACTGTCTCATTTATATTTCAGCTGCCTCCTGTGAACACGCAGCTGGAAAAGGTGAACGAGGTATTGAGGACGGACCTCAGCACCATCGTGCAGCGGGTGAGTCTGGAGCGTTTGCTCTATCTGCGGATTCTCTTCCTCTGCAGCTCCATTCATAACCAGACTTCTTCTTCTTCTTCTTCTTCTTCTTCCAACCTTCGCTCAGTTTCCTTGGCGGCCATGTTTTAGTGTCTCTGTCCCTTCTCCTCCCGCAGGGCTTTTCCTCCCTGAATGACACGCCTCACATGGTGGTTGAACAGACCAGGAGTGTTGTGGAGAGTGAGTGAAACACAAATAATCCTCCTGCCATTGGTGCTACTTCACTTGTTCACTGATGACTCACTGAGATTTATTGTTTAAATCACCAAGCCAGAAAAAAACAGTTAAAAATAAGCTTCGTTCTGAGATTATGAGATTTCTGAATCGATTGGCGTGTCTCTCAGATGTCCAGAACCTGGTGGACGGCATCGGCCACAACATCAGCAGCTTCTCCAAGGCGTTCCCAGTGCAGAGCTTCCTGTCCAACTTCACCATCTACATCAGCCACGTCCACGCTAAGATCGAGGACCACTACCCGGAAATTGACAAAATGGACTTCTACAGGTACCCTGGTGTCCTCACGTCCACCAACTGCGTCCTTACATTCTCCAAAAATAGTGCAGGAGTCAATGTTAACGAAGATAAAGTTGTAAATACACTTCATGATATCTGGCTTGACCGCACTAATTTCAACCGCTCCTGTATAATTCATGTGAGCCGTATTACCCTGAACTAATATTTTGCATTAATGAAATATTCATAACACTTCTACATTATTCAGTTTAAACTGGAGAGAAAACTAAGATGACACATCGGCGCTGTCCCGTTTTCATTCCATCGCCTTCGGCTGCTTCAGCTGTGGAGCTTTATTCTAACGCGAGCCTGTTGGCAGGTGGATCGGCTGCATCGCTCTGTGCTGCATGGTGGTCCTGGTCCTGGCCTTCAACTACCTCGGCCTGCTGTGCGGCACCCTGGGATACGACAAGCACGCCTCGCCCACCACACGGGGCTGCATCTCCAATACGGGAGGAACGATGCTCATGGCGTGAGTCGACAAAAGTTGTAACGACAAACTAAACAGCTCTCGTTGGTCCTCCTCCTGCTCTCCTCTCGAGTTCTATACGACATTAAGCTGACACTGTGATCTGACCGCATTGATTCTTCCATCGCATCCTCGTACCTGAGGCCCGGTCTGCTCTCCTCCGCAGCGGCGTCGGCTTCAGCTTCATCTTCTCCTGGGTGCTGATGGGGGTGGTGACCACCATGTTCCTGGCCGGAGGCAACATTGAGAAGCTGGTCTGTGAACCGTTCCACACCAAAGAGCTCTTCAAGGTGAGTCACAAGCTGAGTCAAAGACACATGAAAAAAAAACGTACAGGAGAGAATTTGATTTAGATAAGTCAGAAAGGAAGAGTGTTTACATTTTAATTAAACCGTTTTTTTATAGACTATAGACAATATCAGATCACTCTTACAAATTGATTCCTACGTTTTTGTTTCCGTTTAGATTAAAATTCTGTTTTGCATAATGCCTTATTCAATTTACCGGTCGATCCGATTTGTCTCCCATGAGCATGATTGATCACACGTCCCGTCGTCCTGTCCTGTCCGCAGGTCGTGGACAGCCCGTATCTGGTCAACCCGGAGTGGCGGAACTTCATCCCAGGATACATGTACAACGACTCAGAGCTGGAGCTGACAGCGGAGAGTTTATACAGGCAAGAAAACTTCTTGTTCCATCGTATTTAGGAGATGATTAACTCGGCTGTGTCTCCATAACTCATGTTTACATTTGTCTACAAATCCAAACGGCAACACAACATCATTTCCAGTTAGAGCCCGTAATGTTCCTTGAAGACGCCAGCGTTCACGTTTTCCTCTCCGTTTTGTTTTGGCGCAGCCATCCTCAGCTGAATATTTAACTTCCATTGAAGGGAATGCAAATGAAAAATGAGTCGCCATTAACATTAAGGAGCCAATTAGCATAATTTCTTTCCCTACACGTCCTCTGCTGCGTCTCTCCTGCCTCTTTCTCAGCGATTGCATCAGCTTTCATCATCTCCCTCCAGTGAGACGCTGCACATCCTCAGTCGACTGGGAGGGAGAACCTGCAGCCGTTGTGTTCCCAAACAGAGCAGGGTCGCATGCATTAAAAAACCAGCAGAGCTAAAGCTGTGTACAGAGTCTATATGGACTTTTATCAGGGAAAACATTTATCTTTCATACCCCCGTCCGTGTACTTCCAGCCTATTTCACTTGGTGGCAGCAAACGTTTCCACTGCGTCTGAAGAGATTTCAGTTGACATCTTTTCTCTCTCCCCGTCTTTGTGTTTTTCCTCCTCAGTACCTGCAAAGAGAACAAAGGCATCTACCTGGCCATGCGTCTGGACAAAGTCTTCAACATCTCCACGTTCCTGAACACCACAGTGGTCAGTAAAGCCTCAAGATACTCTGTTTATGTTTAAAGTCACACTCAAGTCATGAGGACACATTAGATGATCTGGGATGGTATATATCTGATCTACTATGATCCATCTGCGAGTATTTCACTTTTCCCACTGGTTGAACACACCTCGGCCTGTACCTCAGCGTAGGTTTCCTTTCCTGTCTCCTTCTGACCCTGAGCCAGCCACTTCTGCCTTCCTGACACGTTCGGCACTTTCCTCGCCAGCTGGCTCGAGCGTCTTGTCTCGTTGTCGAGCCCACAGCTGATACGGGGCCCTGCTGCGTCTCTACATCAGTCATTTTGTCCTGATTAAATTCCTGTGAACGGTGGAAGTCGCCAAAAGTCTGTCTCTGCTTCGGTGAAACAAGCTGTGGGCTGGTTGTTATGTCACCGCGTATAGGTTTATAACAAGGTTCTGTTCAAACATTACGTCAAACACTATGTCTCGCTGGATCAGTGATGCCAGAACGTTTTAAAAATTCATGCCCGTATGCCCGTATACTCACCTCAGGCGTTCATGTTCCACTCTTGTATTTGTTGTGAATTCTCAATAGCTTCGAATTCTTGGACACAGCTCTGTGCAGCGTGTATTATTCTCGCTCACTCATTTTTTAATATTTTTATTGAAATGACAAAGACAAAACCAACTTCTGCAAGTCTTTAGTCTATGTTATGTTGTACATAAAATGTGGATTTTCTAAAAAAGCAAAGTAAAAACGCTCATCGGGTGACCAATAAAGCATTTGGCTCGAACGTTCAGTCGCTGGATTCAAGTCTTGGAGCTCAGCTCTAGCAGTTAATTCTATCCTTCTGACGATAACTTCATATGCTGGACATTTCTTCGAATTTATGGGAAATCCGCCCTGTACAGTTAGTGCCATGTCATCTGAGGAACAAACAACTTTGAAGCCAACGTTTTTTTCTTTTTTATTGCATTCTCTTTGCAGAGCCACAAAAAAGCTTCTGTCCTGATGGTTAAAATGCACGTTTGTATGAAACACATCCTCTGTGGGAATCATGTTTGTGTTTGCTCGAGGTCAGAACAAGAACAGGAAAGAACTAATGAATGCGTTTTATCAGCATGTTGTTTTCTGCCCGGTCAGAGACGTATGCTTCGCGTTTCTAAAACGGACAAATTATTTAATAGTTTGCTGACAGATGTGTCTTTTTATGGTTCTGTTTTCTTTTCTGCTAAAGACTGAAGGATAATTTGCTCAGATGCTTTAATGCAAACTGGAGTTGACGAAAGAAACAAGATGCAAACTGGGGAAAAAAAAACATTTCTGTGGGATTGGATCTGTCCAAACCACATCTTCCAAATGTTCAGTTTTGAATATTTGAAGCTTTTTATTACGTTAACCATGTTTATGGTGATTCCTCTCCTGGACACAGACCTCAAGGCTGAGCTGTATAATCCCACACTACTTACTGAATACATTGACCCCGGTTTGAGCAAATGCAAATATGAGTCTGGTTTTGTTAAATTGCCCCCAACGCAATTCTGCCTGGACCCAACGCTGCACCTTCCTTTGTCTGCAGTTCACTAAGGATGTGGTGAGTCAGCTGGAGAGCGTCAGGATCGACCTGAGAGGAATAATCCTGTTAGAGGCGGAGGGGAAGCAGAACCTCCTGGATTTCTCTGAAGCAGGACTGTCAGAGATCAACTACGCCGACTATCTGGAAGAGGTCTTACACACACACACACGCAAACATAAAAATACACATTATCTGACCAATATTTCAGTGACATTAGAAGCTGCATGGCGTCAGAGCATTAGCTCGACAAAGACCTGTGTAAATATTGCTGTTAGATTGTTCTATACGTACACTAATGTTATGGTATTGCGGTTGTACTTTAATGGCCTGTTACCAGAAATAGCTCAGCCTCCTCCGTCACCGTTGGCTGACGTAGCGCAGGCAGCCGTGTTTTACCTGATACGAGCTGCGACATGGCTGACGCTCGATTATCCAGGAGTGTGGCTGCCAAGGCAAAGAGCGAGCAGGAAGGAGCCCCCCCCCACACACACACACGTCCCCGTCTCCTGCAACACCACCTGTCAGGTTCACTTGGATTGATTTCCACAAGGAGGCAGAGAAAGAGGGAGGAAGGAATAGAAAAGAGGTTCCAGGACCAAGTGTACCGCCGGTCCTCTCACATGACTCACTCACTCCTTTTGAGGGAGAAAACACAGTCGGATTAGAAAACACCAGACACACCCACACAACAGTAATCTTATTCTGCTGCTCTATAATCTATAGATTACTTTAATAAAGTTCCTCATATTCCAGATTATTGATATTATCTTTTATATTTGCTCCGCCAGGTGAATAAAGGGGTGACCGTGGTCGACCTGCTCTCCTTCGCCAGAGATCTGGAGGCTCAGACCGACCTGATGGTGAGAACCCTTCAGGGCCTGGATGACACAAACATCCGCTTCAGTCGGGCAATTGATTCGATTTGATTCGCAAATGTAATTTGCGATGCTGGCGAGGGTTTCGAGTTTCTGCTCCACGAGCTCTCACGCCAGCTCGTCTCAAGAACACTTCACTAGGTCCCTCACTGGGTTCAGACCGCTCTGCCCTCAGGTGGGTCACGGGACACGATGAGTCCAGGTGGCTCCTCCAGAATCAAACACTCACGCACAGGGTTCGAGCTGCCCTCATGGTTTCTGTTGTTGAAATTCTGTCAATATATACATATATTTTTCATGAAGTGACAATATCAAACAATAATGGCCGAATCTGTGGAATAGTTTGAGCTTGACTGTCCTGCTGTGTTGTGATGGTTTGTATTGATAAACGTGCGTATCTGTTTCAGCCCAGAGGCTCTCTGCAGACGTCACTGAAGGGCCACTGCGGGACCCTGCGACAGATCCACACTCAGCAGATCACCCCCATGGAGCAGGCCATGGTAACGCCCACCGTGTTTAGATATTCCTGCTCTATTCATGAAACTAGCTCTGTCTGTTTTCATTTGGTTTGTTCTGTGGTCAGGATTGAGAGAAGCCAGTTTTCTTCTGCTCTTTGTTTTGATGCTGTGGCCTCATCCACTTTTAGTTCACCTGCCCCGGAGCAGCTGCTGTTGATACTTTAACGCCCGAAGCATCCAAACAGTTTACCTCAGGAGTGGGTGGAGACCAAAACAGAGTCAAAGGAGAAGAAGTTTCCCTCAGAGTCACCCATGCTCAGAACACAGTGTCTTGAATAGGACAGCTGTACTGGAGAGTCACTGCGTTTGGTTTATTGAAAAATGTGCTCATGTCTTATTGAAGAGAGCGGTATTGCGCTTGTCTGAGAATAATATTTTAGATTTCATCATCCCACCCTGCATCCTCAGCAGCAGCGTGTTTCTGCTGCCCGGGCGCGTGTCATCAATCACGTCTGCGACACACAAATCAAATATTCTGTTTTGCTTTTCTCCGTCAAAGCCGATACCGACCTTTTGAATAACCCGAGCAGGTCCGACCAGCGGCGACGCAGCTTTCACAGAAGCTCTTTGTGTTTTTCTTTTCTTTTTGTTTCTTTCTTCTCCTTCAACTTCAAGAAATACGTTAGAGCGCGGGTAAGCACACGCGTGTTCATCCCGTGTATTTAGTGTCCCTGTCCATTACGAGTAACATTTAGACAGACCCTGAGTCTACCTCACTGTGAATGGTGTTGTAGGATAATGTGTTTGTTTGTTCACATCACAGTCGTATATGGTGTTGTACGTGAAGGGTCTTGCACCAAAACATTTGAGCCTGACCGATCGAGACCAATTCTATATTAGATAAATAAGGATTCACAAATATAGAAAATACATCTCTGTTTTTAATATATCCAATACAGTCTAATAGTGAAAACAGTTTGTTTAATTAAAACATCAATTTTCTATAATGTAAAGTAAATCAGCAAACATAAACAATAAACAATACTGAAATGTCTGTAAAAGACGCATTGACCGACCAATGAATCTGTCTGGCTCGAGAAAATATCTCAAAATATCCACATGAAGAGAACAAATGTTGTTTTAATTCATTGTACGTTCCATAACAACTCTGTTCCATCGTCGGTGGAAACACTGCTGTTGTGTACAGATCAGTTTCCCAACAATTTGTTTCTTGGCATTGTGGATATTTAGTTTTGGAGCAAAGCTCTTCAGCATGTCTGACGTGAAGCGCAACGCTGTTCATCAGGTGTCGGCCGGTTTTCATCTCCGACGTCCGGTCGATGTTTCAGCTATAATCTCTGTCGCCGCTGGTTTCACTTTGTGTTTTTTCTTCTGAAGAGTGCGTTGAACCAGAGCATGAGGTTCCTGGAGAGAACGGCCTCGGATCTACCGGTGAGTGAAGCCGTCCTTCCGAACTGAATCTGAAGTTTCACTCGGACCTCCAACACCTTCGTTTCTGTCCCGCAGAACAAAGTCTTGGAGGTTCTGGACGCCATCGAAGCTGCGCAGCACCTCATCTCCCAGAATGCCACACAATTAATCAATCAGGTACATTTAGACATGACTACGCTGAATTATATTCTGACTTTGGATACGATGAGTGACTCACACTACGTCCTTGTGCTCCTCAGGAAACAGGAAAAAACACAGCGACCATCGTTGGCTACTTCCATCAGTACATAGAATGGGTCAAAACGTCTGTAAGTGTGTGAATCTGTTGGGGCTTGTGTGGTTCCCGCTTTAACTTCAAGTGCTGACTGACATTTTCTCGCCACCGCTGCTCATCACGGACTTCCTGGCGTTTGCGTTTAGGGAGTAAATATAGAGGAGACGAATATAACAGTTACAACTTCTATAAAGTTGTGGAATTTGCTCTGTGGCCCGTCGGTTTGTCTAAACTGAGGAAATCTCAAGAGCGTGGAAAAAAAATATAGAAAATGTTGGAGCTGGTTTGTCGATCACAGTCAGTTCAACATTTTTACTGTAATGTAGTTTTCTGCGAACGCACTGAGTTAAAGTACATGGATCCATAGCGTTCCTGAATCTCTTGCCTGTTGACCTTCTCTCTCTCTGTGTCGTGTTTTCTACAGCTCGCCATGGAGGTGGCGCCCTGCAAACCCTTCAGCAACATGGTGGACACGGCAGAAATCATAGCGTGTGGTTTCTTGGTGGACTCTATGGTAATAATGAGGGCAACGTACTACCTATAAATGACATTAATGACCCCATTAGCATCAGTATAAAGTAAATATATAAAATGTGAAATAATAAAATACAGATAGAAAGAGATCATCCGGCTGCCGCTGATTGTTTATTGCATTATCTTTAAATCTGCGTAATTGTCTCACTTAGTAAATGGTCGACTCAGTTTCAGGTGACGAGCCCAAACTGGCATGTTTCAAATTGTTTTCTTCACGCCAATATGTTCATGAAAAACTGTGAAATTCAAATGTAATTAAGTCTGAACTGGACGCTTTGCTGCAGCGACTGAGCGGAGCAGATTAACAACCCCTCGTGTGACCGAGGGACTATAATAATTCCAGGTTGCTGGTTTGTCTCTGTGATCAGAACACTTTCTGGATGGGCCTGGGCTGCAGCACGCTCTTCCTGCTGCCGAGCATCATCCTGGCTGTGAAGCTGGCCAAGTTCTATCGCAGGATGGACACAGAGGACGTTTACGACGAGTGAGTAGTCAGCGTTCACTTTTTAGTTTACAGAATATGAAATGATAAGAAAATATACTGTACTGTGGCGTTTCAAATTGAAATCCTCTCTGTATTCAGTCATTGGAATATTAAGACTTAACAAACTCTTGGTTTCATTTCAAATGTTTTTAGATTCAGTAAAACGTGAATAAATTATTTTTTGCTGTAGCTGATTTATGTTTTTTTCCATCTCCTCTTCCTTGTAGTTCCTCTGTTTCTGGGACTTGGCATTTTACTTTGTGATAACCATTTCTACTATTTCCATCGCCCCCATTTATGATTCTTTTTGTTTCATTTCTCTCTCTGTCAAGCACTCGGCACTTTACCGGAAAAGAAAAAAACATTTCGATGCATTTGTACATTCGTATTCCTCCTTCACGGACCTTTGATTCGGTCATGGCTTAACTCAAGTGCAGCGGTTGTCGTGTCCACGTGTGATCTGTCTGCTGGATTACAGGGAGGTTTCTGCTGCTGTTCTACTGCTGAACACTTCAGTAACGTTTTCATTTTGTCGTTTTCTTTGTGTGTATCTTTATAGCATTGAGACAATTCCCATGAAAACGTAAGACCACGTCCCTCCCTCTCTCCTCTCGCCCTCTATCACTCTGTGCTTTTCTCTGGATCCTGTAAATAGAACTGTTTACTAAATTCTTGGTGCTGGTCGATGTTTTTACGCTTGGAGTGGCTCTTCTGGGTGGACGCTGTGGTTTCTCGTCGTGTGCTACCTTTTGAAAAGTGCCCCTTACCGTACATGAAGGGCTCGTGCAATCATTACCTTACAAGTCCAGCCGTTTCTAAGTTGTAGTGTAAATAAAACATGGCGGTTTGTACTCGAAATGTGTATCTGCTAACATTCCTGCGAGGCGTTTCTACAGCATGCCATGTCTCTGTCACGTCACACTTTTCATCATCTTTCTTTTGTATGCGATATTTTGTTTTCAGTATGGAAATGGGTAATAATGGTTATCATAGTGAGGGTTCACAAGGTATTCCAAATCCTATCATGACAAGGTAACTGCTGTTTTTGATCCTGTTTCCTGCATGTGGGGGGGGGGGGACCTGTCTGGGGAGTGGGCTGCTGCACACGATGCATGGCTTTAAGGGATTCACACACACACACACACACACACACACACACACACTGGCTGACAAAATGAGCAGTGCATAAAAGCTGCCAGGAAATGGAAGCTTTGATGAACATTCCTACAATACATTCTCATTTCTTTCTCTCCAAGAGTTTGATGTTTGGAAGTTTGGAGCCGGGGTCAGAAGGGGGGGATCATTTTATCTTCAAGCACATTTAACTTAAAGCACAAAACCTGTGTAAAGGAGCTGTCATTGAAGCATCCAGCTCAAAGTTGTGCTTCCAGTTCCACTCCCCCCATCTCACGCTCATAAAAAACAAAACATCAAACTTTGACTTTTACTTCAAATCAAATATTGACATAATCATAAAAGGGTGTACTGCTTCCCTTTACTCTGTCAGTCTCCTCCTCACATGGCTGCTGCTGAATCGTCTTCTGTATCTTTTTTTTTTTTTTTTTTTTGGGGGGGGGGGGGCATGCTGCACGCTGTAAAAACACTGGCGCCACCGTGTGCAACAAACAAACACAATCCTGTCTCCTCTTGTTTAGAGTCAGCCAAAGTCCGATGAATGTACACCTGATCATTTTGTTCAGAGAGAGGCAAGCATGCGACGCTGGGGCCGCCGCTCCTTTCATTTCCTCCTTCTGTTAACACGTCTAACTGCATGATGTTCGGCCCTTTGAGTTGCGTTTGGACGGGGATGCGTTTGACCAAACAACCTGCCGTAACTGAGGCTGCAGGCAGAGAGCAGAACAGCCGAGTCGCAAAGAAAACCGGGCACCAGCTCAGCTTCGGAACCAAGGAGAAAACAAGATGGACAGCGGGTTTTATTTTCGCCTGTATGCCTGTATGCCAAAACATCTCAAATCTAAATTCTGGATTTTAAAGGGGCACTAAGCCATTGATTGTATGACTCACTGATATTTAACCTCTTTCATTCAATTAAAAAAACATTATTAATAAAAGTCAAATTCATATCCAAGAGGGACGTGGATTTAATTCTGATAAAATCCAGCAGATGGAAATATATCGTTTTATCTATTAAACCTATTAAATTTCTGACTTACTGCCCCTTTACCTTCGACTCTTTATCTGTGTCAGTCCCTCAGAGGACGTGGACGTAGCTGTTCTGTTCTCTGTCTCTTCAACCGCTCGCCCTGTTTCTCTTTGCTGAGAAGCAGGAAGCGGTTTCACGTGAAGGCGATGGTTGAATTCCCTGTCTGTGCCGTTAATGCTGTGCCCTGTGTGTGTGTGTGTGTGTGCCGATAGCATCCCAACCTATGACACAATGAACAGGTTCCCACGGGCCTCAGCTCCTCCGAGGCACATCGACTGGTGACAGAGAGCCGACTCTTGTTCAGGTACCGGAACGCCAACCAAACCGAGCTCTGCTTCTCCAACGGCGTTTTACTAAACTCCTTCCTCTCACAGCTGTCACTGCCGTCGTCACGCCATCTGTCTGCTCGTCCGTGTTCTCACGCTGCCAACTAACGCGACTCCCTTACGCTTCTTCACAGCTTGTTTTAGCTCCTCACTGCTCACAGTGGCTTTGCAGGAAAACCAGCATGGTGAGATTTGCCAATTTTGGAATCACTAACGAACCCTAAATGTCTCCAGGATGTTTGAGTTTAGCTGATCGTTTGAGTCGGTGTTGCAGAAGAGACATGATGCATGTGCTTGATCCTCCTTCTTCCTGTCTTTCACTTCTGTTTGATCATTACTCAGGACAACAGAATTTAGCTTTGACATAATATAAGACATAAATATTTGCCATTTCCTTTTATTTCTCTCGTGAAAGTAAAAATCTTAGGTTACAAGATTATTTGCAGTTAATATTCTGAAAGTGACACAAAGTCACATTTCCTCCCAGGTGATTTATATGTGAAATACGTGATCCCATCGGGTTTTATGGGAATATTGTACAAACAGTTCACTGCTGTCAAAAAGAAAAAGCAGAATATAGAGATATAGTGTTTGAAAATTCTTTTATAAAACTTCACTTACTTCGCTCTTCTATTTCATAACTCTGCCAGAGCTGCGTCAGTCCCCCGGGTCGTGCAAAAAAGTCATGCAAAAATAAAAAAGATGACAGTAGGACTTGAATTATTGACTTTAATGTGTAGAAATACCTTATTCATGTTTGTCTTACGTTTGTCTTCCCAGTGCCCTCGAAAACTGGAACTGAAAAAGTGAGTTTCAGTTTCCTTCTCACCTGTTTATAACTTATATTGAAGCCTCTCAGCTTAAATCTACTGCAGCCAATCGCAACAGAATGAGGTTCGATCCCCAGATCAATTGTGAGCACTATTTGTGAAGAAGTCAATTTAACTCTGACTCAAAATCTGGGATAAGTATTCGAACCAAGATTGCACCAGAATGGATTACAATATAATACAAGTCTGAGAGAGTTGGATTGAAGGTTTTCTATAAATGTTCACATGCATTTATTTGAAGTTTTCTATTTTCTGTACCAACCACAATGTTTTTTTTTTCTTGTTCAGCCATGTTTCATGTCCCCAACCAGACGAAGCTCAATCACAACTGGTTTCCTTTACGACGGAGGAACAAACAAAGCCGTGCAGGTTCCTCCAGCGATCAACTCAACCAGACTGATCACAGCCTTCAGTACCTTTACTGTACCTGCCCCACTTTAAGGGATTCCAACTGCCGGACGTACACCTCATTTCCTGCAGTGTCAATCTGAGCCAGGCTTGCTCCGCATTTTTCAAAAAAAAAAAAAAAAAAAAAAAGACTGCTGTGTCTGCGTTTACATTTGTTGAGACACAAACCCAAGCTGAAGATACACTGGGCAAGAGGACGTGACAATTAATGTGATGCCTGTCCTTCTTTTCTTTTTTTTTTTTTTCTTCTTTGTGCTCAGTGGCTCAACCGTCAGGCCGTTTTATTTCTCCTGCACCTCAGCGGATGCATCACATTCAGCCGGGATGTGAAAGGACGGTAAAATTGACATGAAATTCAATGAATACGAGCAGTTTTAGTGAGAGATGGTTGTTTGAGTGGATGAGAGAATTGAAACAAAGTGGTGGAATATAAAAACACGGGATGTGGATGGAGGAAGTTTTGGCATGACTTATAAAAATGTTTACAATATTATCAAACATCTAGAGTTTTGACATGTATGCTGGTTTGGAGCGATTTGCAAATGGTTGCCTTTCAGAAGTTTGTTTCACCCCTTTCACGGATAAACACGCTCCATTAATGAAATGGGAAAATCCATCATCAGATGATCTTACACTGTTAAAACTCACCAACATCTGTTGAGTCATTTTCATGATTTAGAGTTTTAAAAAAGAATTATTTACTTTAAATTTGGTTGTTATTCAATCTGCTTTATCTAACTTGTGACCGGTGAATTAGTATATTTCCGGGAATGATCTGATATCAAACAGTCCAACATTACTTCAAAAACAAAACAGCAAAATATTAAAAAAAAAAAATCAACATAAATCAATAGATAGTGTTTAACAGTGTGAGTACTTCTGTTGGATTTTCCCTTTACCTCCCTCAGTGAACTGAGAGTGTGAGGTTTAGTTCCCTAGGTGAAGTTAACTAAACGACTCACCACGCTGTGTTTGGCTAACAGGACGTTTTTACTGAGATCTTTTCTTGCTTTCGTAGCGGTGATACTTTTATTGTCAAGCCAAATCCTCTTTTTTTACCGTAGGTCTCAGGTCTGTAGTGAACTCTCAGTTCCTTGCTTCGTCTTCTGCTTTTTAAACCCCACAGTAGCTATGGATACATTTAAATCTACGGAGCACATGAATGTATTCAAGAGCTATTTTCTATCGCTCGACGTGGCTGTTGGCTGAACTCTATCTTTAACTCATCGGGCGCTTTTATCTCATCAACCTCTCTTCTCCATGTTTACAAGCTAGAGATGCAGATGCTGTCAGTGTAGAAACGATGGTGAGAAACTAGACAATCCACTCACGGAGACAAAGTCAGCACTGCCAATCAGATATTAGAAGAATGCTTTCTGTTTTCTATGATTGATGGTATGGATGCACACAGTGAGGAAACAATGTCCATCTTAACGTCCACAGTTGGGGTTTGTAGACGAGTTGCCTGTATCTGCAACCACAGAATAACTTCGTTAAGATTCAAAACCAAACATAAGATACAGAAATTTAACTTTATTGATTGTTTTTAATACGATTTGATCTTGAATATGATAAAGAAGACCGTTAGCATTCCAGTCTTCTCTGGAATTTTTTCAATTTGAGAAAGTAAAGATGAGTTGATTACAATGAAAACCTTAACTTCACCTCTTGTCCTTTATGACTATATAATAACTTAAATGATGACCACTACCCAAACACTAACGCTAACACGATCCAGGCTCATTACCTTAGATAGCAGCTTTTGCTACTAATCTCCATGTTTAACAACTAAATCCTGTACATATTTGACCATTTTTAACATGGGATCACTTCCACTTTACAAATCACAACTGTAACTGAGGGCAGTAGCAGTTATGCTAATATGCTGAATCTGATTTTAAAAGTTAATACAAATGTTAACAAACAAAGTTCATGATCCTTTAAAAAAAACACGTGGATTTCATTTAGAAAGAAAAAAACTGATGCTACTTATTCACACAAACAAAATCTACACAAATTGCCATCGTAATTCATCCTCTGATCATTCCTAATTCAACCCACTGAAGTAACACCAAAAAAATTAAACTATGATCTCTAAATCCCAGAGTGAACGTTATTTTTTTAATGTACAAGTGGTTCTGGTGATGCTTACTCGCTGCTCACTGTTGTACATAGGCCTAGTTGATAAAGCTGTAAACAGTATTATATTAACTAACCCCTGTCCTGACAGACTTCCTCGGTCTGAGGGCTGTGTGGTGTTCACGTCAGCCTCAGACATTTTGATTCCAACAACCAATTGTATTGTTAAGATGGATATTTTTAGAGGCAGCTGTGTGCACACTTTCTTGTCTGCTAGCGTCTGGATGTGGCCCAACCTTGAGAGAAAAGGGTATGAATTTACTAAGTGCTTAAACTAGACGTAGCGCATCCAAGCCCTGGATGTATGCTGGCAGGACAGATGCACTGTGGGAACTGGTTTTAGCTGTGGTGCTCCACAGTTTGGGCACAGACAGAGCCGCTGAAGACGAACCTCTTATGTGGTGGTGAAGAAAAGTGTATAAAATGTGAATAAACAGCAGATTTCAGTTTGTCATTCCACTGTATTTCTTTTCAGGGGTTTTGTTTTAGTGTTCGTTCAGTGAGTAGATCTAATGGGGTGTGTCCCTATGAAAACAACAGTGGCTTTGCTTTTTAGTTTATCCCAAAACAATTTTAAGGTTTTATTATTTGTGGTGAGGCAAAAAAAGCAATCACTGTATAAAAGCTGCAATGAGACATTGAATTTAAAACACCATCTGCCGTGGTACTGAGAGTACAAGTACACATATGTAAAACAAATTATGTATAACATGCTCGTTGTGTATCTTGAAATCTTGGGCCTAACTCAGGCCCCACCTGCAAAACCACAGTAGTTCTTCCAAATACACTCACGTAAGTTACAGATGAGACCCAATTTCATCAAAAACCGAAGCTGCGACATGGAGGAGATGTTTTTCCACTTCTGTCCATTTCTGAGATTTCACAAATTGTCCTCGTTCACTGAGTCCTGCACCAGTTGTACATTCCAGTGTGCATAGTCCATCCCTGATATGGGCAGAGCCATTCAGTAACAGTAAAGGACACTCCACTTCTACTAAAAATACACAGTTATGTCGGGGAGATATGTTTATTATTGGAACACCTTTCTTTATTTATGTTGGCAGTTTAATCCCCAGTGTCCTCATCACACACAGAACTGACTCTCATTGATGCAGTGTACATATGTGTGTTTAGAATACAGACTGTGAGGAGTCAACATGACTAGAACAGTGCTTTATAAATACCAACCCATTCAACATCTGTGAAGATTCAAACCACTTAAAACAAAGTCGTTTTTAACTTGACCAGAGAGGTCCTGAAATAAAGACCCTACAGACACCCCCACCCCTCGTTATCTGTCTGAGACACAGGCAGGTCTCAGGTTTCTTAACTGACCTAAAAATATTGACCATGCTCCACAGAGTGTGAGCTTTTCCCGCTCGTTTCTCTGTGGTCGTGCTTGATGGCGTTCGGGTTTGCAGGGAAATGATAGGTTCTGAACTGCCTGTTGAAACAGGCATAAACTTGAGGGCTTCAGACTCACTTCAGTAAATCCTCAGACAGAAAGATAATTATCAAGACGTATATATATATATGATGCTTTGATTGTAGGAACCCTGTGGCAACGAGACGGCACCAAACTGGAGAACAAGGTGCAATTGACATAATTGTCCTCTGAGGAAAGTTGTGCGAAAGAATGTTCCCTTCTTCCAGAACCCTGAGGTAAACATGAGCGTCACAGTCAACGTCTCTGTCTGACATGCGGACCAGACCCTCTCCGTGTTGCTCTTCTCCTCCTCCTGAACACCAAGCCTCTTTTAATCTGGCCACTTTTTTCTATCGCAAATTCCTGCTTCGTCTGCTTAGCAAATAAAAAGCAGGAGGGCTCCTCAGCTCCCGCAGTTCCACTCTCTCTCCTCCTGCACTCAGCCTCCATCCGACACCATGTGGACCCAGGCCAGCGCTCCCCTGCTGCTGCCGCTGCTCGCCTGCTGCCTCTGGCCGGCCGAGGCTCAGAGTGACGGCAGGAGGCAGAACATCTGGGACGAGCCCATCAAATTCAACACCAAGGCTGACGACTCCTGCACCATGACCATCACCGGCCAGGGGGAACTCACCCGGCTGAGGGTGTCATGTCAGGGCAGCGAGCGCTCCTACTGGTGCGAGTACGTGGGCAAGCCTTACAACTGCCGCATGTACAACAAAAAGCCCCGGCACTACTTTATCCAGATGATGTGGGGCTTCAGGAAACTCCACAACGCCTGCGAGGCACCGAAGAAGATCAGGCCTCACATGTGCAGGAAGGCAACTGACGCCTCTCAGATGGTCTTTTCATCTGCCTCGTCGCCCCAGTCATGGCAACAGCCGAGACCAGCAGCCCAGTCTGCGAGACCTGAACCCGGACGTGCAACTTCCAGACCTGAGTCAGCAAGGAAACCCTCCACCAAGTCCATACGAGTCCCGCCAAGAGAGAAGACCTCACAGGGAACTACTGCACCGCCGCTGACACCCCCTGGTGAGACCCACGCCAAGAGGATGGCTCGGCAGTACTGCTGGAGGTCGCTTCACGGCCTCTGCTCCTACTTCATTGGGTTGTTTCGGAATTAACGAGAAAGGTACCGAGCTCTCTGGCGACGCAGCGTTTATTATGTTTCACTGCTAATCCAGGGGTTTGTGGGGTTTGAGTCACGCTAGCCTCCAGCAGTCATTTGATGAATTCATCTTTTTTTGTTGTTGTTTTCACAGATTAAAACTTCTGATGAGGATTTCTCCTGACGATTCTGGGAGGGAAACTGCGTCTGCACTCCCCTCAGGAGAAGGGACGTTACTGCAGTGACTCTTGACAAACCTTCCTCACTGAAACTTGCATGTATCATCGTCATCATCCTCCACTGAAAGACAGCTAACTCAGAAACAACCTTTTTATGGTCCCAGCTGGAAGAATATCACTACCTGACTTCTTTTTGTAAGAGCAAATATCGCATCGCATGAAACACAAGTGGCTAAGTTTCCGCAGCCGAAGCTCGAACACGAAACCTTATTTTTCCTTCTTTTTTTTTTAACTTGTATATAATCTACACTTGCATCCCTAAACATTACTTTGAGTATTATGTCATTTGAGCAAATATTTGTCATGTCATGGTAAATGTAATAAATGTGAACTTGTTTGCTGAATAAACACATTATTCTCTATAATATTTGTGTTTATCAGATGTGAATCTTTTCCTGCAGATAAACAGCAGTCCCACAGTAAACCTCTAGGTGTCCCTGTTGCTCAAGTTTCAGGGGCCACAGTGTTCAGACCTGCAGGGACATCAGGCTTGTTTGAAGAAGTCATTTTGTATTTGACACAGCAGCACCAGATGGCCCAGTGAGTGTCTCTACAGACCCAGATGCCTTCAGTGATGTCATAAAGCAGTGGGGACTTCTTGCAGCGAGCAGCACAATCTGCCACGGCACATTCTTCTGAGTCCTGATAATTCATCACAGATCTGGTAAGTGTTCTCAACTTCTTCTTCTTAAATGTGGACGGTGCAGGGAGTTTTCTAAAAATGTAAGTTGAGTTAGAGCAGGAGGTCAGAGTGAATAGATTTTAAAATAACGGGTGTAGTTCATGTTTAAAACCGTTTTAGTCAAAACCCTGACAGTGACTCCTTCAACTGTGTGTGTGTGTGTGTGTGTGTGGGTGGGTGGGTGTGTGTGTGTGTGAAGGGGTGGGTGGATTCAAGCAGCAGTGAGCTGGAGCAGGTAAAGAAGCCTGGACTCTCAGGTGCCAGGACCACGAGCTGAAGTTTTCTCTGGAGGTTCTGTAAGTAAGTCTCTAAGTCTGTTCCACTTACTTTAATTACTGAGTGTGAAGGTTTCTGGGTGTGTGTGAGACATCTTGGTTTGTTCTTTACTTTGTTTATGATCCAGAGATTCACTTGAACTCTGATTCTTTGAGGCTCGTGTTATGATTCGTGACTTTAATGACTTTCAGTACTTGTACTCACTTATTTCAATATTCTACATGCAGAGAACATGCTTTACCTCTATTAAAAACAGTTGTGTTTTATTAACAGAGATGTTTTAAAATAATAATAATGGCATAAAAAAATACTTTTACTATTTAAGATGTGTAAATATTTTGCTAGTTATACTTTGGTATAAAGGTTGCAAACTTACTTTCTGGATTCAGTGATTCATATCTCTTATTGCACTGGTACTTTTTTATTCCTCGCTTCCTTGTGACTCAGTCCTTTTCACCATAATTTATCATCTATATTCTTCTACATGTGAAGGACTCTTCTCTGACATGCAGCCCAACAAGATTATAATGTTTCAATGAATGAGGGAAATGAACAGGATTAGAGGTTGACTATCTAAATCCTCATATATCCTCTTGCAGGGTCTTTCCTACAGGTTTCATGGCTCTCCTCACCAATCTCGCCGTCCTCCTGGTGCTGGCTTGTTTCTCCCATCAGCTGATGTTGGGCAGCTGTCAGAAAGGTCGAAGGGGACGAGGGGTGGACAGAGGACAGGGCAAGGGCAGGTCGCAGCAGTCCAAATCTGTCTCTGTGCAGCCCATCAAGGGAAAACTGGTCACCAAAGACAAGTCTGAGTGCACCTGGGCGGCCACTGGTGATGATGTCTTAGTCCTCGGTGTCACTTGCAAGAAGGGGGACAGAAGTTTCAGCTGTGAATATGTCTCCAGACCATCCCTCTGTCCCCGGTACGCCTCCAACGCCAAACTCTTCTGGAAGCAAATTGTGAGGGTGCTGAAGAAGACAAGGAACCTGTGCCAGGGCGGTAGCGCGCCGGTCAGGGCAGGTATGTGCAGACAAGCTGCCAGTGATGCTCATTTCAAACTCCGAGATGTTCAGAGACAGACTGTCCTGCCTCGCGCCCCTCCTCCCCCCGAGGCCAGAACTGTCAAATCCTGTCAGCCTGGAAACAAGAAGCTGGCGGAGGAGCACTGTAACGACTCCTGGTCGAGTCTTTGCACGTTCTTTTTCACCATGGTGCAGAACGATGACTGCTGAGACAGAAAAGACGTGAAGAAGCAGAACAGTAATCAGCTTTTTACCTTTGACACAGATCTTCACCAATGTATTAAATACTTTTGTATTTCTATATGTTTTAATGTTTGTCCATTCGAATGAGAAATCAGAGGCCGATAGATACACTCTCTGTTTGTAAAGTCCACTGTTTTTACTTTGTGTTGGTACAGAATAGTCGATTCAAACAAGGGCTCTTTGTCCTGTCCTCTTAAAACAATCCAGTTCACCGTAAATCCCTCTCTTTCTGTTTTGTTCTCTGATGTGTCAGCTCTCTCCTGCTGGATGTATTTGCCGGGAGATTAGACACCGGGCATGTTGGGTATTGACACAGTAATTTATCCAGAGGGAGTGTGATTTTTGAAAAGCATTAGCCTGCATACTTTGGCTCCAAACCTCTGACTCCACGTTCTCAGCGTGAAAGTGGAACAGCCTCACATGTTGAACTTGCAAAATCAGACTCAGCAGGGAGTTTATACCTCGATCGGTGGAGCTTTCCACACTTCGGCGAGTACTACTATGAAATGTTATCCGAGTTAAATTCAGCATCTTCAGTCAACAAATACCCCGTGTCCAAGTGTCAAAGAACTTTCTTCATTGATGAAAATCTTTGCTGTGAATCCTTTATTTTCTCATAGTTAAGCATTTTCATGCAAAAGTCCCTTTGTCTCAACACTTAACCAATCGTTAAATCAAAACTGAGCATTTTGATTTCATCTCTGCATTTCAGAAATGTCTTCAGGATCTGCGAAAAAAGCTAAAATGTCAGCTGCAACATGAGAGGAATGATTTTCAGTGATTTCTTTGTCTTGTTCTTTGTAAGGCTACATGTAAAACATAAATAAACTAAACAAATAGTCACAAAGCACAATCTTTTCCCGGCGGCAAAGAGGGAACGACTTTCCTCTGTGGATGATTTGAGCTTCGTCTCCTGCTGGAAACTAATGCATCACCCACAGCTGAAATCCATCATGCTCAGACGGCTCAGCAGGTTGCATTATGGGCCATGTAGAGAAGCTCTCGTTGGTAGATAATGCAGAATGAAGCAATGTGGCTGCAAATAAAAGTAAATTAGAGGGCGGTCGCACGGAATAACAGCAGGAATGCAGTGAGCCGGTGGAGTCAGGGCGGAGAATTCCTTCAAGGGAAAGTTTACAGCACCAGCTGCCCAAGAACACAAGCCTGTAAAATGTCTTTCAAGGGACTATTTCAAGAAAAAGTCTTCATACAGTCCCAATAAAAGCATGAAAATACCAGAACACCTGTTCCCTCCTAATTTAAAAACCCTGTAAAGAGAATAACAAGGCTAAATAACCCGAAGGCCATCTGTCTTTTCAAATGAAAACTCATATAACAGAGAATAAAAGCATCATAATGAGGAGTGTTGAGAATTTGCATTAGCTGACGGTTTTCTATTCTCGTGCATAATCATCTGCCTGACCTGTCTGTTTTAACCCAGGGCCATTTCACTGAGCTCCTGCCACATCCTGCTCCCTCAGGCGTTAAACCAGCTGCTGCGAGCGCTGTGCTCCACCAGTGCACCGTGACACCGTCGCACATTTTCGATAAAAGCGCAAACAAGCTGTGTTTGGTTTGTTGTGTTTGCTGCACAGTGATTCATGGAATGGTTTCTCCTGCTCCTCCAGTGCTGCAGCTCAGGATAAATATCCTCTGAATCATCACAGGTGCAGCGGCTGAAGGTTATGAAGATGAACGTTTCCATGAAGGCTCACAAACAGAAATCAGTTTTTAGTCTGAGCTGCTTCCACATCTCATTCTTCTGCTGTTATGTTTTATCAGCGGCGTACAGCTCACCATTTTCTCAGACTGTGGTGCAGGAGTTTAAAATGAATTCTTCAGGAAATATCAGTTTATTAATTTCTGTTGTTGGATATTACCTTTAGGAACCTGACGATAGAAACTGTCCTCGAGTGTTTGCATGTGTATCCCTTCTCCTGAATAGAATTAGATTATTAGATTAGAGTTTGATGTATGATATATGTGACATTTAAATCATCTGGTAAACTTGAATGGCCTTCAAAAAGCAAAACATATCAGTCCCTAAAATGAATGAAGATCCATGAATTGAAGGAAGAAATTGGAAAATTGGAAAATTGGGAAAAACTCACACTACTGATTCTCACATTCATTCAATTCATTAAAACTGGTTCACATGGTGTAAAGAAGCTAATTGCTATCATCTACACTGGATTATAAAAATCGGATCATTGCTAACAGCTCTCCAGTCTCCGGCTTCCTTTGTCTGGTTGTATTCTCTGAAACTATTTAGGCTTAATTCCACTCCAGGAACACTTTCAGCTTTCAAGGTTTTAAATTTCCCACGGCGTCCGTCCTCAGACGACTACACCACGCAGAGGTGGCCTGACTGCCCGCGGCTCCTGATTGGCCGAGAGACGTGGGCCTTGGTCGAACTGAGAGTAAAGAGAACACGCCCACTGACACTAAGGAGATTTGGCCCAGAGTTTGTCCGTCCAGATTACACCCTCGCATGAATGGCTGCATGTGTGTGAACCAGCATTTAGTTCATAAAGAGCTTTACTCAGATTATCACACACATATTGCTTTGTTAGCATGAAATGGGAACGATAAAGGAAACCCGCAGGTCTCAGTGCACGGTGTTACGACTGAACAAACCATCGTAACGTTGCTCCTTCAAAATTACGGAGGTCGTTGTGTCATTTGAAGATGAAATGTGAAGGTGGAGGTTTGTGCACAGTCTTCCTGTGGAGGAAATGAGCGCCTCCTGTGCAGCGGGTGATTTATGACGGACTGAGCTCACTGCCACCGGCCACATAAACTGCCGAGTCATGATAATTGACTAGCAAGCAGCGGACCAACCTTCAGACGTGATGGAGATTTCTGTACGTCAGCACGAGTTGAAGCGGCAATACATCTTTGAATATCAAAGATCACAATGTGTTTATTTTTTGTTTTTATGGTGGTATTGTTGAGTAAACAAGATCTTCTCGTCCACCCCACCCAGTATCTGTTCTTCCTATTCTGTGAGGGTTGTTCAGGTTTGGGATGTCAGAGATGAATATCCATAACCTAATTACCACGCCACCCTCCATTTACTTCCTTCAAATTTTAGTTTGAATATTCTGGGTGTGGACATTCATACCTTCTTGTGGTCAGCCACCAGGGGGCGATCTGGATGCCATGTTGTCTTTAATGAAATGAAAGGAGTATTTTTAATAAAAAATTTAAATACATTTTTATAATTGTTTTGAATAATATGTTTTAATTACATTTTAAATAAATTGTTTAATTGTATTTTATCTTTAATAATTTTTTATTAAAATTAAAACATTCTATTATATTTGATATTAATTTAATTACAATAAAAATCAGCTCTTAATTTACCCTCAAGAAGCATTTTGATTAAACTGAATTTTGTTATTGATTTTTCTGTGGCCTCATTTTTCAGTTCTCTGAAGTAAATGGCTTAAAGGGACAAAGTACTCCACAGAGGACAAGTGTGCATATTTAGAAAGTGTGTAAACACAAAGCCCTGGATTTATAACCCTGGAGTCCTGGAGAGAGTAGATGCTGAATGACTGTAACTGAAATGTTTCTCTTCACATTCACACAATGAACTTGTTCCAGACATA
Source organism: Pseudorhombus dupliciocellatus (assembly GCA_016785235.1). NCBI lineage: Eukaryota > Metazoa > Chordata > Actinopteri > Pleuronectiformes > Paralichthyidae > Pseudorhombus > Pseudorhombus dupliciocellatus. The sequence goes on from JAFBJW010000117.1 coordinate 4,984,887, forward strand.
ATAGAGCAGGGTTTTTTCTTTTTCTCTGCAAGGAGCAACAGTGTGCTCGTTTTAAACTCTGCTGCCATCCTGTGGTATTCCGGCCGAGTCAAGTCATTTAGCATCATCGATCTGAGCAGCCAATGGGTCAGCTGTCCTCAAGTAGTGAGACAGAGGTCGTAGATGTCCTCTTATGAGTCCACCAATGTTTACTCGCATCACATTACTTATTGATCCCTGACAGCCGCGCTGCAGTTTAGTCGGATCAGCAGTTCATTTGTAATTGATGAGTGCAGGAGCTGTTTTTAATAATTCAGCAGCACAATTGTTTTTCTTTTTCTCAGCTGCATATAACACTGTGTACAAATAAGATAAACAACTGTGTGTAACAGGAACTATTGTGACCAACAAGTGGAGCGAACACATTTATTTCAAAGAGAGCAGGCGCGATAAAATCCTGGAAATTACACAAAAACTAAATAAATTTAACATCAATGCACTCTAACTGCTGTTGCTGCAGTTGATACTGTTATAGGTCAAATATGACAATGATCGACAATGAGCCAAAATCAGAAAGAAGCTAGGGTTCAGAACTCCTCCTCCTGGTCTGGCAGCAGCTCATTGTTCAGTGCTGCTCAGCTCCTGAACAAGACATTAATCACTTCCTCCACAGAGGTAGAGTAAAGCCCTCTGGTAGTCTCCACTCGTGTCCTCCTGCAAAACAACAACAACACACAAGAATTTTTAAAGTGAATTAAAACCTCTAATTATAATAAATCTACAATAAGGTAAAATCGGGGAATGCAAAGTAATGGAACTGTGTTCCCCCCTGATTGTAATAAAGAAATTAAACAGAATTTACACAGAACAAAAACAGAGACCACAAAAGTTGGTTATTTATTTAAATTAAATAACAATATAAATTTAACTTAAGTTAATGTGTTTAATTTTATTCTTTTAATATAAATTTAATTACATTTTAATCTTTTTTTTTTTTTTTTTAACAAATTTTCACAGCCCACAGAAGTTTGGTGTGGGTGCAGATATAATTTCCTCTTTGTGAGGTTTTGCACTTTTTTGACATTTTGATTGAGTTCACATGAATCATTCATGGATTGATATGAAAGTCAATCCTGCATATTGACGCACAGGAAGATCTGCTGCTGCTACTGAAGATTTAAACACAGTTTCATAAGACTGTTTCTCGAGGTACACACTCCAAACTACTTCGAATCGGAAAACTGCATGTTGGTTCATGAGAACATTTTGCTGCATTTATTTATATCTTATTTCATAATGTCTTATTAAGCCGTTCAATATCTGTGATTCTGGATTTTCCATTAGAGGCAATAAGTCGTTTCAACAGGAACATCTGGTCCCAGGAGAAAGGACTAATTCTCCTCAGCCGATGTGAAAAGCAGAGAAGTCTCTGAACGAGGCAGTTAAATTGATCCATTGCTGCTCTGATATGAATGCTCTGCATCACCATTAGCTGACGGCCTGCAGAGGCATGGACGGGCGTGTAGCAGCAGGAGGAAACACGTGGAGTCTGTTACATTTTGCATCTTACTGCTGTTTTTCCTCCTCCTGCAGGAGTGGTGTGAGCGAGCCGTACCTGGATGGTGGTGTACAGAGATGCTCCGTGCATCCTCTTGAAGCTGTCTCTGATGTCCAACATGTCCACCTCGCTCCTGGACACCATGATCCTCATCAGGGTGTCGTCGTCAGTTCCGGCACGCTAAAGAAAAAAGAAATACTCAGTTAACGGGATGAAAAAAGAATATTGCATTTCATCATTAAAACCCTGAAGGATCTGTGTTTGCAGGTCTGCTTTTTTTGTAGAATAGAAAACTTAACAACAAAGGTATTTGTTAAGATCTGAAATACAAACAAAGGGACATGCAGGGGAAACTCACCCTCATAGATTTATAAAGGCTTTCAGCAAAATAATCCGGGACGCTCCTGACACATTTCACTGTGGAGGAAATAAAAACTCAGATTGTTCCTCAAGTAAATTGACTTCCCTGTCAAATGCAGTTTTCTGTTGTGGTTGATTTCATCATCAGAAAAGTAAAATGAGATCACTTCTCTTTGACTCACCGACAGCCAGCAGTAACTTCTCTAGATTCCCAGCAGTCTCTCCTTTAATGCTGTCCTCGATGTCGGAGCCGCACAGCTTCTTGTAGACATCGAATACTGCAGAGAACAAAACAGACTCAATTATCTCTTGATTTGTATGCGATATTTATCAGTGTATTATAGATAGATAGATAGATAGATAGATAGATAGATAGATAGATAGATAGATAGATCAGTCAGTTGGTTTCTCTTTAAACCCACTGCTTCTAAAACTAACTCACCTTTCCTGAGATGCTCCAGGCTCCTGTTTCCAAGAATTGTGATGAATTTTTCCTCATCGGTGCCAAACTTGCCCTCGCCAGCAGCGTAGAGGTCCTGGAACGACAAATACAGACTCACAATACAACACACGCACACACAGAGCTACCTTGTGTTGAGCTGACAGAGCTGATCGAAGACCTTGTTCATTGCCAGAGTGCCAAGAAAACAAGTTTTTTGCTTTTTCTCAGATTGTCAGGACTCCTGGATCAGGCCCTTTTCCTTTAAACCTCTAGTTTCTTAAACCAATGAATATAAATTATTTGATTCCACAGGGCAGTTTTCCGACACCACGGTTATGAGTCGACTGCTATTATGAGCGGGGGTTGTAAATCTTGACATTTATCTGGGTTGGATCCCAATTCACAGCTCAATATCAGCAGTGACAAACCAGATGTTCCAACCCCCGAAGGTTAATGAATTTATTCCATCGACTGTTCCTCTGAGAAGATCCGGTCAAAGCTCGGTGGCCTTTAACTTTCGCTGCACTTTGGAGAATCTTCAACCCGGTGACATTTGAAGGAAGATGGTGAAATTAAGACAAATGTGAGGGACCTGGTTTTTATGGAGATGATTTGATGATGGAGAGAATGTTGGTTGGTTGGTTTGATTCAAGATGGAAAACTACTGGATGGAGGAGCACGAAACTTCTCAGATGGGTGAGGATCTGGATCAGAACACGGATCCAGGAACTTTTTTTTTTTCAGGGAAAATGTATTTGATCAAGATGAAACTGAAAAGAACTTAAGTTTTGTGTGAATCTCTGATTTGTTTGCTTTTCAGCAGAAACTACTCAAATTTCTCTGAGCTTATTCCCATGAAACTGGGCCAGACTTTACATTTTCCATGAAAGATCTCGAGCCAAAACATTCAGGTCCATTTAAGGGAATGATTTGTTTGGCAATTGGTGCAGCGCAATTTAATTGAATGGAATTGATGAGCCTTGGCGGAGGTATGCACTCTAATCATTCTAGTTTAAATAAGCATGTTGGATTTTCACGCCAGACTATTTCTTTCCATTCCATTAAATTAAAAAAATATATTTTGTGTGAAATGATATATTTTCATAAACGCAAGTGTTTTTTGATTATTTTTTCGTATGTCATAGGATATAAACTTTGTGTCTCGTGACTGCTGATGAAGGTACAATGTCTGACAAAGACACAAGATGCATGAAGCAAATATGTGTCCATTTCTCGTGTTCTTGCTTCTCACCTTGGCGTCTTTCTCGATTTTGCTCTCATCTACCTCCTTCTCCCTGTTCGCCTGAACAGCCGGACGCACCATCGATCAGACGCGCAGACAGGTGGCCAAACAGAAAGAGAGAAAGCAGGTCAACACTGTGAGCTCGAGCTTCTCTCAACCCCCTGCAGATTAAATTAACCGCCGAGTGTCCAGGACCGTGAAGATTTGGTGTCTGTCAGTAAACCACAACACAGGAACAAACTGAAGCGTGTTGTCATGTCATCCTCATCCCATCCCCTGGTCCCCTAGCTCACATCTAACCCTCATGACTTTGTAATGGCGTCACCAGAAGTTCTCATTATCAGCACCCCCCCCTCTACCTGGAGCAGGATCACCAGCAGCTTCTGATAGTTCCCCGAGGTGTCTCCGCAGATGTCCTTCTCCAGTTTGCTCCCAAACTCTGGGGAGGAGAGGAGAGAAGATGAGCAGAAGATTACTTTTGTTACCTGGTCAGTGCACTCACCAGTTGGAGAAGTCTGTTTTGCAGGAGGATTGATGAAAGTAGAGAATCGATCAGTTGGCTGAGAGGCCATCTCTCTGTGGATCAAATAATCTGAGCCCTCTGGCACTGTTGTTGCCACATATGATTGAACACATCATCATGCTTTTAAAAAATGGTATATTAAAGGCAAAGTGACACATTTATCCTGTGATGTTATTCTGCTTTCTCAAAACTGGGCGTGTGAGGTTTTAAAGCACTTCAGTGTCTGTTTCCAGGGGGCAGCTAAAATAATTGAAACAGTCACGGTGAGCATGCCACCTGTCTTTCTCTCTCAGGGAATCACCTTTCTTATACACTTTGATGATTCCTTTCATCTGTTCACTGGTCCTGGAGGCCAAGATCTCAATCAGCACGTCGTCATCAGTCCCGACGCCCTGGGAACCAAACGCAATTAGGCCATTATGAAACAACATGGACCTTTGTGGCTGCCTGTTCTCACACCAATCGTTTTTCAGATCATTTCATCCCATAGCTTGGTTTGTAAAGAGTAACGTGTGAGGAGGAAGGAAAGAAAATGATTAAAACATTGTGAGAACACTGAGTCCTCAATGCAATGCATGCTGAGAACTGAGCAGGTTCTATTTTTCCAAGTGTGTGACGCCTGAAGATAAAGATGTTATAAGTTAATTTGATACGACATTCTCAAGAGACGTACGCAAGATGGATAGGCAGATGAAGAATAAACACGACGGGTGGCGTCATGTGACCTCTGCTGAGCGCCTGATCACATGGGGATGATGTTTCCAATCTAACACCACAACACTTCTCCTCCAGAGTTATTTTGTTCAATAAGTGAGAAATTAGTATCTCAACAAGATAGTCCATGTCCCATGCCTTAACATGGAGAAGGCAGGGCTTATGACGTGTACTGACACACCCACCAGGGGGGCGATCAACCTCATCTGCCTTCAGTCTGAACAGAGACTTCCAGATCTTGTCACTGGGACCCTGTTTGTGACATTTTTAATTATCATAAAAATGAAATCTTTTGTGAATCCATCTGTTTTGTGTCCTTGCTTTTCTTTATTTATATTCTTTATTATTATTTATTAATTATTTATATTATTATTATATTGTAGGGACTTGTCTTTTCATTGTCTTTGACATTTGCGAGCTGCCAAAATCCAACAATACACTAAAATATAATGTATCAGTTTGTCTTCTGAAGGCAAGTAAAAATGTCGGCTACAAGAAGGATCCATCACTCAACTTGAACATCTGCGCAGGCAAAGAGACTAAGCTATGTCGTCTTATCCCATTTGCAAACAACCTGTCTACTGAGGGACCTTCCATTTGTTACCTTGATGGCCTTGTGCAGTTGAGAGGCATCGTACAAGATGGGCGGGGTCATCAGGGCCACGATCAGACTCTCAAACAGCCCCCCGAGCTCCGATTTCAGCTCAGTGACCAGGTCCTGCAGTCAGACAGGGACAAATGACGAAGAGGAGCGAAGATAAATACTGATTGCGTTTGTATTGAGCTCCGCTTTGCATCATTTACATGCTGCAGCACTCCTGTGGGAAATGGTGGACATGCAGACATGCAGCGAAGGGTCGTCACCCAACCTGTGCAGGTGATGCACCTGAAATGCGTTGATACACACGCAGCTCCTGAAGTCCAGCAGTCATGTGTTATTTCCACATGAAACACAGCATCATCTCTTCTGTGTCATGTCTTGTTTTCCATTTTCTCCTTCCATTCTTAACATCTCATAAAAGACAGTCAAATCAAATGCTCATAAAAGGCTCATCTGAAGAGACACAGTGTAAAATGAGGAACAAGGTGGTGCATTTCTGCGGCACACACTCTAATGGATGTCTTCTTAACTTTCTGGCACCAGCTCTGGTTTCAGTTGTAAATGAGCCGTTTCTCTTGCACTCATTACATTTTATGACACATAATAAAGCGCTCGCTGGAGAAGTGATAAAAGCGAATGGGCTCATCCTGCGACTCGTTTTTGATAAAATGTCGTGATATTCAGAGATATTCCACTGAATGCTATCACACTTTCTGATGGGCTTTTTGTCTCTCAAGCTGCAGCGTCTCTCTGTGTTCTTCAGGCACTGATTACACCTGCCAGAATAAACCTCGCTGGAGTCAAGTTGCTGCTTTGAATCCACATGTGCTCATAAAATATCTTGGTGGTGTGATGGGACATCAAGGGCAGGGGACAGGGACATGCCTACTTGTGTTCCTTCTGCACCAAATGGCACCTGTGAGTGATGTAATGATTAGATTTTAAATATTGATGTAAGAGTCATGTTTTATTCTAGCTGCTGCTGGAGGTGGGGCTGGTTTAGTCATTCACATTCAGTAGGGTCACATGATAAATCGGAGCAGCAGTGAGTTGATAAGTGAGAGGGAGAGGAAGGAAAAATTAAACATATTTTTTTGTTGTTTCCTTCAATCTTTGATTTGAAAATGTTGTATGATATTTCATATCAATATTTCATATCTCTTATTTAAATGAAACTGGGAGATTAGGAGTTTCCCTTTGGAACACAAGTGAAAGCTATTCTTTTATTTTATTTGTAGTTGTATACAGTACATAATTTACTCCTTGCTGAAATATGTCTGCCGAGACGATCCGAATCCTTGTGTTTGAGTGTTCAGACTAGAATAACAACTCAGAAGTGTGGAGACTCATAAATACATAGATCTGGACTTTTATCCTCTCAGTAGGAACTGAACGTCTTGGGACACGTTGCCTTGTTGTTGAGTGTTAGAAACATAAAGCTTATCATCCCCCTCATCCTTTAACAGAGTAATGAGAAGGAACTGGAAGAAACGCTTAGAAACCTCAGTGATCTCTGCGTCATAACTGTTCTGGTGTCTCTCGGGCTCACGTTGACACATGAGGAGGAAACAGGTGGCGACAGAACCAGAACCCATCCATCAGTGTGACCGCTGCTCGTCATGAGCTCCCTGTTTCCCTCCAGGAGATCACCTTACCTTCCCCCGGGCCTGTTTGAACGCTGCCTTAATTTGCTGGCGCTGATCGTTGTTGCGAGCCGCCAGGAGCATGAGGATGGCATCCTCGTCCGTACCTGGACCAGAAATCAAACAACAGTCACATTCTGCAACAGGTTTGAGAGTGCTCGGAGCGGCTGAAGGAAAACACGCAGGCGTTTGGACTCTGACTCTTGACTCTTTCTTCTTTGCCATATTCTCCCATGTGAGGAGGAGACAAGCCGGGGAGCAGGGTTCACAGGGCGATGATCTTAAAATCAATCGTTTCTGAAAGGAACCTGCAGCTCATAAAAAAATAACCCTGGCTCAAATAGACAAACAAGAGCAGCAAGTGGCTCTTTCAAAATGCGCTTTCAAAAGAAAGCTAATTGCGGGAGAGTTGCCCTGTTTACCTGCGCTGCGTTGGGACTTCATTATCCCCCACCACCACATTTACCTGCTAGATATTTCATTTTACTGTTATTGTAAAAAAATAAACACTGAACTGGCTGGAGATGGGCGGGGGAAGCATCAGTTGGAACACGTATGCAGACGTTCATTAATTCTTTATTTAAGTTTCCGAAAATAGAGAAGAATATAAACTCCAAATAAAGCTGAACGGCAAGTATTAAAAGTCATCAGTAAACAGATGTTTATATCCAGTGTGTTAGCATGCTCCCATGTTACACTGAGCCTGGATATGTTTGACCTTGTGGGAGCTTTGGACTTAAATTAAAACCACAGTGCTCTTAAAGGCGAGTGTGAACAGGAGGAGTAATTACACATGAGCATCTTTTTAAGACGAGGAAAACACTGCTGCAGACAAAGACAGAAAATGAAAACATGTTCTCTGTGGTTTTTGCTGGCTGGGTTTCTGTGATTGAGGCTGACTGAACGTAGTTAACGACAAACCATGTCATTAGAAGCTGTTTGCAGTTCATAATTATTTAAAATTATAGCTGACTGGAAACGTGGATGAAATCTGAATTGGACTAATGAGTCTGGTTTGGACAGATAAACCAGACACACATTTATAGCGTACTTTAGTTTATTTGTTTTGTTTCTTTCGGATCGTGCCTGACGTGTCACAAGTTTATTTAACAATTATACTCGCTTCAGCTCGTCCAGTCTCTGCCTCTGGCGTAGCGTCACATCACATTTCTTTCCGTTTGTTTGCTGCACAGTGCTCATTACTGAGGTTTTTCCAAACATTTCATGGAAATAAGTTAGAACTGTATCATAAGTTTTAACATAAAGTTTTTCAAACCCCAGTCCTCCTCTAATTAGACCAAGCACATGGGCAAACACAATTATTTCCAATATTCCAGAGGCGCAGAGTTGGTTTTCTGTTAGATTGTTTGTTCAGATGGAAGCAAAACAAACTGCTCAGTGAAAAGCATTATATTTTCATAATGACACAGGAATACGTTTTTATAAATGCCAGTGCATCTAAATGTGGACGAAGTGATTGAGGTACTGAACAACATCCAACTCCCACAGCTAAAGATGACGAATTAAAACAAATCCTCCACATGAGGAACCATCTGCCCTCAAATGAGCTCCACTGTGCACAGGGTTGACTTTCTGAAAGTATGTGAAACCCTCTCATGTGGCACATTTCATGATAAAGCACATTAGAGAGGGAACGGCAAACTGACCCATTCCTTTCATTGCTCTGCTGAGGCAGTCAGCGTCGCTCTTGGCGTTGAAGTTGACGAACGGCCTCACGCTGCCTCTGTACGCCTGTGAGAAAAGAGCAGCTCACATAAACAATAACACCACCAGGTTAAACTTAGTCAACGAGTCAGTACTGAAGAATACTTGTCATGCCTTTTATTGTTGCTTATTTCTTATTTATATTTGCAACTTCTCGTTTCTGAAATTAAAATCATTAATCATTAAAAGGAATGTTTAATTTCATCTCTCAGTTTCGTCTTAAACCTGAAACAGATTCATTGTCTTGGGCACAGAAGATGAAAGATACTGAAATCATCTGCAGCGTCTCTGTAGAAATCCTCGCTTAAGGCCACCGAGATCCACCTGGGTTTAAATGTCGGCCCTCTTAACACTGAGGTGAGTAATTGTTACACGGAGTCTGGTTCCTGCCTCGCTTGATGCCGATAATTTAAAAAATGTGCCGTGCCTCACTCGCCGCCGTTGCTGTGATTGTTCTCCAGGGAAAATTAAATTTGAAGCAAAAGCAATAAAACGTCTTCCTCGAAGCTGCAACCCTTTTTTCAGATTCCATGCAGGTGAGAGGAGTGAAAGAATATTGTCTCCTGCACTTCTCAGTCCAAGATTTTGTTTATTACTCCTACTCCTACTTTTGTTGGTGATTTGTTTTTCAAATTGAGACTGTGTGTGTGTGTGATGTGTTTAAGAGAACATCCTCTTCCTGCAGTGTGAGGATGTTTACCTTGAGGTGTCACAGTCTCGATCCTGTACACATGCATCATGAAACTTTAATTTCACATCACAGTTTCTCTTGAGAGAAAAAAACCCGTCAGTTTTTTTTTTTTTTTTCTGCTGTAAAATTCATCGCTGCAGGTTTTTAAAATCTGTATTCGGAGCTCGGACGGGAATCATTTAAGTTTACGTTTATAACAAAAGAGTCTTCAAATTGTGATTCTGTAGGTCCGTCAAAAACAAAACACTGGATGGATTGTCCTGAACAGACCTGTTTTAATCCAGTTTGATTTACTCTCGGCTCGTTTTTATTCTTTCTCGGTTTTCTGTTCTTGCCTGTTGGCTGTTAGATTCTTGGCTCCTCAGTCAATTGCGCCACTCTTTGACCTGCATTAACCTGACTGAAACAACAGGCAGTCCAAGTGCCATCACGGAGCTTTGCCTTCTAATCCTGCTTAAATGAAATTGTAACCCGGCTGGGACACGATAGACACTTGCGCCTGTAGTTTCTGTGCACATGGTAATTCAATACGGCACAAATTAGAGCCCGCATCCTCAACTGAAGCTGAGTTCTTGCCATCGCTTTGCTCCTTGAATTAACTTATCCTCATCAGACAGTCGGAGGTCTCTCAACAAGGCGCAGAGGATAAAATCAAATCAAGGATATCGAATGAAGCCTCCTGCCTCCGTGAGCGCACGACTCATGTGTTTTAATGGTGGCGGCATCTTCCCACAAAGGCCTTCCTCGGAATAAACGACCATCCAGGAATCAGAGTATCAAGCCTTCACTGCAGATGCAGAGGACGATCCCTGAAATAAACCGGTGTGATGATAATTCAATTACACTAATGTGAAATAAAGGTTTAGGGTTGTGTGCTTCGGCTGACAGCTTTTTCTAATGTGCATTGTTGAAGACTGATCAGGCAGAGCACTCAGACTGGAAGAGGCAGTGACCTTTCATACACTCTATTACACAAACATGCTGCTGAGATGAGAGCCGGGTTGCTATTTTGTCATTATTTAAAAGGTTTTCAACACAACACGACTCCTCATTTGAAAATAATAATAAAACACACGGTGGAGAAAAGGACTCACCATTGTCTTTGCTGAAGGCAGACAAGTGTCGTCAACTGAAACAGATTGAAGCAGAGAATTAAACTTGAGTTAGAACACAGTCCCTCTGGAAACAGAGCAGCTGATGAGTTTTTGGTTCTTACCTCCAGGTGTGTGTGTGTGTGTGTGTGTGTTCGCTCTCTCGACAGGTGAGTCCTGAAACTCAAACTACTTCTGGCAGCTGCGTGGCCGGGGAGAGGCTTCCTCCTCTGCAGGGTTATCTTTCACTCACTGTCAGTCAAACAGGAGATCGTGACTTCCTGTCTCCGGTTGCATGTAGGTCACCTTCAGAAAAGTGAGGAGGGTTAAATGTTGGGGAGTCACCAAGCTGCTGTTGTATACATGCTTTCTTTTATTCTTACCTACAGTTGATTAATGAATGTTGATCATAATCATAAAATCATAAAATGTGATGTTTGTTGAAATGTGTGTTAATGTGAAGCTTCATCATCGTTAACGTCTCGATGTGATAATTAACAGGAGACCACAGCTCAACGTTGTGAATCAGCCTCAGAGGGAAGTCGCCCTTCTTCTCACAAAATGTTGACTTCACACAAAGTTAAATTCTTAATGAGGTGAGGTGAGACTGTTGTTGTTCTCCGAGGCGTCGTGGAACCGTGTGTTATGACAAACAGGCCGGAGCTCTGAGGTGCAGCTCACATATCTTCAGTGCTGTCTCTCATCCCTGCAAACCTTAATTAAAGGGAGCACTTGTGAGAGGAGAGCGAACGCAGAGGTGATCTGGTTACCGGCGCTCAGAGTTTTGTCTCCAGTGGACGGATGGAGCCAATTTCCTTTAATAAACAAATACAAACAGCTAATAATCTCCGATGTTTATCCTGGTGAGTGAGAAGCGTGTTACTCCGGCATCTAATCAGGACTCAAGCAGGATTTTCTTGATGAATAGAATCTGGATCGTGTATGTTATGGCCTCCTTTAATATAAATATATAAGGTCTTGATAGGACAGATAGTGGAAGATGTGGTAGTGGTGGTTAGAGACTCACAGCAGGAAGGTTCCTGGTTCAAATCCCGGCTAGGCTCTGGCTGACTTGTTCTCCCAGTGTTCTCCAGGTTCTCTGATGTCCTCCCTAATCCAAAGACATGCAGACTGGCGTTGGGTTAATCAGAGTCTCCTAATTTAATTTATGGAAGAACGTGAGTGTGAGAGAGGATGTGTCAGCCTGTGATCTGCTGGCTACTCATCCTCAAACCAAACATTAGCTTTGCTCCGGATCCTCCTGCGACCCTCAGAGGATGAGCTATAAAGATAATGGGTGCTCCGCATGATTAAATTCTTTGTCTTTAGCCGGTAACTTCAGGTTAGCAATTATTTTCATCTCACATCCTGATTTAAGGGGCCTCAGGTAATTTGCCTACTTTGCAGAAAATAGCAAAAGAGACGGCAATTCCTTCAGTCAAGCAGCAGTTGACAGTTTCCAAGCTAAAGCAGGGGGAGTATGGAGGGACATCCTGGTCCACAAAGCTGCGGACAGCTTGATTTGTCTGGTGCAGAATAGCAGGAGACAATCACAGGCGGCTCGACACTGCTCTGCTCCACTGACCTCCTGTGCACCGGTGGTGGTTCCATTTCAACAGGCTGCGTGGACACAGAAGTCATAATAACTACATATTCGGCAGAATAAGCTGAAAAGCTGTCCAACACATTTCGACACTGCCGTAAAATGTCAGTATTGAGCATCTCATCATAATACTGTAACACACAATCGTAGACTACATATGAAGTTGGAACCAGTGGAGTTAACAGGACCTCAATGAACACAGGTAAACAAGTCCTCCAGCTCCATATTTAGCAATGACCATATTATTGACACAACTGCACCAATAGCACAATCAGGGAATGGAAAACATGGCTTTGTCCAAAGGTCACCAAATGCCAAAAGACTTGGTTTTAATATGAGCAAACGAGACTTTAAAGGTCTCGCTAGTTTGTTTACTTACGAGAAAGACACGTGACCTGGCCGTCCGTGTGTTCTGTGTCCGTGCAGCCAGGTTCTTACTGAATGCAGAGAGTCTAGTCTCAATCTATTCATCCAGAGCAGAGCTGAAAAGTAAAACATGCAAAATGGTGGAAACTCTTTTCCTCGCCACACAGTCATTTCACTGTTGGTGGCCTTTAATGAAAGGGTGTGAGCTCTATAAACATGGAGGCACCAAGTAGGCAAGAAGGACTCATAAGGAAATAGACTGTCGAGGTCTAATTAACACGCTCCCCTCGGGGCTTGGAGGGTATTGATCCCTCTCACGCAGCACGGCCTCTTGTGACTTACATCTGAAGAATACAACAAAAAAAACACATCAGGAGTTATATTTACCAAGTCACACCAAACCAAGTGTCTCCAGGTTCAACCACATCATCTCCTGGCCTGTTTAGACGTTTTAACCATGTGGGAACATGCGGCTAATATTAGCCTTTAGCCCCTAGGACCTCATTTATATTGTCCCCTGACATGGACGTTGGTGTTTAAAGCAAGTGGCGCACAGGTCCTTTCATATTTCTCATCGGCGGCATATCCTCAATATCCCTCCTGCCGATTCTCCGATGAGATGAGACGAGTGCAAATTGCCCCCCTGAATGTGCTGCTTTAATCAGCGCGAATCGAGATGCAGATTTAATCTTGGCTTTGGCAATTCAGATGGTTTAGCTCGGCTGGGCACATTCACTCGAGAGATGAGAAGAAATAGCTGCTGCATGTAAGACTGGCAGTATTTTTAATGACTCAAAGGAACAGGACCAGAAACAGAGCAGCTTGTAACGCTGTTTAAAGAACAGAAGGTGGTTTCTATGACTACAGCCATGAGTTTTTATTAATTTGTGAGCAGATATAAGCACTTCCGTCCATAACAAAACATTTTTCAAAGACATTTTCTTACATGATTCTGCAAAGGCACATTCAACCACTCCATCCAGTCTCAGTCCTGGCAGCGTTTTGGCATATTTGCGCCATTTCTTTCCAGTCTCTCACAACACGTGCTGAAGCCTCTGTTCAAAGCAAGGCTTCCTGAAAGAGCGCACAGGCTGCAGCATGGATTTAGCCACAGAGTTGCTGAGCTGCTTGAGGAGCATCCAGAGAAGGAGCATCATGAGAATCAGGAGTCCGAGCAGCATCCCCACATACACGCTCAGGTTCCAACCCCAGCCCAGTGCCAAGGGCAGCGAGGTGGAAGCCACCAGAAATCTTCTCGGGGCAGGCATGGGGTTAGGCAGCAACCCACCCTCCCCTGCCTCTTCCAGAAATGCTCTCCTCTCACACTTGGACCTTCTCAGGGGAGAGAGAGCTGTTGTGCTGTAGCCACAGGAGCCATTCTTCAAGCAGGTATCCAGCTGGTTCAGTTAGGTTATAGAAATCCCATCTGTCTCCATGGTTTAATCCTCCAGTTGTTCACAAGTGTGTGCTGCTCAGTGATAAAGCCAACCTGTTGCGAGTGTGTGCATGGAGCGGTCCATCCCCTGAGATGAAATGGAGGAAATCTCTGCGCAGCCGGGCTCTGCCTCCCTTCTCCTGTCAGACTCCTCGCACAAAGCCAGCCTACCAATTTATCTTGAGTGGGGGGAGAGGCAGCGAGAGATGCCATTGGCTGTTAGTTTGTTTAAACAGGGATGAATCAAGTCACTGATGAACAGAGAACAATGCTATTGCTGTGATAAATGTGACAGTTGCAAAAGAGCACTTTTACCAGGATCAGTCAGTTTTTTTGCATTTTTGCACTGAAAACATTCAGCATAATTTAATGCTAAAACATTTACTAACATGAAGGTGGGATTTACTGCAGGATTGTTTAAATCTCCTAAGCATTCTTCAGTTTATTGGATTTTCTCAGGGAAAATAAATTTAAAGGACAATTTATTTTATCTTCCAATGACCCATTAACACTGTTAGGCAAGTTACCTTCCCAGCCCATGTTAGATATACTTGTTTTAGACCTCTGCATCTCACTTTTGTTCCAGTGAAAGTCATATTTTAAATCTGCCTGTACACATTGTCTACTTAGGCCAAACATGGTCCTCTGCTGCCCCCATGAGTGCAAAAAGATAAAGATGCTGACATGAAGTCTTACTTTAAATGTAATTTTATTTACAAGAGCCATAGTTTACAGTGCAGATGACATCTTGGAAGCTTTCAACTTCCAAGACACCCATGTAATGAGACAGCTGACTCCATCATGACAGACAAAATATACTTTAATCTGCATCATATGCCAAACATTTAAGTTACACCACTTAAAAAGACTATAAGCTCTCATCTAACCAACCTTTGAATATATGCCTTTTAAAGAGTGTAACCAGCAACTATAAAAAGTGGAAACTGCTGGGTTTGAGTACATTCAAACAGTGGCGGAGCAGAGATGCTGCAGATCAAAGCATCAAGTGGTGCTGATGACCTCTACATTTTGTCTGTGATTAAAAGTCAACATTAAAACTGCCTGATCAACCAACACATTGTGGCACGAGTGTCAGAATTACGTATATAAAAATATCAGTAAAAACTCTAGACATCCAGCACTACTCCAAGAAGAGCAGGCCAGGTTTTAAAACTGTTACATCAGAAAGAAATAAAATTTAAAAAACTGACAAGGGGGTACAACGCTACAGACGAGGGGAGAGGTCAGATCAGGTGCAGTTCAGCTGGAGGTTCGATGCTAGAAACATTTAGGTACCTGAAAGACAAGTTTTAGACAATTTATAAGCATTGAGCACAAAATGATAAATACATTTCAGCAAATGATGCCAAGTGTCAATTTACTTTGAGGTCTTGTACTTTTCCTGGACAGACTGCTGGGCATGCTGAGCGGCACCGATGTACGTCCTGTGCAGATCCTCGATACAGGGCATCAGCTCCTCCAGGGAGTAGCCGGACATCTCAGTCAAAGACTTAGGCTGTGGAAGACAACTATTAATTCTATATCCTTCCATAAATAGAAGCACTCATAAATCACCAAGGCTTTGTAAACACCACCCATTGACATCTGAGAGATCAAGAGGTTGAGACTATTCAAAAAGAATACCCATCATTATACAGTATGTGATCAGTGTTGACATTGTAGTGAATGAAGTTTGAAGAGATTTTCGGGTCATAATGAAGGTGCGGTGCATTAGGACACCAGCCTCTGATCGTACTCACCCATGAGCCACCAGTGAGTGTGTGGTTAGCCAGGGTGTAGGCTGCAGCAGCCGTCTGTGATGGCAAGTACTTCAAGAAGGGATCCGAGTCAATCAGGCTGAGCTCGCCAAGGTACTGAGGGGAGAACGAAAAGCCAGTTGAAAACAATGTAGATTTACGGGTTGAGAGCAAGGCTGGGGATCCAACTGCCAAATGGATTTGAGTGCTGCATGCTCACCATTGCCATGCTCTCCACCTGTTTGCTAACCGAGTGGTGCTGGAAATACTGGGTGAGAAACTGGTTGATTGTTGGTGCTGCCAGATCAAAGGAGAGCACTTTGAGCACCAGATGCTCCATTCTTAACACTTGCTTCTTGGTGTAGGTGTCATCTGTGATGTAAACGAACTCTGCCACCTCAGGGGGGTAGATCTCCTCAAATTTCCTGCATACAAAGATTTAGAGTCACATTACATTGAAGAAAAAGGCTTCCAGCTGAAATTGTATAGAATGAAAAGATTTGAGACTTACGAAGCGAGCAGCATGGCAGCTGTGCCCACGAGCTGAAGCTTCCCCCTCAGGACAGACATTGAAGACAGGAAGCGATCGATGTAGTTAACGGCCAGATAAAGCGTTTCATTCTGGAGCTTGTACTCCTCGCCAACCTCCACCAGCCAGTCGACCAAGATGGCCCTCATGCTGTTCGTGATATCTGGCTGCTTTTTCATGTAGCCTGCCTTTGGCCTGGACTTAATCTATAGGGGGACAATTTCAGAAATGGTTTAATTGAGACTTTAAGATTCTGGTAAAGAGACTTCAGGAACATTTGAAATCTCACCTCGATCTCTCTCAGGTACGTGTGGATTTCAGCAGCATATTCATGGACCTCATTTACATTGGACGACTTCTCCTCCCCCTCAACCACTGACATGTCCATGGGAGAGTCTAATCAGATAGTTTTACATTTAGTGTATGTTCAAAATTTCACTTTATATTGAAAAACTTAAACTGGGATTTTGTTTGTGAAAGAATCACAACTCACCAAAGCTGACGTCCATTGCAGATGGAATATCAACATTGGCGAGGGGCTGTCGGAGCCGTGCCACAGCATTGTCGATAGGGAGTGGAGAGTCTTCAGCAACAGACTTGGCTTTGACCGTGTCGACCACCTGCTGTGGCTTTTTGATGCAGGCACTATCGGGCTCATCAAGGTGGATCTGGAATGACGGCTGCTTGGCAGCAGCCTTCTGACAGCTTTTGCTGAAATCTTCATTTTTACAAGACAATGGCTGCGCCGACTCCTGTAAGGATTCAACACAACTCCGTTTTAGAAAGTTTCTCATGGAGATTTCTTTACATGAAGCTGCATTATTTTACACAAAATGGTTCAAAACAATGTTATGTTAGGATGAGATGGCTGCAACTTGTGAGAAACAAGGCTGGTTGTTTTGCATTTGGAAATATTGGAATTTAAATTTAAACATGCATCAGAAACGTGTTTGAATGTAGTCAACTTCAAATCACTGATTTAAGCTCACAGATTTAATTTGAATTGGGACAAAAACAGGTGGCAATTGTAAATGTGGATTCAAAAGTGCGGCAGTTTAACAGCCTGAACTGTGTATTAACGAGGGAAATAAATATTTGCAGAAGTAGATAAATAGAACATTTACATTCCTAACAGAGGCAGAATACAGGCACATTGACGCAGGAACAAAGTAAACGTTGGACAATGTGATATTAAAATGGCGGACAACCTGGCTCCCAGAAACAGCTGTAGATTCACGAGATGCATTTTAAATCTGCACATTAGTGGAAATAAGGTGTTTAAATAAATGGCAGTGAATCCACAGTGTCCAATTTTAAACGTGATCCTGATAACTGGAATATGTTGCCTCCAAAAAACACACAATGGCACCTCATCGTTGCTACAGTCAATTAGCAAACACTAGCAACAACTAGCCGAGCCGCCTAGCATCATCACCTGCTTCGTGCCGCGCTGGTTCTGGGCTTTGCTCCGCTGGTTGTTCTGCAGGGCTCCGAGGACGGTTCTGGTGGACAGCTGCTTCGGAGGCAGGTTCTCCTGGTTCTCGTTCGGCGCTCGGCTCTTGATCGAGCCCCTGAGCCTTGACAGCATGTTCTCCTGGTTGTGATGCTCGCTCGCCGCGCCGCCTGCTGCTGCTGCTGCTCCTCTGTTAGCCCCTGACATATCTGTGTAGCCCGCGTGCGTTGTCTCAAACGCTTCTCCCCCCGTGGAGTTAAACAAAAACCTACAAAAAACGCGACGTGCACGACTGGAACTGGAGCTCAGATTGAGGCTAGCCTTAGCTGTTAGCTCGCAGAGAGAGTGCGGCAACAACTTTCAGGAAACAAAACAATGCAGTTGAGAAGGCAACGGCGCCGGGAACTACGGTGAAACAGGCTAAAACACTTACGGCCAGCAAGTAGAAAGCTGCAGTGGCGTGAAAAGACAACGTAACTTTAAGGCGCCATAGCAGAAGCTGAGCAAAGCGAACACCGACCTGCAGGAGGAGACTGGAACAGCTGAGCCAGACCCATTCACCGACGACTCCAGTTCAAGTAGCCCGCGAGGATTGAAACGGACCAATCACAGGTCAGGTGGGTAGTGACGTCGGGGGGTGTACGGGAGCCGGAAAGAAGACAATTTGCCTGATTAGAAAATTTAAAACCGGTTTGAGGCAAATAGTCGCGCAAAGATTCAATCAACTTTAAAGCATTTAAAGCATTTAATCTGCCAGCTCAATGGAGCAGGAAGAGATTTTCAAATATCGGTGACAGAGGATTTAGATTTAGAGAGAGAGAGCAGCTACATGATAACATGACGATTGATGTATATGCTTTAGACAATGAGAGTATCTTCAAATCAAATCATCAAATTATTTTAATAGTACAGCTAATTGTATATAGTATTAAATATATTTCCTGGTTACTCTGAAACAGCAGTTAGTTCACAACACACTTTAAAGTTTTGCTACAAACCTTCAGTAGTTTTGATAATTTGGTTCCTTTTCAGATCCATTATTTCATTTATTTCAGTACAACCACACAATTCAAAACGACTATATTACAAGATAAAGTTAAGAGTTTGAGGAAAATATATATATTTTTAATTTTGGCAAAATAAAGTGCTGATTGTGTACAATAATTTCATCATCTATCATTTTTTATTTGTAAATCAACTTTGACCATTATACTTACAAGTACATATATGTGTAGATGAATCTTGACAAACATCTTAATATTTTTATGAACTCACTGATGATATTCATCTAAATAATATATACATTGAATGTGCTTGGTTTATACTTGGTAACTTAATTTTCAAACCTAAACTCTAGCAACTTCTGAAAACAAAAACCTACAACGTGTGAAGCTTTGAGCTGAGTTTATTAATCACCACTCTTGTTTGGGGATGCTATCAAAATACATTACAAATATTTAAATATTGTACACAACATTCAGGACCAACAGTATCTAAATGACAGAATGACAACATGATATTTTGACACTGGAGACGTCTACTGTAAAACAAATCATCAGTATTTGACATCATGCCTCACTGAAGAAGTCTAACAGAGAATTCAGGTCATAATTATCAAGTATCTCCAGTAAGGAGGAGACTTTGGTTTTCACGTTCTGTCCTTTGAATTTGAACTTGTCAATGAAGAGGTCTGTGATCATTCCTGCAGGGGAGACAGGGAAAGGTTTTAAGCCTCTGGATGAGAGTGCTGCAGTGAAAGACCAGTTTAAATGTAACAGATAAATAATGCACCATAAAGCCTCTCGAGGTGGGCCGGCTGCTTCTTGTACTCCTCCAGGAGATTGTCAGACTCGTCTAAGATGTTGCGATACTCTGGGATGAGGAAGTCAGCATTCCCCTCGTGAACCTGAAGCTCCTGTCAAGCAAGGGAAGGAAGAGGTGAACTTGGACAGTGTTCTAAATAAGTTCATCTTATTTTCTGCAGCCTGGCAGAGCTCTGCAACTTCTGCTGTTCAACAATTGGAGAGCAAGTTTTTCTT
Organism: Pseudorhombus dupliciocellatus; assembly: GCA_016785235.1. Lineage (NCBI taxonomy): Eukaryota > Metazoa > Chordata > Actinopteri > Pleuronectiformes > Paralichthyidae > Pseudorhombus > Pseudorhombus dupliciocellatus. Next base: position 5,004,639 of record JAFBJW010000117.1, read on the forward strand.
GTAGGATGGTCAGCAGTACTTTAGCACTAATATTGGTACTAACCTTCACGATATACTTACTTTGAGAGCATCAATAAGCTGAACCTTCCTCGCCAGCAACAACTGGTACTCCAGCTTTGGGTGGATCATGTTGAGCGTGTGGCTCACAGAGTCATCATTGATATCTGGAAGATAAATCAACAAAAAGAAATTGAAACAGGATTCAGTACTATAGTACAATAAACATTGAATATAACACAACTAAACCTACCATATGAAATGTTGAGATTGATTTTCCTTTTGGTGGCTTCTTTAGAGAGGACATCACTTAGTATGGAGATGGTAGAGATGTTGTCTGACCTGAAGTGACCCTCTCCTTTGCTGGAAATACAGAAACATCTGATCAGATCCAAGACACAGATCAGTTCTGAACATTGTAAATGAAGTGAGGACATCACCTTAAATAGGATCTGAAATTGTATAAGCCCTTTTCAGCTATCTCGTTTCATCAACACCGCTGTACAGTATATCTATAACCCTTGTGTCTTTAAATGTGGGCTCTGTTTACCAGTAAGTGGCTTCAAGCTGTGTGCCGAGGAAAGTGTTGTGGAAATGAAAAGTGATGCTCTCTCCTGCTGGTGTTTTCTCAGGGACCTCTGGCAAACAGAAGACCACCCAGGAGTGGATCTCGGCAAAGCTGAACTGTCCCACCAGACTGAGCCTGTTCATGGGCCTGTGGGACAGACAGGGAGACAAGATGAGTTTTCAATATTCAGTCAACGCTCCATTAGACAATTCATCAGCAGTCTCTACCTGTCTTGGTCTATGCTGTGTGTGCGCTGGTGGAGCGACAGAGGTTTGATCTGGTACTGCCGGACCTGGCAGGTCTTGGGTTGCAGTCTTGGGGTAATGTAGGCCTGCAGGGTGCCATATTGTCCCTCAATGGACCTCACCTATTAAAGAATTCATCATAGAGGGTATGACCTTTTTCATCTATCAGGATGTGGCAGAAGATCTAGTTTCACACATTATATAATATCATGTTTTGTAGAACACAGGGTTTAAGAAACACTACCTTCAGTAAGTAAAAGAAAGTTTGGATTAGATGTTTACCTTGAGCTCCAGTCTGGTTGTGTTGGCCTGACATCTGTACGTGGCCAGGAGGAAGTTTCCACTGGGCTGCTGCAAAAGGCAGAGTTAAGTGTCAGAGAGGAGCCTCTGGTTTGTTTCTTTATGATTTTATGTTTCAACACAACTCACCTCAGAGTCACATTCACTGAAACTCACGACGGCTGAGTTTTTATCCACATCCAGCAGGTCAATGGGGACGTCGCTCTGCAAAGTAGATTCAACTTTCAGGGACGTTTTGACTTCAACTTAAAGTTTGACAGTTACCAGGGGTTAGAATGAAGCTTTGTGGCTGAGAGTACCTGGAGCAGCAGATTGTCGATGGCAGTCTGTACCTCCAGAGTGAGGCTGTAGCTGGCGTCATCCTGGCAGAGGGTGAACTTGTCATTAATGCTGAAGACGGGCACAGCAGAGACGGCCGTGCTCGACTGAGACGTCTGCTGGTATTGCTCTCGTCCTTGCAGGACTTTGACCTGCAGCTGGTCCAGCTCGGCCCTGATAATGAACCACATGCTAGCATGAAGAATGGGCTGATTTTGACATCAAGCTCTTTCGTGTGTATCTCTTAAGTCAAGGTTGAAGAACATACCGAGGCTGTATTACCTGAGTGCTTCTACTTTGGATTGAGTCTCCTTACTCATCCTGACCTCGTCTCCAGGGCCCGCCTCGGTCTTCTGGGGCTCAGTGGTTAAACCTGTCACCCACCCTGGAAAAGGTGATGACAGTTGTTCAGAACAGGCTCAACATGACTGAAGCGTTATCTGTAGTGTTACACACACTGTTTGTCTGACAGTCTTAGACATGAGTTTCTTCTCAAGAACAAACACAAGCACACAGATGACGGTTTGACAGGTTTGATGAAGTATATGGACCGCAACTGTTTGTTTTTAACCTGTGTATGTGGCAGTCAAGATCTCATCATAAGACTCCTTCCCCACGCAGCCACCCTGGATGGAGGTCACACTCTCAGATAGAACCTGAAGGGAGAAAAACATGGCTATTTACTGGGGAGTGTTGTGATCAGGACAAATACAACATGCTTGAAGATTCAAGAAAGGTTCAATTATATGGTCTGAATACTATTATGTACATGATCAAAGCGTAAAGTGGGTTCACTGGAGCTGTCGAAACCGTAAACTTCTACCGTCCCGTCGTCCCTGCCCACCAGAATGTCATTCACTCCATCTCCAATAATGTCATAAGTGTCAATGCAAAGAATTCCTGATGGGAGATAATAACGGAGAAAAGAAGCACCCATGATGATCAGTTGAGATTCTTTAACATATCATAGTTGACCTATATTCTGAAGGTTGATTTCCCATGAAAAACGCACCTCCTTTCTTTCTGTCATTGTCAAGTTCCCATTTGGTTGCAGCTGATTGCTCGCCGATCTGGACCAAACCAACTTTACCATCTGTAGTTCCAAAGAGAACTTCCTCTCCTGTAGAAAGATCACTGACATTATGTTCGCTGGGTTCCTTATAAAACAACAAGGTGTTTTTTTCCCCAAAATACGGTGCACAGAGACGTGGATAACTTGCCTCCATCTTTGTTGTACATTTCTAAGACGGATGGAGGGCCGGGTACTTCGATGTCATAAGCAAGCTCAGATCCCTGAAGGTAAAAACACATGGGAAGAATTATCCTCTAATTCTTTGAGGAAGAACAACAGAGACGAGTAAATAACTTTACTTGTTTACCTGCAAGACTCGAAGAACCCGATCTTGGCATGCGAGGACCGGAATGAGGCGCGTCAGGCTCTCTGATGACAAACATGTGATATCATTGATTTTGTCTCCAGAGAGATAGTAGTTCTGGTCCTTGCAGTCACAGTAGTGGTTGTAAATGTAACTTGCACAAACAAAGAGGTCAGCGCCTGAGACGTGCCTGGAAAACAGAGAGCAGAGAAGATCAGTCAGCAAAGTAAAAACCCCACAGCTCAGGTGATTCAAGCAGAGGAAGAACATAACAACAGACAGAAGTGGCTCCTACATGGCATTAATGTTCTCAGTGAGGTTGGCATCAAAGGTGAGGAACTGTTTTCCTTTCTTGGTGAATCCTCGGACCTGGGAACCTGAGCAAACAAAGATCTTCTCCTGAGGCGTCCCTGCAGCTCCTCCGAGGTCTATTCTGGATATTTTCTGCCCAGGGAGTGTTTTAAACACCGGCTGAAACAGAGAGTCCACATCAACACATTAAGATCCAACTGGCTGTAGAATAATAAATGAATCTTAACCAGGACACACACCACTGCCTCTCCCTTCTTCATCCCAAAACATGTCAAGATACCATCATGATCAGCAATAGCAACCTGAAACAAAGAGACAACAATTAAGTTGGAATATCAAGCTGTGACAAGTTCAGGTTCAGCGTTAGGCTCTGACATATTATCACCTTTTGAGTGGCCTTTTTTCCTAATGCTGGCAACAGCTTCATCGTCTTCTGAGAGGTCACACCAACCTGTGAGCAGGAAGACGACCATGTTTTAAAACAGAGGAGAAACAATTGACTGCACAGCCATGGAAAAAGGTCCTAATCTCATCTGTTTGTATTTGCTTTCATCATCTCCTACAAGAATAAGGACTGTCTCGAGATAAGAGATAAGTCAGGATTTAGGCCTTGGGAACTACATACTGGTCTCAGAGGGCCCTAGAGACGAGCTTTCAAAGCAGTGGATACTATTTTACGAATTTTCAATCCACTTCGTGTTGGCTGAGACAAGTTTAGTTTTTGTGATTCCTCCTTTCACAGAACTCATCTCAAAGCAAACATATCTCTGTTTCCATGCCAACAATCAGACCACAGAGCAGCTGAACACTGTGACAGCAACACGATCTCCTGAAGGGTCCACATGAACTCGATCATTGCTCCATTTTACCTGAATGTAATCAACTCGATTCAGGTGGAGCTCCATCTTCCTTCCTCACTGGGGATTGCACACTGGGAAAACAGATCTCACAGGTTCTGAATCTACGTGGATCCGTGATGACAGCCACACTGTGTCAGGCAACACATTTCCGTCCGAGTTACAAATCAAGACAGAGAGTGGGATTATCCGAAGCCAGGAGATTAGCTCTGTGTGCTAACGCTAGCTAGCAAGCTAATTGGCTAACGCGATTTATCCGCACGCACACTATTTGACTAAAAAGAAGAGAAATCTCGTAAATCAACCGACATTAAAATAGATCCGGAACAAACCAGGCACCTCTGTTTAGAGTAACCTGGCACCAGAAGCTGCCCAACATGGAGAATATTCGGGTACAACTAAAGCTTCTGAGACTCAGAGTAGCTGACGCATATGTCTGTTACCCATAGCAACGCGGCGTCCGCAGCAAGTTGCGACGCCATTGGATGAGACTGGAGGTCAGAAGTTGAAGCTGCGATCTGATTGGTTAGACTGGTGGGCTAGAAATTAGAGTTTAAAGCTGGGAAACAGACATTGAATCAATAAACACTTTTTATTCATTCACAAATACCAATTTGTGTTATAGATGTTAACATCTTTTGTGTTGATAGCAAAGAGGAGGACATTCAAAATGACACTAATTTGAATAGACTTTTTCACACTCAGGGCTGTAACAGAATTTAACTGAGAATATAGTGAAGTCAAGCATGACACCAGAGTTAACGTATGATGAGAAGGTTCAGTGTTCTTGGACAAAACACTGAACTTTCTCCCTGAGGACATACGAGACCACAGTGTATTTAATAAACCACAAACCATGACTGCACTTTCATATTTTATTGGTTTAATAAGAGATCAATTCATTCTCATCAAAATAAAAATGTGGTTTGTCTGTAGGCAAATTAACATTTAGCATGGCAGAAAAAATAAACCATGGACACAATCAGCAAGAAATCTATAACAGCAACAAATAAATGAGACAAATGTTAAAGCAGGAAACAAGGTCAGAATGCAGCCATTCACACGACATGCATTGTGCAATTTATCTCATGCACAAAAGTATCTAGTACCTTAAAATATTGTATAAAATACAGCAGATATCTTGCTTGTCATTTTGACATCATACCTACAAAGATCCTGCATGTGGTTAAAATATGAGTAGATGGCATTAATAGAAAACTGAAGTCAGGCATTAAGACAACAATCAGATGATCTGCACATATAAAGAAATAAGACAAACATCACCCACCTTCTTAAGAAAAAGAACAAATATAATTATGTTAAAGTATAACTTGCAATTAATTTATTAATCTCTGAATCTTAATGTTTCATCACAGGATAAGTGATTTCCATGAATAAATAAGGACAAGATAGGAAAGAACAATAACAGCTGATAAAGAGTGAACACAGCTGATGTTTCCTGTGCTTCGTTCAGTGAACGCATCAAGGTGAAGGGGTGTCCACTGCTTGAATGAGGTCACATTAGAGGATGGGAAAAGAAATATCAGCGTGAGACTTCAGTGCATTACTGGCTGCTCTTCACCTGTACTCGAATATACAGACAGGCTGGAGCACAGACTGCAAAGCTGACATTCAGAAAACAGTTCCTTCTGCTGATGGCATTGTCTGTCCCCATCAAAATTTAAGTCACATCCTAAATGGTGAAAAAAACAAATAGAAATAAAGCAGGACTTCGACGCAGTGCGATTAGACGCCCGTGGGTGCGAGCCGGCTGATGAAGGCGATACTGCTGAGGCACATCCTCCTGAAGAAGGCGGGGCAGGCAGGCTTCATGATGAAATGCTCCAGAAGAATCCGCAGCTCTGTGAACAAGGTGCTGGAGGTGGAAACACAATGTTTGAATACTGAACTCTGATCATTATTATACTGAGTTTTGTCATTAGTTATATCTGATCACATCATATTATTAGACACTTACCGGCAATACGGGTTTCTTCTGGATGTGTAGCGAAGAGTGAGAAATCGGTAGTAAATAAAAGGTAGAAGCAAACTTCCCTGGCCACTGTTGAAAAGACATGAACGACATAAATGAAAGGTTACACAATGATAGATCGCTCAACAACGCAACAATGACACAAATAATAAAAGGAGGTGATATATTTCTCTTCAGTGCAAGAACAGGGAAATGGAACTCTATACAATTGTCCATCCATTAAACATATGCGACTAGTGGAGTAAACAAGTGGATAAACAAACTGATTACTGTCAGTGAAATCAATCAGTCCTTCCACCACAGGTGCACATATAGGCAGAATGACGAGAATAAATTACCTGAAAAGCATGAAGACAGTGGCTGGCATCAAGAAGATCTCATTGCAGGCGATGAACTTGAGAATGTTCTGCTGATTGGCTGTGAGTTTGTCCAGGAGGTTTCTGATGAACATTAAGCTGTTGGGGCCAACGGACTGCGAGAGAAGTAACAGAGTCAGTGTTTACTGATACAGGGAGGTGAAGGTAAAGGAATTGCATTATCAATCATCCATTTTTATTTGATTTTTGGGTGGAATTGGGTCCCTGAGCAATGACCGTTTGATTGAGTAGATAATTAAAACTCCATTTGGCTGCTGGTAATGTCCACCCCCAGGGTTTCAATAATATTCAGCGAGTGGGTTTCTGTCAGCGGTTTTAATAAACAGTGTTATACTCACATCCAGCACTTTCTTTGTGTAGGTAGTTGCATGAAGCAAGGAGAAAAGGAAGACTGGGAAAATGCTCACTGGACACAAGAGTTAAAGATCAACAGAAAATTAGAATGAGCAACACACAAAGCAGTCTCTATGGCTGCAGGACTGACTGGCTGTTTTGAAATCCTCAATGCAATACACCATGTACTGTCATGTGGTTTCCATCCACTAAATGTGTAGCAGTCATGCTAGTGCAATCGCTGAGTTTTAATTCACTTCAGTAACCAGATTACTCAGAGAAATCTGGTTACACAAGTTATCAGAAAATGCAGCAGCATGTAGCGTGAATCCACATGTTTATGCATCAGATCTGAAAACAATTTTCTTATTTCGGAAATAGCTCATTTCAGTTGTACATTGAGAGCAGCTGCTGCTTCCTGAGTTCTTCCGGGCTGATGGAAGGATACTTGTGATGGGGTAGGAGTTGACCAGGATGAGTGAGTACAGCAGGTAATGGCAGCTGTCCTCCTGAAGAGCCTGTGCCAGGAACGCTCTGCTCAGCTGGAAGCGTGGAAGTCTTTGATGCAGGCGAAGAGCACTGGTGAGGGCGTTCGCCAGCAAAGCTCTCTGATAGAAGTTTGCTGCTGCATAGGGTCTGAACAACACATGCAAAAGGAGAGTGAGGATTAAGTGGTGCAAGCTTCTCAAACTGTTGTTGTGGGATGTTGATACAGTAACAGCAAGTTTACTCACCCCAACACTGGTAGAATAAACATTACAGAGCAGTAGACAGTAAAGAGTCGTGAAAGCCACATCGCAGTTTCAAGCTTGTTGCTCATTAAAAATTGCTGAGGAAAAAACAAACACATGATTCAGACAGTGTAGAACGGTAATGTGATGATGAGAATTGAACCTATTATGACAACATGTGTGAAGGATGTTCAGTGTTTCAGAAACATACAGTATGCAGAGGATCAGTCTGATTCACTTAACTCTGACAATAAATCTGACAAACTTAATTTAATCTGAAGACTGAATTTGCCCATCCTTTCAGAGATCAGGTCATGAGTTGCAGCTGTAGCAAACCTCTGTGTCAGCTGACAGTGTAAAATAGACTCTCATGCATGCTGATTTGCACAAGCTTCAAATATTTTTGTAGAAAGGAAACTATGTGTTTTTATGTTGAATGTACATAAAAAAAATACCTACGGAGTATAAAGCACAGGCCTACACTCAATCATAGAATTTCTGGACTTGATGTCAGTTAAACTCACAATGGAAAGACATGAAAGCTTGGTTGCTTAGGTCAAACATAATGTGAGAACACATATCACCTAAAGGTAAATGTCTGAAAACACAGGCTTCCACAGAGCAGCTACACAGTGCATTATGGTATGTGAACAGGGGAAAGAGCAACAGAAAACATAACACAAATGCGTAAAAAATTACCTTTGGCCTAACAGGTGTCTCTAAATGTGAGAAATAGCAGTGAGCAAACAGTGAACTTACCACAGGCCCTAACTGAGGAGGGGGAGGAGCGCTTTGTTGGTTTGTGTCAGCCATCTTTGGGAGTGTGTGTGTTTCTGAAGAAGAATAAAGGCACATTACAAAGTAGAACTGACAACACATGGACAACAGCTCACTCTTTAGTTCCATCATATGTGTGACAATGAAGCTGAGAATAACAAAGCAATTCATGACTGATTTAATAGAAAACTGGTAAGTGAATTAAGTTCAACTTTAAGGCGTCACATAAACGTTATTTTATATGGGTTTTAAATCTAATGAAATAAATACATTTTATATGACCAGACCAGAGTCAGGAGTACTCAGACGGGGTTAATGTGTTGAGTTTCTTGAATCGAGAAGCATCTCATCTTTAGAATAGATAAAAGATGAATGCATCGATTTATAATGAAGTCACACAGTAGTGAAACAAGAGCTCGAGGTGCTGGTCTCCTGCAGGTCTGATGGTTAAAACTCGCATTCCTCTCATTAGAGATGAAAGAGAACATTTAACATTTCACCTTTTCAAACAAACAAAACTCTTCTAAAAGCTTCTCATCCACAGTATCATGAATGCTAATTCACACAATGCTGCGTGCAGCGATGGGGATGTAGCTACATTAACTCACCTGGTCACCATCTAAGTAAATACAACGCTAAGGCTACATGTTTAGCTTCAGAATAACGTAGTAAACTGAGTTCGTAAGTTATGCGACGCGTAGTATTACTAATCGGTCATTTTAGCTCCCTGGGGCGTTTGAATGGACGCTAACGCTGTTAGCGGCTAACACAGCAGGTGACTCTAGAATATTCTGTTTCCATCGTTACTAGCATGTGAGCTAACGTTAGCTTCCCAGCCTCTCGCTTCTCTGTGACTTCCGAGGTAACGTCCCCTGTGCCGGGTGTTTCACAGGAGGCGAACCGCTGGTGCTCCTACTTGGTGTGTGCCAGGAGAAGAAGAAGAAAAAGAAGAAGAATCACTTACCAGGGTTACAGTGACGAGTCGTTCCGTGCCGGGCTAACACCAGGCTAACTCACACGATCCAGTGACAGGATGGAGGTCAGCTGACCTTCCGCTAGCAGGAACAGAGGGAGATATCGCGAGAGCCCTCACCAGGCCAATTGCGCTCTCTAGTGGACAATAACAAAACACATCTGGATGGATGATAGGTATGCGTCTACATGGATGGGTGGATATAAAAATGTCTATATGGATGTACTGATGGATATACATGCATAGATGTATAGTTGTAAAATATAAATAGATGAACAGATAGATGGATCGATAGATTTGTTCTCAACACGCGAGTCTCGTATGATCCAGGTCAACATGCGCCTTGATTGCCACGGATATCTTCCGCGTGCTGTGCTTGTGTCTGCAGCCAGTGACTCCGTCACCTCTGGAAACAGGAGGAAGAAGAGATTTGCACAGTGCGCATGCGCCATGGTCAACGCCCACATCCATGTATCACCGTTTTATTTGGCCTCGTTTTATCCTAAGAGTAAACTTATGAAAAAGCACAAGTGGATATTTAGACCTTTGCTTTTGATTTTATCCAAATGATCATCTGATTTATTCCCTCTAAATGTTCTTCAGTCTGCCACAGGAGGGCGCACTCCACCCAGGGAATGGCCCAGGCGCAGGTTTGCCTGCTTGAGATAATTATTTTACCTTTAACTTCCCTTATTCGGTCCCAACATATTTTAAAACCTTACATCTGACTTGCAGTGCGGCGCATCTATCCAAAGATTATCGGCAGCAGTGTCGCGGGGCCGCTGTGTTTGCTGCAGATGCCATTTGAAAATATAGGCAGTGTAAGCACTGTAGAATCTAATTATTTCTTTGCAAAACCTAATTAGGCATTAAAAAAGGTTAACGCCAGCGCCTGAAACGTTTTTGTTTAATAATCCCATTACTGACGGCTCATCATGTATAAAATGGTGCAGGAGGACACTAAGTTTCCACTTGTTAAAGGGAAACCTCAGAGAAATAGTCGCAGAGTTTTTGACACTATCCGCGGTGTGGAAATGATTAGTAATTAAACTGCGGAGGCTCAGCTCAGCACACAGAGTAGGTAAGGCTGCGGAGTGCATGTGTTTTCTATGTTTCATCATCCTCTCCTGTTGTTTTCTGTGTTTTCTCTCTTTACTCGGTCGTGTGATCTGCTGCGTTAGAGAGTCCCAGAGCCTGTAGCTCACTGGGAACAGACCTTGATGGTTTTTTAAGCGTCAGCTCCTCTCGGACCATTAACAGTCACCAGAGAGCTCAAGGTGAGAATTTAAATGAGACAACATTTTCTGCCCGACTTTTTAATCTGGCCTGGATCCCGAAGAAGCAGCGACCGAAGCTGCGCTGTGTGTCAGACAGATGTGAACCCTCGTGATGTTTTCTTCGAGGAATAAGACGTAAAAAGCTGAGCTGCCACAGACTGAAGGAGTACTGCAGGACCCTCACGGCTTCTATTCATTTTAAAAGATGTTGTCGCTCCGAAAGAAAAGACCATTTGCAGCCTCCTTAAATAACACACTCCAGAGAAAAACATTTTACAAACTCATACCTGATGTTTGATACGCATAAACGGCGATATCAGTGAATATTTTTATCATGGAAACACCATCATTTTATATTTCTGTCGTCAGACATTTGAACAATGTGGCAGAATTGAGGAGAATTGAGGAGACTTTCTTCTGCTTAGGTTACTGCTGCTTAGCTATAATAAGAATATAAATGATTAAAAAAAGCTCTATACATATATCTGTTAATATAACTTAACATAGAAAAACAAATATACATGTAAAAAATAATAAATAGTATGTTAAAAATACAATACATTTAATGTCAGATGAGATGTCTCGAGGTTCAGGGGAATATTTTGATGTTATTATTACTTCTGATCTATCGAGTTTAGCATCTTTCGATACAATTATCTTATTCATAATATTAACAGGTATATTAGCACACATAATAATAACTGTAGTAATAATAAATCATTTTACCCTGAGCTCCTCACATTTAAATGATGAGGTTTTCCTCCTCAGCGCACTTTATTCCTCCCTCAGTCTTTTCCCTCAGAGCTTCTGCATCACCGGGTTTCAAAAGGCAGAGAAAGAAAAGTGAGTGAGAGACTGAAGAGGAAAGAAAGAACAGAAATAAACGCTTGTGTGTGTCTGAGGTGAAATGAAAAGCGCGTGTTAAAGTCTATTGGGCCAAAACAAACAGGCGATGGAAGGGGAGGAAAATCGGGACAAGCGAGGAAGACGACGGGAAGAAAGGATGAGTTTGATGTGGAGGAAGAAAAGGACACGGTGGATTTCACCCAAGAGACAACTGTCCACAGGCTTTTAAGTCTTTGTAATTTTATAGAAGGAGGCGTTTCACAACCTGATCAAGAGGATTTCATGACGGGGATCTTTAGAAAAGGTCTTTTTCAGATGTTTCATCTGTTATAATGTTAAAAAAACGGAATCAAGATAAATTCATGAAATAATTAAAATACAAAACCCAGGTAAAATCCTGACAAAAATATAAGGAATGGTTTTAAAAACGGAACTTCACGTGATTATATTATTATTATTATTATTATTATTATTTGTATATATTTGTGTTATATGCCATTTATCTTCATAATAGCATATATGAAGGTCAAGGGTTCGTTTCTCTGGCTTTAGCAGCACATTAAAAGCAAATTCATCAGAAACTATACAGATACATGTCCAAAACATTCCACGTGTTGACTCTGAGTATTTTGGTTATTTTAAATTCTTTTGTAATATTTATTCCCTGTTTATTCAGGTTATTTCAGACTCGGATTTGGCTTATTAAATGCGTGTGAGCAGATTCGAACAGGTCTCGCGTCTCCTCGTTTTCATCCATTTCACAGCGAAGGCTCCAGGTTATGAGCATCACGGTCACAGAAACCATTTTAAACAAATCTAAGCCTCGCCTGTCCACAGGAGGAGTGAGCTCCCTGCACGAACATGGACTCATATTATCTGACATTTGGAAATTCATAAAAACAACACTGAAGTTTTTTTTTAATTTAAAAAAGTGCAAAACCAAACAAATAGCATTTGATGTCTGATGAAACAATGATTCAAAAACTGGAAATGATCTGACGCCGAGACAAAACCTGCTGACGTCCCCAAAGCAAAGAGAAAACCACCAGAAAACAGACTTCTCTCTTCTTTTGGGGAGTGAAGCCATGTTTGTTTCTGGGCTGAATGGGGCTCTATAATGGAACTGATGGCATCAGGATTGTCACCACAAATGGTCTGGGCGTTCTGCAAGGCTGTTTGACAGAAGCCTATTATGTCATTGGTCACGTCCCCTCCACTCCGTGCTCGCTTGGGTTTGAATGGGACTGAATTAATCAAATGGTTTGAGAGAGATCAGCCAACTTAATGCACTTTGTGTCAGGGTCTAGGATCCGAGAGCCCCGGCCCGCTTGTACCTGCACAGTTCCCATCTGACACACACACAGGCTGCGTCTCTGCACGGTGGGAAATCTGCCTGTGCTGTGGTAATTCACTGGATCTTTAAAGGTTTCAGAGAATCAGTGTGTTAAAATGAAATAATCCACAGGTCCTGTAGGTTTTAAACCAGTTTAACAGCATCTTGTCTACAAGGAAACATCTGATACAATGATGTGCAGAAACCAGAAACAGCTGACGTTTCTATTCCACCTCAAGTCAACCTCCAAATCAGGTAATTAGAAACTGATGAAATTGTTAACACTAAGATCCCATTATTCCAAATTAAATGTTGATTTCTGTGGAGCCCGAGGATTGTTTTGTGTGTCAGCTGTAATTACACGTCATTTATAATTTGGATAATTTGTGTGTTTAATTCTCCCCTTGACTCCAACTGGACAACAACACAGAAAGGGCCCGTATGGAATGACTAAGAGAGCTGCCCCCATCATATTTGTTTTGCAGGAGGGAAAATGGCCCAGAAATCGTGCGCAGTAACGTTATTGCTTTATCAAACACAATCAAAACGCGAATTAATCAAAGCACTCTGCGTTTCACTAAGTATGCATGCGCATTGTTGGGCTGTAATGGATGGCTTTAAAATTTGACGTTATTATTTCCCGTCATTTCTGGAAACAAATTGAACATTTATTGCATATATATTAAAAATTACACAGTCGTCGGGAGAGGCTGATGTCTCTGTTATTGAGGCGCACGGAGAGGTGAGGTCTCCCCGGATCAATTTCCCTGTCTTGTTACTCCCGCAAGAGGATGTTTGGAAAATGCCTGCACCGCTAAATTGATTCAGAAACGAATTCATAACTTGGGGGGGTTTAAGCAATTTTGCAGCGCCCCGTTTTTTTTAAATCTTTATTCCTCATTTTCCCTCTTGTTTCGTGTTTTGATTGCTTTAAGAATCCAAACTGAGTTTATTTTTGTACCTTTCTGCTTCTCGGTGAAACCGGCTTTGCTGCAGTGACTCCACGTTGGTCTAGTTTTCATTCTCTGCAGAAAGGAAAAAAAAGGAAAAATGTATTTAATAAACTGGGTTTGGGGTGGCTTCACAAACATAGCCATTAAGCAGTCACAATGCTTTTATTGTGCACTTGATCTCAAAATAGAGGCTGGTCTGACTCCTCGGTTCCAGACGAACCTATGGAAAAGGCCTTGTCTTTGTCTGCGTGCACGGAGATAAATGGCCCGTGTCAACCAGATGATTAGTTTGCACTATTAAATTGTCAAAAAGGAAGGATTTTTCCCTAATAGTGCCTTTTCGTGAAGAATTATGGAATTCAGAGTTGTCTGCGGCTGCCCGGGAACTCGCAGGGCTTCGCAGGGGCGAGGGCGAAGGTCAGACAGAGTTCTCAGCTGCGTCCAGTGGTCAGAGGGGACGTGGAGACAAGTGTGGGCCTATTTCCTGCAGGGTGGGACTGTTCATCGCTACGTTAAACCAGAAAAAAAGACATCTGTGCGGTGGCATGGGAGTTCAACAGGCTGGAGTTGGATTAATCGCCCGTGCATGCTGCGTAAAATCCGTGCGTAAAATTTAAAAATTAAGTTTAAAATGGAACTCAAGATGGTTAAATTTCAACAGTTTCTGTTGCACTGGCGCTAAAAGTACCTCCATGAAATGTGCAGGGTGAAGCGCCAGATCGGCCCCAACACATGAGCTGTCTGTCTGCATGTCGTGGCTGCCAGGCTCCCCCTTCCATTCTGCTCAACCTCTATTCTAGTGCCAACGTTTTGTGTTAAATGTTAACAACTTGGCCTGATCCATTTAATCACCAACAACAAAATCTGTGTTGACTCTAACACTCGCCTCCATTGTGCCCATTATGCTGCTGCCCTCACTTGAAGATTTATGTATTTTTGATATTAAATTCCTTCTGTCATCAAGACTGCTCTCTTGTTGACTTTTCTTGACCCCTTGACCTCACTCCCCAAACTTTCCCATATTTAACGCGGGACCCCCCCCCCCCCCCCCCCCCCCCCCCCCCCCTCCACAGCAGCTGAAGGCTCTGTGGCTCCCCCCCCTCCTCCTGCTTCTCCTGCTCCACAGCAGCTGAAGGCTCTGTGGCTCCTTTTGTTGGCATGTGCTGTTTGCACTGTTCTTGAACTTCAGTGAGCGGCCCTGTCCCCGTCCTGTACTTTGAACCCTGAGGAATCATCTCTCCCCGGAAAATAACGACCCATTGTGCAAGAACCCATTAAGTCAGCTCCGCCGAACTATTGCAGACTGCTTCATGTGCCGAAAACCAGAGGGATGTCGTCGATACAGAGCATCAGAGATGAATTATAGGATGATCCTTCAGTGCCCTCCACGCTGAGGCTTCATGTCTTCGCTGCTTGTCCTGCTTCAGCCTCTTTCTGCAAACTTCATTCATGCTCTGTTGACGCACATTGATGGACGCCCATATACCTTTGCTATATATGACGTCCATGTCGCCTATACAAGCCTCCCTCTGGCTGCCCAGCTTGCTAATTAGTTAAACAAACGCTCATACTAATGATCCCACTGGCCTGCAGAGCTCTGGGGGTTTTGTTCGCCGGCTCGGCCCTGGCTTCTCCTGCTGGAAACTTGGCCCCGCTGACCTGAGCTACCACGGCACTGTGGAGACTGCCGGACCGCCCTGTCCGGAGTCCAACCCCCCAGGGGCCAAAGGCCAACGTCCGAGTCCCGGGAATGCCACCACCAGCTGCTTGTGGTGACACCACTTACAAAAGGGGCTTGGTGAGCCATCCTTCTATGGGCTGTCAGTGTTGTGACAGAGCTGGCCTGACATTTATTTACTCTCTCATTGGACCTGACTCGCTCAGCATCTCAGCATCCAGACACTAAGTTTAGTTTGACTCTATGACTGTACATCAAAATATATTTCCGCTGTTTAATGATGAGCTCTTTACCAAGACTTTAGAAACTCCACCTGTCACATGCTGCAGATGATCCAGACCACTATTTCTCTCTTGTTAACTACAACAAATAATTTAATTTAACAACGTCATATCTGCACTTATCAACTGACACAGGTATGACTTGAAACTCCCTCTTAAACATTCAAACTTTTAATTAATGATCTGTCAACAGACACGATTTCCCATATTAGTGATCATCTTTTAATGTGAGTCTGCTGTCAACATCTATAAAAAGCACTGACAGGACAAACACCTGACAACAGGATTTTATCACAATCATGAATAAAAAGTTTGAGTGAACAGACCTCCAGGATCTGGATCTGTTTATATGAGTCCTAAATAAAAGATTTGAAGATGAAAGTGATGGTTAATGTTTGGATCCTGGTTCAGATAATCTGAAGTGAGTTCAGGATATTCCAAATGAAATTCCAGATTCAGACCCTCCATTAATAATATGTGACATGATGGATCACTGATGCAAAGCAAAGCATCAACAGGATAAACACCTGACAGCAGGATTCTATTAGAACCTGTGAGCCGATCTTAGAGGTGTGTTTGTGAAACCACAGCATCAGATCATATCATTCTAACTCTTCATCCACGAGCCTCTGTCAGTGATGACATCAGTGGAGCCAGGTTTGAGGCTGGTGCGTCTCCACCGGAGAAACCACGCCGGGTTTATCTTCGGCTCTCCCCGAACTCAAACGCGTGTGTGTCCCCTGTGCTCGCGGTTAACACGGGCCCATTACGCGTCGTCGTCAGTGGCTCTTGGTGTTATTCGGACAATGTTTTGCCATTTACGCGCCCTGTGTCTGCGCGCTCCGAGGAGGTCTCGACAGAAATGGATACTAATTGCGGGGACTGTACACTGCTGGCTGCCGGGGCGCCTGCAGGCAGTCGGAGGACCTGCTTGTCACCGCCTAATTGACAAGGGCCTGTCTGTCCTGGGAGCAGCTGGTCCTAAACACTGGCGCACAATCGCAATCTTGACACGGCCTCCACTCCGCCTGGAGGAGTTTGGAGGGGAAACGCCGTTAAAGGGAGATTTATTGAATCTCCCTCTGGGTGACGCTGTATTAAATACGCAATCTAGGCTGATTTGCGCTGGTGCAAGAGGGAGCCACACTCCCGGTATTAATAACAGAAGGTGCCAATTAGGCCAGACAGGTGACATTTCTCGTGACATTATGAATCACTGCAAACAAGACAAGCGCGGGTAAATAAGAGCTGCTCTGAAATCCGTTTTAAGGGAGAGTTATTTTACTTTTGCGCAGCGACATGACACACAATGAGGCCAGGCTCTGTATGCGCAAATCGGATGAATGCAGGGGGATGTTGTTGCGGCAGCCATTCAGCTGCAGAGGCGAGAACACAAATAACATCAAGCCTCACAGTAAAATAATCAATTCATTATTCTGGCTCGTTTCTATTAGACCGCGGCTTTATAGCTCAATGCGTCAAGAGGGAAAGAGCCGAGCAAGTATTGTTTCCGTGTGCAAGTGGGAAAAAGGTTTTCCTCCACTTTCCCACTGGCTGTAAAGAAACGCTGCTTTTCTGACTCTTTTGAACTGAAAATCGTGATTTTTTTTCCCCTGGTGTTCTCCGGACGCGCTCCTTTCTTTCTGCGGAACAATGACAACACTGGAGCACCCCGCCGGTGCGCCACAGTTGGGGATCCCCCGGATTGTTGTGGACATCTTTGGATTTCATCAATCAAAATGACTGCAGTTTTCCATAAAAATGCTGAATTTGGTGCTGGAACCGAACGGGCAAGGTAGAAAATACGAGGCTGTCTCTCTCGATGATAAATGGCCATCCTTTGATTAAGCCAATGAGAAAAACGTGCCACAGGAGTGAGAACCAGGCGAGGACGCACGGTCCCTGCGTCACATCAGGCACAGGGATTAATCGACCAGAAACATTGAGCAGTGAAACCAACTGCATTTCCCCCAAAATCCTACAGCTGAACGTGCTGTGGTGCAGATTTGGCTCATGTTCCAAATGATGATGGGCTCCAGGTTGCCAGATCATGTGTAGGAGCCAAAGGTGCCAAACAAGGCCCAACTTAGTTTCGTGCTACGTTCACATTCATGAGGTTCAATCCAGATTCCATCTCACAGCGAGCTCCGCATGTTTGCTAAAGATTTGTTTGGGATTTGCAACCTTAGTGGATAACTGTAGCTCCAAATCCATTTTGTTTGGGCGACCTGAAAGCCAAATGTGCCACTTACGAGGAGGATTATTACCCGATGTGGACATTGTTACTTCCCCACAATTTGCAAAATTATAAAACCAGTGCCTTCTTCTATTCAGAGACAAATATCTCCTGTAACTGCAAGAGCACGAAAGCCACCTTCTGATCTCTCCCAGATCATGCTGCAGTAATACTGGTCTTACATGGGACCCTTCGCCTGGGACTGCGAGAAGCTGATCCAATATCAGTTCCACCAATTGGCTAAAAAACAAATTAAGTGTGTCTCGCAGCAAAGCAAAACTTTAACTGTTCTTCTGCACACACGCCTCTCGAGATAAATGCTGCCACTGATTATCCAGTATTGACATTTTGTCCCGCCTCAGGTCAGGGGGTCAACAGTCAGAGATAAATGGCACCGGACAAACAAGAAAACCTTAAATTACAACAATAATGATATAACACATTTTATTTTCACTTTGAATTGTTTTTTAAAATTGTGAACAGTGTCTCTAATTGCCTTTATTGATGGTTCTGACCTCAGATTTTTGAACTATCCAATATCACAATAATAAAACATTTACACATGATTACAGTAAAGATTTATTGTCTGCAATCAGGACTGAGTAGTGACCGAGCTTAGCTTTTATTTCTTTTCCCATTACGTTTATTTTTTATGGGTTTTATTGCAGAATAGTTCTCCTCTTCCTCCTCACCCTCTTCCTCCTCAACAGCAGAGTTGTCTGCCTTGTCGTGCTTGAAGAATTGTTTAATTTCAGGGTCCCGGCATTTCCTGAGGTGAGGTCTGCATTGGCTGCTAATAGAGATCTAATTGATGGGCACTGTCCCGTTTCCGTGCTCTCTCTCTCTCTCTGCCTTTATTGCGCCCCAGCGTCTGCTGTAAAATAGGTCTGTAATCAGATTTCGCCTATTTCTCCTGGAGCAGGATGAGAGAGCTCAGGGCTGCGGGTTGAGAGGAGGAGAGACGGAGCAAAGAAGAAAGGAGAAAAGAAATAAAAAAATCGTTATTAAAAAAGTTAAGGCCGGAGAAGAAATTGGACAAGCTGTTGAGGGTTGATGAAAAAGAGAAGAGTGAGATTTTTAAACAATCTTCTTTTTTAGTTTGGCTTTTGCTTAAATTAGCAAACATTATCCTGTATCACCAGTCAGTGCGCCGTGACCTTCCCCTCCTTGATGCAGCCCGATATTGCTTTATTCCTTCAGGGATTTACAGTTGTTCTTTAATATTTGAACACCCAGCCCCTGTTCTAAAATCCAACATTATCAGATTATTATGGATCTGTCATAAAAAGGCTTTGTTATTGCTGCCAAATGCCGACTGTAATTATTATTCTAACCTGGTTATATGTGCTTTCATGACTCAGACTTTCAGTCCGTGATCTAATCAAATGCCACACAGGCCAATCTGCACAGTGTTGTCATGCACCCAGAAGGTACACGAGATGCCAATCAAATGGACGGGAGACTGGCAGCAGCAGCAGAAACAAACTGATCCTGTGTTTTTTCCTCCTCTGCTTCTCCTCTCCATCTCCTATAGAGCTGCCTGGAACGCCCGTGATTGGCCGCCTGTCGGGGCAGTGATAGCAGCCCTGGAGCCGAGGATGATTGATGATGGCGAGGGCAAGGCCGAGCACTGGCAGCATAAAGCCCCATAGACGCCTCAATAAAGAGCCTGGCTAGTGGAGAGCCAGGGCCCCGCTCAATAGGGCCCCTCCGCCTCCGAGGACCCACGGCTATGAGGAGTGCATGGAGAGACGGGGAGAGAGGGAGAGGAAGAGAGGGAGAAGGAGAGGTGCTCTGTTGTTGGATAATCCGTTTAAGCTATCGAGCCAGCAGCCGTCTGAGGCTGGATAAGTGCAGCGACGGATGTGTGTAGGGTGAAAATAGCAGGGGTTGGCTGGTGGAGTGCTGGGGGGGGGTGGGGGGGGGGGGGGGGGGTTGCAGGAGATGGAGGGAGAGAGAGCGAGAGATGGATCATCCAGTCTCAGGATGCATAATGGGAGGGAAAGGGAAGTGGATGAACCAAACTGGAAATGAGATCTGCAGGTTGCTTTTCACGCGTGCAAGAAATGATCGCAAGCCACAAAATGAGTGATTAGTGGTTGAAAATGAGTGATAAGGCGTCTGTGCTGCTGCCAGCAGCCCACGGAGGCATAGCTGCACTGACCTTTGCTTCAGCAGTTCAATGAGACCCTGCTAGGTTGGATTCCTTCAGTGCTACGTCCACTGCCGTGGCCCCCGGACCACATGCAGCCCTGTTGTAACCCCCAGTGCACAGCAGCTCTGAAAAGCACAATTAGGCAGCAATCTGCTCCCACCAAGCCGGCTTTCAGAGACTCCAGCATGGCTACACGGTGTCCTGCAGACCGGCCTGGCTGGAGGTGGCCGGATGGAGGCTGGAGGAGCTGGAGAGTGATGGCCTCAGGACGGTCTTTGGTCTGCAGAGTCCAGAGACAAATGAAAAATGAGTCATCTCAGCCGCTGCATGTTGCACCAGAGTCGTGACGAAGAAACCAAGTGAAAGAACGCAGAAAATGCATTTTCTTTCTGAGCAACACCCTGTGACTCACACTGACCAGTCGTACCAAGACGCATTTGTGTTATTTTTTTCTGATGTTTCTGTATCATATGCAACAACTGTGGATGGTGATGCTCCTCTAATGTTTTGTCTTCAATCTTCAAAAATTAAATCCATCAAAGTTTCAACAAAGCTTCTGCTCATTGCACTTTTCTACACTGATGATGGGGACCCAGTACAGACGATTCCTTCAGATATGCTGACACAAGTTTATTAACAGTGGGTGTTAGAACTTAACAGAACTGAAGTGCCATTGATGCGTTGTGTAGATCAGCAAATAAAAATTAAAAAGTGATGGTCTAAGGATGACCACACACCATCTTACCTCTCAGAGAGCCACAGGCCTGAGGTTTGGAGCTTAATAAGATAAAATCCATGAGAACTGGAACAAATCTGAAAGAAATGATCAGGGTTCAAAAGGTAGGGTAAAATCTGCAAATGGAATGAAGCACAACATCTGGAAATGACTGAAAAGATGAAGATCAGAGAAAATAAATCACATTAACAGATTCAAGATTTAAGGATTTGAGTTAAACTGAAGACCCAGGCTGTTCAGATATGTTCCCCTTCGTCCCGGCGCTCTTCGCCTCATTATTAAGTTCTGTGATTCGAATCAGTGACTTACACCATTTACTAATGAACCTAAAAACCAACAACACATTACATCTTATTGCTTTACAGCCAATTAAAGCCGGGAAAAATCTGCAGCAGCAGTTCAAAAGCAATAGGTTAATGAGAGCGGAGCAGTCAAATGTGTCCTTATTGATTTGTGATTAGTGAGGGGGCTTATTCATGGGGTATCCATAACTGCATTCTGCCTCCGATTGTAATTGCCTAATTGGAGTGATTATTTAGCAATGGGAAACATTCCACCTGCTCCTCCTCTGGATACTTCTGGCATCAACAGTCTTTACATCACGTTGACATGAACAGTGACAACATCCTAAGACTAAATACACTAGGCTATGGTTTTCATCTGGTACAATTTGGTTTCATCAAGAGGGGGAGGGTATTTCACTTATTTCCCTGTAGCCTGCATTACCCATGATGCAACGGGTGCAGCCTCCAGATGTTCAGGAAGAGTTTTGGTCAGTTCCAAACTGACCTGAAAACACTTTGAGTGCCTTTTTAATGTTTCAAAAAACATTTATACTTCAAAAAGAAAAATAATGTGTGGTGTTAAAATGAAGCCAGACAAACTACAGTATAATGACAATGACAATGGCGTGAGAGCAACTTCCTGTGCTTGAACACTAGTAAGACAAGGGAAATGGCGATTGACTTCTGGAAAAGGACTCAAACACACACACCGGTGCAGGAAGGAGCGTTACCGCAGGTCCTTTATCTCCTCTGCTGTCAGGATATACAACTCCTCTGTCTAAATGGACTTAATCAGGTTATATAGTGCAATAATGTCTCTGTCAGTACTACTTCTACTGTGTACAATCTTTCAATTTCAGTCTCATTACGTCAGCACAATTTTTCTGCTTTTTTAAATTTTTGCTGTTTGCATTTAACTGTAAATAGGTAGGATTTCAAGAGTATTTTTTTATCCTTATTGTTTTTGATCTTGCTTAAACTGATTCTTCTTCCCCTGAGCTGCTGTAAATGTGTGTTTCCCCCATGGGGGAGGAATAAAAAAACGTTCTATTCTATTCTATTCTATTCTATTCAAACATATGGATTCATGCAACTGAGGTCGTGAGCAGGCGCTCAGGTGCTGCCATTATCCCGCTCTATATAATTTCATACTGCGCCTGTTGTTGTTGTTGGTAGGCAGAGGTTAACAAAAGGCCAAGACCGATCCGAGCCACCAGCGTTGGCCGCGTGGGGAAACGTTGGCAGGCGAGCCAGGGAATAATCATAGGCTAATCTGATTTCCAGCTCTGATAATGGAGGCCTGGCTAAATAAGAAAAATTCCAGGCAAATTTGTGCAAATGAAAAAGGATTCCTCCTGACATAATGGTACGGTGCAAGGCAGCTTCTAATGAACAATAATCTGTCTAAGAGCTTCTCTCTCGGTTTCTCCCTCGATCTTCTATCTCATCCCGTCTCACCCTCAACCCCCCCCCAGCTCTCATCAGCTTCTCCTCCTTTCCTGAGGAGGTGCTTGTCCCAGCCGTTATGACACAGAGACGGAGACAGAGATGGTGGAGGAGGGAGATCCCGGCAATACTGGGTTTTATAATGTACACTGCAAATTAGAAAAATCCCTCACAGAGCGTTAATTCTTTAAAGAAACATCTGAAAGATGACAGAGTTCATATCTATCTCAGTTTTCTCATGTCTGGAATAGCATAGAGAGAAATGTTTAATGGTCAAACTAGTTTTCTTCAATCTGCTGCAACAAATCTGTCAATCAGAAATATTAACACGCTTCATGAGAAACAGCTACAACCCTCATCAGTGGAATAAACAACTTCATCATCTGCTTCCCTCTGGTTTTATTTGTGTGGCACCATTTCACAGCACCCATCACGTCATGGCCTTACAATTTCATACCAGCAACAAACCTCCAACAGATCCAAACTGGATGTGGGCGACTCTCTGCCTCAACCTGCAGGGGAGAGAAATAGGGGAGAGAGGAGAGGGGAAACTGGAACAGCTGAACACACCTGTGTGTTTTTCTATTTGGATTTAACTACAGGAGAAATACACAAGTCAAACATCAGTAACACGGAAGTTTCCTTCTTCTCCATCACTAATAACCAGCCCCACTGTTATAACACCAGCAGCAGCAAAACAACTTTAACTCCATGGAAAAATAACACCCCCCCCCTCCCCTCCCCCCTCGGCAGCAGCAGCAGCTCCTGACAACTTCCATAAATTATTGGAGATTTTCATATTTCAAATTTCATCTGCATTCATGTGCAGCGGCCAGGGCCCAGCGGACACTAGCGCCGGGGTGTCGGGTGGTGGAGGTGGAGGCGGCGGCAGCAGCAGCAGCAGCAGCAGCCCCCTCGGTAGCAAGCACTGCCACCGGCTGCCTGGCTCGGTGGCCCCAGAGACCCTTGGCTAATTGAATTGCATCCCCTGATTAGATTATCCTTGCGGCAGCTTGCTGCCAATCTGAAGTATGGGTGCCTTCTATCCTACTTAACCCTTCTGCCCCCCACCCGCTGCTGCTGCAGGCACACACACAGGCACGCACACACACACAAGGCAGAGTGCCCAATATATTCAGGGGCCATCAAAGTTGGCCGGTTTTGTTATTTTTCCTTTGCATTGTCTTGCCTTGTAAAAGTGGCCATCTTTCAGCGCCTGGCCCTCACCACCACCACTCGCTCTTTGCCAAACAGCCGACTCTGGCAAACTGCGAGTGTCATTACTCCAAGTTTGTTTTTCTGTTTGTTTTGCGTTTTGTTCAGTGGCCGTGACGCCAACTTTCTTGGGGGTGGGGGGGTTTAACGATAGGGCCACATCAGCAGGTTCAGTCACAACAGGGATCAGTGGGCTTTACTTTTGATTCCATTTCTCCAATTCCATTTTGTTTTTATAGATCAAAGTCAAGCATCTAAATGGATCAAATCTAGCACAGTTATAAAAACCACTGCCCAATACACAACCACTGAAAGTTCTGTTCTGCATATTGGGACTATTTGAGAGACTTTACTCAAGTATGTTTAATGAAGTATAATTTTACAGTGTGGTACTATTACCTTTACTTTAATACTTGAATCTGAATAGAGCTTTCATGACCTCACTGACCAAAATACAAAAACACTGTAAATTAAATTGTAAATAAACCTCAATGGTGTAAATTTAACAAATGATATTTTAGTGTGACACTGTGTGATGCTGAAAAAGGTTTGTATTCATTTATATTATAGTTATATTTAAATTATGTTAGTAATGAGTTGAGTTTGATGATTAGAATTAAAAGTTGCTTCATTCATGTTTATCTTGTGTTTTTAAGGGAAGTGCGTAATTTATTAACTGAGGATTAGCGGCGTCGGAGTAATTCACATCTGTGTCATTAAATACAAATAGCCGTGTATTTTGGACGCAGATACCCAACCCAACATCATAAATGGACTCTTGCCTCCTGACCCTGCGATGACTGCGAACGCCACCTCAGCTCCCCCACCCCCCAGAGTCTGGGACTCGCGGCCCGTGTCATCTCGTGCTTTGCCACATTTCAGTTTTGGGCCAATGCATAACCCAGATGAATGTAAGTGTTCGCTGAGGAAAAGTCATGTTCTGATGCAATTATCATCTATTGCTTCCTGTAATCTCATCAAATCTCTTTTGAACAATAATCTCATGGTGAAAGTCTGGAGCGGGGCCCTCCTCCTCCTGTTTATTGTTCTCCACTCCCGTAAAACACAATCGAATTGAGGACTCAGCTATTAGATTTTTTGCTCTGTAGAATAAACTGAAATCGTATTCTTGCTGGAAATTATCAATACGTCTTGGAGAGCGAAAATAAGAAGACAGAGCAAAAGTATATGGAGGCCGGGCGGAGAGAGAGAGAGATGAAAGATGAGGAAAAGTGGATGGAAAGACCAACTGGTAATGTATTGACATCCCGAGGTCAGATGTGTATTCTAGTGTTTGCAAATCACATCACAAAACTGTAAAATACTGGTGCTTCACACATCACCCATTAAATAAAAAGGGTATGTAATGAAATGTGGAGCAGAAGTCCTGGACTGAGAAATACACTTCTACTGTTGCAAATAACAAATACAATTGACTTTTTGTGACACAGAAATTAAAGAAAACCTCCCTACCTGGTATGAAAAGTTTCAAGAGATGCGAGGCTCATTTATCAGATCAATTACAGCGTCAACAAAAGAATATTGCCGTGAGTTTTTAATGATCTTGCACCGAACACGATAACAGAAAAAACAATAACTGTGCATTAACATAGCTGCAGTTCAGACTGATATGAGATCTGTTCCCTTTCTTCTCTAAGTGATCGTGACAGACGCCGAAGATACAACATTGCAGATCCTACTTACAGATTTTGGAAGTGAAGCTGCAGCGTTTTGCATCTGCTCTGTGGAATATTGATGACATGCAGAGTTTGAGGCGAAGCAGTGGCTGTGATCTGATCAGTGGAGTCAGACAGTAAACACGGACAGCTGAAGAAATCCACCCTGAAATTAGATTTTTAAAAGCTAGTGATTCTGTGTCTGCTAATAACACATTTAAAGAGAGACAATAACAGCAGAGCTGCCTCAGGCTACAGAGGTCAAAGATCAAAGACGTGTCTGTAGACCAAATTGTTGGATTTGTTTTCTCAGATGAAAATGGACCGAATGGAAAGATTGTTTGAATTAGTAAATAAAATCCATTTAGAGAGTTTAAAATAATATACATTTATAATCCCAACTGCAAACAGATGTTGTGGAATCACATGACAATATAGTTGTTTAGTTTTTGACCTGATTGGGAGAGGATTCCCTGATAATAAATGATGAGGGTGAATTTTTGACAGTGAAATGTGTTCACCTGTCTGTGAGGGACCTGGAGGCTGAGGATGCTCAGGCATGTGCGGAGGGCAGGCAGCCGCCCTGCTTCCCTCAGCGGCCCTCGGACCATCCATCCGTCGAGCCGGCTCTCCTGAGTCACTTTTCATAATTATTGAATTACATTCCTGGCAACCCATTAAGCAGGACATTCTCTTCTTAACCACCTGCTCTTCCCCCCTCCTCCACCCCATTTTACGCCATCAATCTTTCAGCGTTACCGGAGCCCCTAAAAGCTTTCTGACTGCTCTATAATGGGGGACAGCGCGGGGTCAGGGGGTGCTACAGGACTGTGTGCTCAGAAGCAGTGATGCCTCAGCATTTGGGTGGGGAGCAGGGGCAAAGGGAAGGGTGGTGGTGTGAGGGGGCAGCAGGGGTCACTCTGTGTGGCCTGGCTGGAATAGGTCACTGACTGGACCTTTGACTGTGTGTGTGTGTGTCTGTGTGTGTGAGTATAAGTGTTCAGGTGGTTCATAAAGAAAACTGAGCTCATGTCAGATGTCATAAATCTAATGGTCAATTAATTTTTGCGTTTCAACTGCCTCCTTGTGTTGATATCCTACATTTCCCAGAATGCCTTGGAGGCCATCCTCCAAATACAGTGACAATATCAAACACTCACAAAAATCTCACAACAGTGAAATGAGTCACTGATCTGGAGCGTTGTTTTGTCAAGTTTTGCTTCAAGGAGTGGGAATGAAGTTTGAATCCTGAGATGTGAACGACTTTTAATTGGAATTTAATTAAACAACCTTGAATGGAGGACAGCAGTCATTTTATACCTGTGATAATATTATTATACTGCTCAGTGTAATTGTGGCGTCTTGATCGGGGACATTTTGAGCCACATTTTGACTCATTTTGACCCATTCTGGCATTTGAACACATGGAGCTCTTTTCATGTCCGGGAGGTTCCAGTCAAGTCAATGTTAAGTGAATAGTGAGGCCGGGTTTGACTTCACCCTGCTGGCGTATTGATGTTCCTGTCAATACAGCAGCAGGGGAATCTATAAAGCGGGTAAATGTTATCACAACATCCGTTTGTGTTTGTGCACGTTCACTCATGCATGCAGGCTTCAAAGGGCTAATACGCTGCTTCAGTGACGTGCATTGTCATTTAGCGTCACCTCCTCTCACGTGCTCATCTGCTACAACTCTCCAAAATGGTGATTGACGTAATGTTCAGTTGAAAGTTTGAATCATGTGTTTGTCATCTTGTTTACGTTTGGTGGTGATGACCTGTCATCGTCATGTTCCAGGGCTGTGCAGGTATATTCTCTCTGGGTGGATGGAGGAAATGAACGAGCCAGTTGTCTTTGTTTGTTGTTATTATTAGTGTTATATATTGTAAGAGTTGGCGTGTTGGTCTGGATAACGCAGCAGAGGCAACCGTGTTCTTGGAAGGACGCGTGAACGGGCTGGAGGTCCTGACAAGGTGTTTTGTGTGTTTCAGGAGTAAACAGTATCGGAGCAGATGGAGGGCTCCGGCCTCACCTCACAGCACGCCGCTCATTACCCAATGCTCAGATCCCAGCACATATTATTCACCTCTGACAGCTCGCTGGGTTGCATCAAACAAACACACACATGCACCCGCTACTGTGCGTGTTGCTGCACACACACAATCAAGAACACGTAAAGTTACAGGCCGTTATGAAGGTATACACGCGGCTCCTCATATCCCATACAACCGTCTTTATAGACAATGTTATGTTGCACACTAAAGTGACCTTGCAGAATATTCTTACACACACGCACATATGAGTAATGAACAACCTTAATAACACCTCCAACTTTTCCTCTTCTTCTCTCTGCTGGCTGTTTAAATTCACATCCCCCTTTAACGTCTCTCTAATCTCATTACTGCCGGGCTAATAGCTCTCCTTCTGCTCCTCCCAGACGCTCTGCCCAGACCTTGAATAACACACACACACACACACGTTCAGGGTGTGTGCGTGCTCCTGCTGCAGAGGAGGTGCATCTGCAAAGTGTGGCCCGGGGAAAAGAGCTGAGAGGAAGCGAGAGAGGCTGAAGTTGGTGTGTGGTGTTTATATGCATGCGGCTGAATGTTTTTGTTGGTGAGGGGGGTGAGGAAAGTGGGGGATAGGGGGACGGTGGTGGATCAGCAGCCAACTCCACTCAATCTCTCTCTCTCTCTCTCTCTCTCTCTCCTCTGCAACCTCCTCCCCCTCCTCCCCTCGAGTGAATCTATAGGGAGGGAAGGCAGAGACAGGTGCATTTCTCCACAAATTGAGTTAGCCAAGACATGCCACATCCAATTGGACCAAATTGATGTGAGAGTTTGTGATGTCTGCCGTGGGTATTACAGCAAAGGTCAGTGTGCCGAGACAATGACATCAATCTGGTCCACGTGGCCGAGCACTCGGGCCCCTGCCAGCCCCCTGATTCAGATGCAAACCTGCAAACAGAGTCAGGGGAAGGAGAGGGCGGACAAACGCCTGGTTGCAAACTGGTGGGCATTTTGTGATTGCTTTTGAATGGGAGCTAAACAAGAACTCGACACACCCAAGTCGTTGCCTCTGAATGACATACACTGCTGGTGATGGGTGGTGAAAGCTGTAGAAACCCAATGAGAACAGCAGGTCTGGATACTGGGTTTACCACAAAGCTTCATGAAACCAGTTGACAGAATATTCTTCTCTGTCTGGGATGTTGTTCATCGGCCAACAACTTAAGTCAGTGGATAAGTTTCCCATGTGGCAGCAAATGAAATCACATTTATGGAAATACTTTGTTCATTAAAGATTAAAATGTTGTATTTCCCAGCTATGTTGTGTGTCCGGAGAGTGTGCATAGACATTAACAGGCTGGAAATGAAGAAATGATGCCACAATATTACGGATAAGGCTGCGGCCATCTTGCACCGGTGACTTTATATTGGAGTCAGAGACAGGTGCAGCTGCAGTATCGAAGTCCTGCCCATACAAAGTCAGCTTCAGCCATCAATCACAACATTCCGTAATTACGATCTACCTAAATGTCTTTGACTTTTTTACTTCACCCATGTCCCATCTGCTAACACGGAGGAGGCAAAGTTTATCACCTAGTCAACTGCAGCCATTCAACAGAGATAAGTCATGTTGGCTTCACTGGTCCTTGTCTCACTCTTCCACTAAGTTTTGTGGAGATTTGTTTTTGCCAGCCAACCAACTAACCAGTCAATCAACAAACCAACCAAAGAAACAAACATAAACAACCAAACAGGGGTGAAAACATAACGTCCTTAGTGGAGGTATGAATGAGACTGTGACTGTTGGGTGCTTTAACTGTTTTTCCTGGGTTGTGTGACTACAACCTCTTCACAAAATTATCAATACACGTCTGTTTCTGCCGGCCACAATGTCCATACAACTACAAATTCAACTCACACATCATTACTCGATCCACTCGATGTTTACGCCACATTTTCTTGAGTCCACAATCTTACAAATTCTGCCGGCGTAATTTTGCCTCCGAACACGCTCTGCCTGTCAATTTCAGGTCCAACACATGAGTGGCAGTGGTTTAGGGCCGCTCTGCCTCGACTCTCAGGAAATCCAATAGAAACTTCATCATGCTGTCACCTCTGCTGGGCCCAGCAACGCCAGATCTAAGGGCTATGGCTTTTATCCCACCTCTACTCAGAGAGCCATTTTCTTTGATCACATTAGCGTTATTGCTCCTCTTACGGTTCCCTCAGTCTTCTCCATGCTGCTCTATTTCAGCCCAGGGCTATTGGTTTTCATTCTGCGGCTTCAATCTGGACTTGGACCAGGCCGAGCCCGACCAGCTACACTGACGTTAATTCATATAAAAGCTATATGAACAGCCAAGTTCCACTCCTTGCTTCACATGCTCACTCAATCAATGGGACATAGCGCTTGACGGAGACTATTAAAAGGTAAATAAACAGCAGGTAATAGTTTACGGATGAATATAGCAGGTACTGTAGAGTGCTCCTGTGGATTCAGGATTGTTTGACTTCAAATTTACTTTCAACAAACTATATTCTAAGTGAGACAGAGAAGCCGCTGATCATTTTCTCTCATTTGAATTTTGATTTTCAGAAAATTAATTAAAAGTGACTAATTCTACAATAAACTCTGCATATCACCGGTTGATTAAGGACAAGTCATCATCTGCTCTGGTTTTTTCCGGAGCTCACGGGATCCAGGCAGGAGGTTTCAATTCCTCCCCGGTCACCAAGAGTCCCAGACTGGAGATTTGTCTGAGAGGCAATTTACTGTCATTTGTCGGAGAGTGCTGGCCTGATGCATAAACATCGTTCTTAATATGCCAATTCATCATCGGGCAGCCAAGGGGATTCTGGGTGTGTTCTGATCAAATTTGCACCCAGCGATGATGAGGGGCATGTTGGTTTTGCTGCAGAAAAGTGCAGAACCAGCTATTTGTCACGTCAGGCTCACACAGGGGGAGGGAGGATGCACGGTATAGAAAGGCGAGAGATAGAACAGAGGCGTACCCACAGCAACCTTGCAGTCTCCTTTTGCGTTGCTAAGACAGACAGGGACGTGGCTCTGGAGACGGTGATGCTTTTCGGTCAATAGTTTAAAATGAAATATCTCAACAACTACTGAACAAAATCAAACACGTGTGGTCCTCACACAATGAATCTCACTTTAGTTTCACCATGCAAAAGGGGCGCTGCAACAAGGTGGGCGAACATGTTGACATGTTTTCGTTATTGCGAGTATACAGACATCATTCAGCCATGGTTTCATATCTGATAACATTTGGCTCTTTATGGAAACACTGGAGCTCAGGAATAAGATTTATTGGCGTTTGATTAACGAACCTCTTGTTAGGCTCTAATTTCTGTTGGTTTTATTGAGGTTTGTTAACAAGTGAAAAGTGAAAACAGAAGATCAGTGATTGATCCTCAATCTATAATTAGAGCCTTCTTTAGAAATTCAATATACTGCTGCTGAAAGTTATTAAAGCAACATTTGGGTTCTTGGAACCCTTACATTTATTTAGAAAAAGACCCATTATCTGAGCACTGGCCAGTTCTCGATCCTTGTATTGATTCCAGTGGAGCGAGTCTATGTCTTCCAGCTCTGTGGTGCAGTATCATCCTTCAGGGCTCAGAGAGCTGCCTTCTGGGAACAGGAAGTGAATCAGAGTCTGCTGTGGACAGGCACGCTGATGACTCCCAACTGGCTGTTCTTTAAGTATTCCATCCAATCAAATTAGGTTTGATTGATCAACAGGCGCTGCCACTGGACGGTGGTCATGACGATATAAATCACACTGTGCCATCAGGACGTCTCAGAGGGAGAGAAAGAAGAAACAGGAAATGTGAGGAATCTGACTTCCTCCTGTCTGATGTTGATCATTTCAGTTTTTTCTGAGACGGGGTGATGATGGTTTTCAAACACCTGATGATGAGATAATAACAGAGATAACGATCAGATTACAATGTTTCTACATGACATTCACTCTCAATTTAAGACATTGTGAAAGTCTGATCTGTCATTTCATCATGAACAATTCACTTCAATTAACTTCGACGTCACATTTCTCTTTAGGTTTCAATGACCTGCACAATAAAACCTAGATAAGAAGAACTGGATGAAATGTGTTTAGCCCTCTCTGTGCTGCTGTCGATCAACGGCAGGATTGAAAGAGATTCCAGCCCAAAGAGAAGGTAAAAGAACAATTAAAGTGTGAGGAAGTTTGGATAGTGAACTTTCTTTTCAAAGTGTGTTCATGGCTTCAGTCACGGTTGGTTTGACCGACGCCTGCAGCTGAGTGCAGCTTTACTGCACCACTGCTGATGTCAACAAACTCCACAAGAATCAGTGAAGGTAACAACATGGTCGTCCTCCGTGATTAAAGCTTTGTTCAAATATTAAATCAGTTAACGTGCAGCCTGGCCCCTCCCTGCCAGACTGTTGTGTTTGCGTCTCGGCAGGTTCACGACGTCTGTGAGCGTCCTGTTGTGCGTCTAAGTGGCTGTGAGGCCCTTGTTGTGTCTCTTTTGACTATATGGAAATCATAATTCACAGGCAGCCGCCTGATGGTTTATGCAGATGGAGGCTGGGGGCTAAAATAAAGAGTGTCGTGCATCAGCACAAGTGCAGGACGCGTGTTCGGCCATAACACATGAAAAGAATATGAAATGCAGGAGGGGGAGGCAAGACAGATTAGCGGCTTCACAAAGTGATGGCAGGTGTTTACATGTGGAATATTTTGCATATGCAATGTTGGAGTATAGAGGATTTTTGGGTGGTGGTGGGGGGTGTAGATAATAAACATCACAATGCGTTGGTTAACAATCAATATGGCGCACAATGACCTTGACGTTTTATGATGGATTGGGAGACATGGCCTACTGTAATTGCTGCAGCCCTCCCTCCCTCCAT
The DNA here is from genome assembly GCA_016785235.1 of Pseudorhombus dupliciocellatus. Lineage (NCBI taxonomy): Eukaryota > Metazoa > Chordata > Actinopteri > Pleuronectiformes > Paralichthyidae > Pseudorhombus > Pseudorhombus dupliciocellatus. The sequence goes on from JAFBJW010000117.1 coordinate 5,036,836, forward strand.
CCTTCCTTCCTTCCTTCCTTTCACCCCGACGCCTCCTCTCTCCCCTCTCCCTCTCTTTCTCTCTCAGACATTAAAAACCGCTCCATCATTCTCGATGCGCCGCCTTGTCGCCTGCCGCTCAGATGACCATTAATCGCTTAATTCCAGTAAACCTACGTGAGCACAAAGAGCCGCTGTCTGCCGCTTAATGCATGTGTGATTAAGCTTTTAGGGCCGACCACACGGCATTATTAGCCAGCAGGTCCTTGTATAGAGGGGCCAAATGCCTTCAGGGGGCCCGAGGATGGTGCTGGGGAGGCGGGGGTGGTGGATGTGGATGTGGAGAGGGGAGGCAGGGGGTGTGGGAGGGGGAGCGAGTTAATGACACTGACCCTCACTTCCCCAACAGCTATTCAATTCAACAATAATAACGGGTCACGCAGCTGATTTATGAAGCTCGGGCTAATAATTGTCAATTGCTAATGCCCGGGTGTGGGTGTGTGGGGGGAGGGGGGGTGATGCCAGTGGACTATGCTAAAATAAAATATGGTTTGACCCCACAGGGGGGTGACATGCAGGAGGGGAGAGAAATGACAGATGATGTAGATTTTTTTATCCTTAAAGTTGAAACACAATGCAGCAGTAGTGTGTGTGTGTGTGTGTCTGTGTGTGTGCGTGTGTGGCTGCAATAAATTAATAACAACCAAACAGTGTGTCGTGGAGGGGGCGATTCAATTACTAGGTTTATTTACAGGGGGAATCTCATGAAGGCCATTGACCAACGTTAAGCAGCTCGGGATGAAACGATGACAAGAGCCCCGATAAGAATTTAATTCCATCTCATTTCAGACGATTTTATGAATCAGATTCTTGAACACTGGCAAGAGATTTAATGATCACATCTCTGCGAAATCTTATTTCAGAAGCGGTCGATGGCATTTCTCTGCGTTAATGTCGACTTAGAGGTTGGAGTAATTTAGTAATTGATTCCTTGCTTTGGCTCGAGCTCGTGCCAAGGCCGCGTTCGAGGGTAATATGTTTCCTAATCTTATCCCCCGGAATAAGATTTTTATGTTAATCCTCTGGCTGCGCTCTTGGTCACTCGGGGAGCGCAGATAAAGGCGCAGAGGGGCCGGAGAGGCCGGAGAGACGAGGCGCAGGCTCCGCAGGCTGCAGCGTCTGGAAGAAGAACAGGGAGAGTTAGTGGGAGGCAACACAGACGAATAACAGACATCACTGCGGCTAACATGGAGGATTCAATATTTACCCTCTGCCATTGCTCTGATTTGTGTTATTTCCACATAGAAATGTGAAAAACAGAAGCAACTTTTCCTTCTTTCACCTTATCTGTCAGTTTAGCGTTCAGAACGAGCTGAACACTCTCAACAATCAGATTTAAGCGCAGAACAAAAACGCTGCAGCCCGCAGACTGGCTCCACAGTAAAGAAGAGGCACCAGCTGAAAGTCTTCTTCCACTCAGACTGAAACACTGACATCTTTTGTGCTGCACGTCTTTTTTTTTTTTATTCCTCTCAGACACAGAGCGAAGGCACCAGCTTCTAATTGAATTTTGTCTCTTCTCCAGATGTCACTTTCCATCTGTGCGCTTGGAAACGCGATGCGTCTTTGTTATTATTATTTTTTTTTTTAAATGCACCGGCCTGGGACACCTTGAAGTGTGGTTCCGTGTGTCCCACACTCAGCTGTGATGACGTCACGCCCATCTCCCAGATGTTCCAGCTGCAGCAGCGTCACGCTGACCGCTCTGGTTCGGGATCAGTCTCGTTCCACCAGCAGAACCTTTCCTCCATCCATTCCCGTCAAATTGAGACATCACACTAAATCGTCACGGGAGCACCCCCCCCCCCACTCCGCCCCCCTCACCTCCTCAAAATGATGTGTTTTTTGATGTGCCGCCGGGCCCCTCCCCTGCAACACGCGGCCTTATTAATAAGCGTTTTGATAAGCGCAGGGTTTCCTCGGGCGGAGGAGTGAGACATTGTCGGTGAAATGTGACAGCGGGACCCTCCCATCGCTCGCTCGCTCTTTATCCTCCTCTGTTTCTTTGCCTTTACGGGGGAGTGGATCCATCCAATCCATCCAGAGACAATGGCATTTTGTTCCTCTTATTGTCCCCCCTGTCGACCCGCATTCCTATATTGCTGAGCAACGATAGGGCGCACTAAATGGAGAGGAGTCGCTGCCGCACACCGGCTATTGTGCGGCACTTGCCGGGAGAATTTAGGGTCTTGCGCACATCGCATTTCCCTGATTTATTTAAGTGAAGGCTCATGGTTGGAGCTCTTCATTTGCCACATAATTACAGATTAACTGCAGCTTCCCCTTCAACTGAAAGGCCATCACGTTACTGTAAATCACGTTTTTTTACGCAGCGCGCCTGCGCCACCAGGCCCCTGTGGATGTGCGCGTAAAAACCGCGTAAAAACACATCTCAGACAAAAAGAAGCTAAAATAATGATCTGCAGCTCAGAGGCGCGGCTGTCGGGTTTAATGCTCCTCGACCCGCCCGAACCAGCTGAAATAATTAAAAGATGTTGAAACTATAAAAGAGGGGGCGTCTCAATAGCTGGTGGAGCATGGTGCAGGGTCTATAGAGCGTCAGAATAAAGAGCGGCCTCACTGAAAGAAACCGATGGCTAAAAGCTATAATTGTATTTGCCTCGGCGAAATATCAGAAAAGACTCCTCGTTTCTTTGAGCGTTATTAGATTAATTCCCAGAGATGGTTTCTTTTCTCGCTGCCAGACGCGTGGAGGGAGGACGGTGAACCATTTGGCTCTTTGGTTTCAATAATCAAATTAACCATTTGGTACAACTTTCAGGTCCCAGCTCGTGTGTGGAAAAAAGAGAAAACATTTACATAATAGGGACCCGGGTTGTCTGAAGGAAGAATTAACTTTCTTTTTCCTCTGGTTGATCTCCGAGAAGACAATAAAGAAAAGGAGCAGCAACACACTGCAGCACGTCAGCGATTGTGGAGGAAAAATAATGGATGGTGTGTTTTATCAGAGAATTTGGAGCTGCACCGCCAGGACACACGGACACAATGTCTGGTGTCATATTGTGTTTGAGTGTAAATTACAAAATAAGTGAACAATTCATTTATTTCAAGCTTCGTTTGAGTTTGGAGATGAAATTAAATCTTCACGTCAAACGAATATTTGCACCAGAATCTCTCAAGTTTCGAAACTAAAATTGATCTTTGTGCTTTGACCTCACATGGTTTTTAACACTAAATTATAAGGACTACATTTTTAAATGGTATTTTTACTCCATCCTGCCTTAAATGTGAAAATGAGGAAAATAAGGAAAGATTAAATCTATTCTATAACAGCACGACCATAAAAATTGAAAAGGCTGTAAGACGAACAGGTATGAGGAAGAAATCCTGATTGAAACAGAATCAAATCAGTCCCTGTACAATACTGATGATTTTAAAGCAGATGACCACCACCCTGATCCATCACTGACCGAGAGGTGAAGAAAATCAAACCCTCATCGAATAAATCCAATTGATGCTCCATCATTCACGTTTCGTGTTTCGATAATTTGCAAGAAAAAAATCTTGAGACGAGGGGGGGAAAAAAACAAAGTCAGAGAACGTGTGAGCGCCATAGAAAACGCTTCACCTTATTACACAAACCAAATTAACCACTCAGCCAATATAGTGCAGCCTAAGAGGTCCGATGAAAGCCTCACCAGTTCGTTACTTTCATTACAAAGATGTTATTTGCCCAATAAATGAAATAATGAAAGCAATAAAGACAATTACAAACTCATTTGAATCATACACACTCTAAAAAAGCTCAGTTTAGCAGAAGTGATGCTGCGGAGAAGATCCAGGAGGAACCGAAATGAAATCTGCTTATTACTGAGCGTAAATTGTCACAACCAGAGTAAACCCACAGAGACTGGGCCTGAGCTTCATTTCAGGTTGCGTTGCTGCACGGGCACTGCAATGTTCCCGTTTGAATGCAGGAATCATAATTAAAGTAATAAAAAGTCATTAGTGTGGGGTGAAATGAAGCTAAACGAAATAAAGAGGGAGAGCGAGCGGCGCTGTTTTGGATGTGGGGATACACCTGAAGACGCCATTTGTCTGCTCATTCGGCGTTTGAATTGCATTTCTGTCATAAAGAGAAATTACAAATTATACGGAGACGAGGAACAATTCGGATTATTTGAGTGTTCCTGTGATTTGTCCTGGAGAAAACGAGCCCCCGAGTTTTGTCGTGAAACCGGTGGATTGTGATGAAACGACGTGTTTTCCATTACCAGTGGGTCGCTGTGCCCGATGATAATGCCCGTGTTTTGGCTGCACTCATCGGGGGCAGACCACAGCCAGGAGCCGCAGTGAAAAGCGCCGGAGCAGACGGACAGAGAGAGAGGAGGCACGAGGGGGGGAATACTCTGTGAAATCCTGCCCAAGGTATACGGTCGCTTAAAAGGCTTAAAAGCTTGGAGAAAATTGGATCAGGGAGAATCGTCACCCAACTTTCATTATTTCCAAGTGGTGTGATTGAATTAAAGGGCAAGATGGTGGTTGGAGAGGAGTGGGGCGGATGGGTAGAGGGATGGAGGGATGGAGAGGTGGAGGCGGTGGAGGGGTGCGTAATGGCGTGGTATTAAATTCTAATTAGAGATGCAGGGGATCAATGATAGGGAGGTTGGACAGCCCGGGCCCCCAGTGCCAGCCCAATAGACTGATGAGTTATTGTCATGTAAAAAAGCGCTAGCAATAAGACCAAACGCTTTGCTATTGTCCAAGCGGAAAGAGCCAAGTTTATTATGAGGACTATATGCTCTAGAGACCTCGGGCTAGGCGGCTCTTAGGGGGGTTTTCATAAAACAGGGCTAGGTTCCTATAAAGGAGGCCAGTTTTGGAGCAGGCGCTGAGCAGTGAACATCTACCCACCGTCCAGCCTCCTTCCATCCAGTCCACACCAAACCCTCTCTCCCCCAAACTCAGACCGCGCGTGCTGCTCGTTCTCCTGTTTTTTTTTTTTTTAATTTTCCAACCCAGTTTTTTGGGGGGCTGTTTTTTTCTCCCTTGCCGTGTTTTTTGGTTTCTCGGGAAGTGCAGCTTTCTAACTCCACCGAGCCTTCTCAAATGTATAAAATGGAGTATTCTTACCTAAATTCCTCTGCCTACGAGTCATGTATGGCCGGGATGGACACGTCGAGTTTGGCATCGGCCTATGCGGACTTCAGCTCGTGCAGTCAGGCCAGTGGCTTTCAGTACAATCCCATCAGGACCACGTTCGGAGCCACCTCCGGCTGCCCGTCCCTCACGCCGGGGTCCTGCAGCCTGGGGACCCTGCGGGACCACCAGAGCAGCCCGTATGCCGCAGGTAAGCAGCGGCTCCGGAGCCACAACCCCGGCGTATTATAGGACGCCTTGATTGCATTTGAAAATGGAAATGTGTTTAGTATTTACCAAACGAAATTTGCTTACACAAATGAAAGAATTTATCACGTTAGAAGCGATTGCAGGCAAGCGGTAATTCGGTTATGGGGTTATACTATCCCAGTCACACCCAAAACCGCCAACAGAATTATCGTAAGCTGCCAAAATGATAGGCATAATTTATTTACTTTGCGATGAGACATAAAGCTTCGAAAATAATTCGATAACCAAAGACTAAAGCTCATTATTGACACCGAATTGGAGTTACAGTAGCAGCGCGCGGGGCGGATGGGAACATTATGACAAGTTCTCAAACTCGAGCCTCAATCTGAGCAGCAACAATTAGTTTAACATTACAATTAACCGCATGGCGGGTCAACCACGTTATCAATTCACGACTAATTCAGCCACAGCTCTGCGCGTAACCGGATTCAAGGCTGTGGACCCGCGACCTTAACCGGATTTTAGACAAAATATCGGATTTGAATTTTCTTCCACTTGACAACGCACACACACACACACACACATACACATGAGACCTCCGCCGAACTTCACACGTCTGACGGGGACTTTTGGTTTCTGTCCACAGTTCCATACAAACTGTTCACGGATCACGGCGGACTGAACGAGAAGAGGAAGCAGAGGCGCATCAGGACCACGTTCACCAGCGCCCAGCTGAAGGAGCTGGAGCGGGTCTTTGCGGAGACGCACTACCCGGACATCTACACCAGAGAGGAGCTGGCACTCAAGATCGATCTGACTGAGGCCAGAGTGCAGGTACAGAGCCGCTGCTTCTCCAGTTACGCGTAATTACGCACAGTTACGCACGGGTGGATTTCCTATACGAACAAGATTTTTTGAACAAATCCATTTTAACAGTCTGTTGTTAGGTCGAAGTTTTCCTGACGCGTTCGTGTTATCAGCAGTGGTTTGACCCTTTCTCTATTTTCCAGGTGTGGTTTCAAAACCGACGCGCCAAGTTCCGCAAGCAGGAGCGGGCAGCAGCAGCTGCCGCAGCGGCTGCCAAGTCCAACTCTGGGAAGAAGTCCGACTCCAGAGACGAAGACAGCAAAGACAACAAATCCACCGACCCAGACAGCACAGGAGGCCCGGGCCTCAACCCGGTGCCCACCTCCAACTGCGGCGGATCGAGCCCCACCGGCGTGCAAGTCAACACCACCGGGAACGGACAGGTGGACCAGGTGAAGACCTCCGTGTCCACCGGGATGGCGGTGACAGCCCCGAGCCAAGGCTGGGCCACCGCCCCGGGGACCATCACCTCGATCCCGGACTCACTGGGCGGGCCATTCGCCAGCGTTCTGTCGTCGTTGCAAAGACAGAACGGAGCCAAAGCGACTTTAGTAAAGACCAGCATGTTCTAATGAAGCTCCGAGGCGCGAAGGGAGGAGGAGGAGGAGAGCACGGAGCAGAGAAGACAAGTTTCCTCCTTCTCCGGGGACTGAAAAGCGACATGCTCAAGATTTCCACGGACAATAAAACGCAGTTACTTAAACAGAAGACGAAGAAACTCCCGTTCTTTTATTTTTAGGCCTTGCACCGTTTCTTGTGGTCAGTTCAAACTCCTCGCTGTAAAATATCCATCTCGGCACATCTATCGTTTTTCTTAAAACAAGTTGGGTGGATGGTTTCCGGTCATGTTTCAGGACTGAATAGCTAAAGACAATAAGACAACTTGTATTGAGATGATTCACACGAGTCCCTCAAACATATTGCTCGTGTTTAAGGGGAAAAAAAAACAAAAACAACACGAACACACAGGGTGAGCAGCGGGTGGAGTGACTGGTAGAATGAATATTTGTGGAAGTGCTCATGAGCAAAACACCGCGTCGTTCAGTCCCATCACATGTCAAGATTTCAACAGCTGCTTTGTTCGGTAGAGACCCTCCACGGGGACAAACCCACGAACCCCAGAAACAACAACAACACAGCTGACTGTTCCTTAAATCATCGATATAAACCCAATTATTTCCTCCAGAGAAAAAAAGGCACAAACCTCTGCAATGTCCGCCCCTGACAGGAGAGCTGTGTGTTTTGTGTGTCTTTCTACGGCAGTGTTTTTGTGGCTCAAACTGTATAGTGTGAATACGTATTACTGTCTCCTATAGTTGAACCATAGGCCATACTCCCTCTAGATCGATCATACAGAGTCCTTTTTGATGTTTTACAAAGAATTTATTTTGGGTATAAAAAAGGGGAATGGATGCAAACATGGTATTTATTTCTATATAAGTTGCATGTTGTCTCTTTGTCTGATTTTAAAATGAGTTCCCTCCCATTTTGTGAGCATTATGTAACATGTTTTGTCCAGGATCTGAAAGTTATTTATATGTAGGTAATGAATGCTTATATTTAAGAAGGAAATATTTCTACATGTGCACATAGTTTTCCAGGTGTACCATTGAAATGGTTGTTGATGATAAAAAAAAATAATAGTCCACGTTGAATTTGTCACGTTTTCTTTTGCCAAACTGGGGAAAATAAACTAAATATTTATCATTTAACATAATTATCAATATTACAGGAAAAAACTCGACACGATCTTTAATTATAAAATCCTTAAATATGTGAAGTTTGTCGCATTAGGTTATTTTGAAAAGGCCCGAAAATTCAGCACCACGGACAGCAACTGTTTCCTCGTTCACTCGGTTTAAGAATTTACAGTTTGGATGTGATCTAAACTTAAGTTGAACAGAGCATCACATGCTCCAGTTCATGCTCAACGAAAAACACAAAAAATAAACATAATTTTTAAATTAATCCAAAAAGGAATTCGTTTTTAAAAGGGATGTGTTGGATTGAAAAATGCAATATATTTATTTAAATATATTGAATTCTTCAGGTTGTGTGTGACTGGAGATTAAAGTGGAAGATATTTATTGTTTTAGCAAACATTCACAACATTCACTAAAATATATTTCACCATGCAGGCTGGAGATTCCACTTAACATATTATGATCTAGAAACATATTGTAAATTAAGTCACACATTTTTCTTAAGATGTTTCCCGTTCTGTGAATCTGAGCTTCTTATTTAAATAAGTCAAAATTTGGATTCAATTATGATGAAAATGTAATTAATCCTAAACACAATGCATCTGCGAGTATCTAAAATAACTACACTTACTTGTTCTTCACGGATCCAAACACCAAACCATATTTTCTGTATGGTGTTTACTCATTGTCTGATGTCTCATGCCGTTGCTTCACCTTGCTTTCAATTTCCCGACATCAACAAGCACCTGGATGAGTCAAAGTTTTAGTTAGAGAAACACAAACTGATAATTAAACATGCAAGCATTTATTTTGTTCACCAAATTATCTGGTATTTATTTCAAAATGAAAAGACAGAGGCAGTTTAAAATTTATAACATTTTATTTATAAACATACAGTATGCTATAAATGCCATTGCATTTAAACATCAAATTCATCTATAATTCAGATAGTGTTCAGGTGAATATTACAATAAATACAGAACAGACGTTAAAGGTTTCCATTTCCCAGCTATCCCGTTAAAGAAGACCGTCTGAATATAGAGCCTCCGTCTCAAAGATCCTGCTATAAGAGACTCAGCCGAGATTTATTCATCAACTAAATGAGGATAAAAAATAAAATACACAATCGGAACAGAAGCTTAAAAATACTGTAGATCAGAGAAATGAACCCGGAGAAGCTTGGCTATAGATGGAAGAGGAGGGAGCGACGGCTAGTTTGCTTTCATACAGCAAATCATTTGGTTTTAGGCTTAAACGTGCATTAAAAAAAAAAAAAAAAACAACATCCACAATACAGAACCAAGCTCTCTCATACAAGTTCATAAAAAGAAAAGAAGCAACTGACTTGGAGTTTCCAGCTGGCGGCAACGATCTTTAGGTTCCATCCAGCCAAATATTGCACAGGTGCAACTGCTGCTGCTGGTATGTGTGTCCACATTACGTCTGCTGTTTGTTCTGGATGTACTGGTGACTGTTTGAGTCCTCATTCCTTTATTTCATAAATGAATCCTACCACTGAGCAATTATCAAAATTACCTCAATTAATAGCATAAAGAAGTCTAAATGGTTCTAGAGTAAAACATAAAAAAAAATGTATGGTTTCCCCTGCAGTGGATGAATATACTGTACATATATATATATATATCTATATAGACATATAGATATATATATTCTATAATCTCCTTTCTTTGAACTGTGTCCATCACTTCGACCCCTGGGGGAATAACGGGGGCGATGTGGAATTATACGCGTTGCTCAAGGGAGAATAAAGAGTTCTGCAGTAAAGCGTGATGTGAGGGAGGGCTGCAGCTTTTCTGTCTGCAGTTTTTAAGAGTTTGGATTTGGCCGGACCCCTCCCTCCACCCCAGGTGTGTGTGTGTGTTTTCCTCCCCCTGCATCACCTTGCTTTCTTAAGGCACATTAAAGTCCTGACTTCACCTGACCCGAGCAACAACCTCCTGCGGCCCGGCAGCTGTTACTGCTCCGATGACGACCTACATCCGTAAAATGTGTTTATATTAGAGAGCTCTCTTTGTTTGTCCCCGAGCACAGAACACAGGGACATGAGAGAGCGTGGATGCGGAGGATTTATACTGACCTTCATTCCACTGTCTAATTGAAGCTTGTAAAACTTTGTTTTGTTTTGGTCGTGCCACTCGCTGCAGGGACGTGAAATCATGAAACAAATTCAGATCCAGCCTGTTTGGAGAAATTAAAAAGTCTGATCTGAGCTGCCTCATTTTTCAACCCTGGCTTTTACGATTCCTATCAAATTGAATTATGAAAATAATCTTTCTTCTATGACGACTTTAACTAAACGATATACTGCATTTCCATTATATGGAACCAAAAGCTATTAACTGAAATATTAACATTATTTTTCCATCCAGGAAAATCTGATTCAAACACCATTTTCTTTTTGCGTGTTCACTCCGACAGTGAAGGACGTCGACTGAGTCCAAAGCATCTGTAATCTGCATCTTTTCAACATGGCCGACATGTCTCTCTCTCCCTCTTTCTCGCCGCATGATGAAACGGAGTGTGGTGGTGCGTGGACCAATCAAATCCAGATTTCACTCACGTATCAGATGACATAAACACGATGGATATATTTATATATATATTTTTTTGTCATTGTTTGACTGTCCCCAGATCCCCACTCGGCCCCACATGATGAATCTTCATTGGTTATTGAGCTGCAGAGGATGCAAAGATCCCGCCACACGCTGAAGGACATGATTTGCAGATAATTGGGTTAAAGCGGGAGGGGTGGGGGGGGGTGGGGGGTTCTTCTGTGAACCTGGGGGGGGGGGGGGGGGGGGTTCTTCTGTGAACCTTGTGCTTTTTCTGTGGAGCGTCACAACGTGGTGGGCTGTCCGGCCGCTTGAAAGGAAAAACATACAGAAGAACATTTTTACAAATCACTGCTCCTGTTTTCTGGGGTTTTAAAATCCTCACACTGAGTCAAGAGTCTCTGGAATGATTTGGCTTTTTGAACAGTCAAGGTGAAAGGAGTGGAAAGTTACACTCTCTCAGCCGCAGCATCACCGGCTTCCATTCACATCCATCCCTCCAGTCAGCGCAGCTCCACCCTGGCTGACTCTCCTTCATTAAATATTAATTTATTAAACACCCCCCCCCCCATCAGCCTCACAGCAGGGCTGCAATAAAATATCAAACCTTTGAGAGGCACCATGAATGGATGAATTATGAAGTGTCCCGTTAGAAACACACTCTTGGTTCTCTCCCTTTTTCACAATGACAATTTGTCCCTCAGAATGTTTCTGAACCTTCTGTAAGAGGGAAACTTTGTCTATCTCTGGTGGGTGTCTTTGGTTGTGGACTGTGGTTGATTTTCTGTGACCTGCTGACAGAACTCTGCCACAGCCATAACTCATTTCTGCTTTTGATGGATGAATACAAGCATCTGTACGAGGCTGGTGGGAAAAGAGAGAGGAAGAGGAGGGTGCATGGAGACAGGCAGGGAGTGAGTGAGGGGGGTGTACTCACAGCGGGAGCGGATGTAGCACTGGTGGCAGTTGAGGAGGCCGTTCCGGATTCGAACGTCCGTGCCCGTGGTCGTGTCGCCTAACTGTCCCTTACACACCCCACACTGAGGGGACAGAGAACAGCATGATGAAGAGGAAATCTTTGAGGAAGTCAATCATCCTCTTCATCACTGACCTTGAAGCAGTGGATGTGGAAGTAGAGACTCAGGGTCTCTATGATCATTGCTGCACCTTTTCCTAGAGGGTGCCCACAGCTGGAACACAGCTTCTTCCCACTGACGGACCTGCAGGGAGAGAGCGACATTTCAGAATGTGACGGATGAACTGAGATGAGGCTGGAAATGTAAGGGACGAAAAGAAGATTGAGAAAGGCAACAAGAAGAAATAGTTGATCAGACTGTAGATCATGTTTTAATATTTCACTGAAATACATTCTATGAAAGTATTTGATATGTAATTAAATGATGACAGTCCCACTGGGATACTGAATGTCTTGTAGCATGGAGTCCTGCTGAAGACAGGCTTCATATGAATTCAAAAATGTTTCATTAAGAAAAATAACAACACTGTTTACTCCAAATACAATTTCTATCACTGTGATAACTTGTAAATGCTAGTGTTTCTCTTCCAGGCAGGTCATGGTTGTTATGATGTAGGTGGAGAGATGCAGGCACGAAGCAGGAAATGACAAAGCAGAAATGAGCCTCTCTCCCTCTCTCCCTCTCTCCCTCCCCACCCCTCCCTCCCGGGCCTATTTGTGATGCAGTACCTGTTGGGGGCTGGAGGCAGAGTGTCTGCAGGAGGTGGACATGCTGCAGGGGGCTTTGATGAGCTGCAGCTTGTGTTATTATCAATGGGACCACCTCTGGAAATGGACAGCAACATGAGAGATGATGATGACTCATAGATACCTGGGCACAGTCTGCTGCCAGAGACGGGACGTGAACCAATCTGAGCAACCTGGAAAATCTACTCAGGGCTGTTTGGGCATTATTTAATATTCAGTTTTCCCCACCGTACACGACATGATGATAATGTTTAAAAAGACATTGTTCTTGTCAGAGTGTGGCGGAGGGGACATTACAGGTGCAAGATGCCCCCTGATGGACAGACAAGGGAACTGAAGATGCTAAAGATCCAGTATTTCTCTTCTTACTGCTCATGCCAGGTGTTAATGTAACACAGCAAATCAGAAATGAAGACATTTGTGGGAAAAAATAAAAAAGCGCTGTGGTTGACTGTATCTCATCTCCTCTCTCAGACGCTCACACACCTCCTCTCTCCTGCAGGCTGGCCAGGCTTGTTGCCGTCGGTCGTTAGATCCGTTTGTTTCTTCACTGGAGTTGAGGGTTTGAGCACCGGCGGGGGTTTCTGTCCGTTCTGCAGACTGTGAGCCAGTGTTTCAGGCTGACTGCTGCTGTAACTCACCAAGCTGGAGACGTCAAAAACATCCATCACACGCATTGTATAATATGAATTCTATTTACTGAACTTGTCATAATAAAAAACTATATTGACATGTAATTTTTTTCCTGAAACTTCATAACTGATAATGAGCATTAAATTAAACTATATTGAAATGTATTATACTGCTCCTGGTGAGAATAATATCACCATCCTGATGCCTATTGTTTTTTTTAACCACCCAGCTTCACTCTAAATCGTTGTGGCTGTTCTGAAACTACTTAGATGAACCATTCTTTGAGGCAGTTCGCCGACCTTCTGCCGGTTTTCATGCTGTCGTCAGCCGTGCTGATGTCACTGGTCCTGTCGTTTTCTCGCCGTTTTCCCTCGGCACTCTCCGTACTCCCCCTCTGCGCCGCCTTATCAGAGAAACAGGTGAGAGTCAGTCGATTTTATTTGGACCCTCTCCCTGATGAGCGGACTGAGAATGAAACAGTTATTCACCGACTGCCTCTCCAGAAGTTCTTGCTTGCGCTCCCAGTCAGCCAGTGAACGGACGATGGTGTCACGGGGCTCAGAGGTGGAGGACAGCTCCCCGCGGCTGGGGGACGGCAGCGCTGAGGATCGGGGCGTGAGCGGTGCCACCGTCTCCTCCAGTATCCTGCGCTCCTGTTGTGATGGGAGGTGAATTTAACAACATGGCAGTACTGTCGCCAGTAAGAAAATAAACTTTATTTCTGTTTTAAAAACACACAACACACACTTCATTTGATATACAGGTGCCCCCAGGCATAAACACACACACACACACCTCCTCATGGTACTTCCTCTCCTCCTCTGCCACCTCCCTTTGTGCCTTCTCCCACTCCTCCTTCAGCTTCTCCTGCTCACGGCGGTACTTCTCCTGTTACCATGGCAACAGACACATGACATACAGCACAGTGCCTCATCAAGGAGGAAGCTAATGCTTGTATATAACCGGCATCAAAGGAGCTTTAAGAGGTTTTTCTTTAAAAAAAAAAGAAGAAAAAAAAGCTTTCTGAATCTGAAATTTCTCTCCTGGTGCATTGTGGTTAATTGAATCCAGGAGGGGGCCGGCAAAGACTGGCCGACTGTATCTGATTTCCGTGAGAGACGCTCTCTGCATGTTCTCTGACTGTGAGCCTCGACTCAGAGACATAAATGGATGCACAGTGAACTTGATGTTCCTCTGCTACGGCTGAACACTCGCTCAGATCTGATTTGCGTGTTAGTGATAAAAAGCAAAACAAAAGAGACCAGACGCAGGCGATGCAGACAAAAGAGCACAGGGTTCCTACACAACCTTCAATTCAAAAGTTCCTGTAGATCCTTCAGTTTCATTTAAGTCATTACTTGTGTGCCAAATATGCACCCTGACCACAAAACACCCGACATCCCTCCAGCACTTTAGATTATGCGACACAAGAACTGCTTTTGACTGCTTCTAAAGTTGTGTGTGAACCCTAACGTTAGACCGGATGAAAGACTGAAGATTTAAAGTGAAAGCAACATGAAAAAGGCAGATAATGGACCAAGGTCGAAGCATGGAGACACGACACAATACAAGCCAGGGAGCAAGCACATCGATGCACCAGACATTCATCCATTTAAGAGCATCTCATCTCAAACAATCAACTGCAACGACAGGGAGGAGGACACATCTTTTCACATCATTGTTAGTTGTCAAGATACTGTGGCGTACAGTATGTTGGACGTTTAAAACACGTGGACCTGAGATGCAGCTCGCATTGGCTGAGGAGGGAGAGGGTGATCTGGGCAGCAGCAACAGCAGCAACCTCGGGAACAAAGTCCTCGTCTGTGTTTGTGCATGAGATGGAAACAAAAACCAAACTAGACGTTCTTTAGTTGCACCAAGTCGCCATCTAGTGGCCAGAGGGCGCATCATCCCAGCAGATGTGCTTTTCGAGGAGGGTTCGATTCGTGTCAAACAAACATGGAGGCAAGCTGCGCAGGTGGTGATGACATGTGGTCGATTCTTCTGACTGTGAGCTGAGCAGGTCAGTGACTGATGCACAAAGACTCAGTGTGTTACTCGTTCACAGTCACCCCCGGGCATCACGTTGGTTCAAAACCCATTGGTGAAAAGTATATTTTTCAATAACATCTCATGTGTGCAATGCTGTTTAAACAGTAGTTCTGAGAATACAAATGTGCAGAAAACAGGGAGATGAAGCCCAGTTTACAGCCAGAAGTCTTGTTTTAATTGTTTAACTGCAAAACACAAATTAATGGTAGGTATGTATAAATCACATTCAAGTGCATTTAGTGTTAGGGCTTGACTTAAAACTGTTAAATTATTGAAGATAATTTTCCCTCTCAGGCTGAGGTTTACGTCAATCAGTTCATCTCTAAGACAAGTTAGAATCTACAAAACTGCGGTCGATTACTCAAATTTGAAATCAGCTCTACATCTGTATCTCCCAGTGATGCCTTGCTCTACCCCACTGAGCTCCCCGAGGAGTTGAACTCCTAACCTTGCAGACTCATGCGCCATGCTTCAGCCTATGAGGTATTCTGTGTACCTGCAGCATGCGCTCCTGCTCTTGCTGCCACCTTTCCTGACGCTTTCGCTCCTCATCCGGGTCCCAAGACCAGCGGTCACTCCGCCTGGCCTGGGGCAACACCGGCACTGACACCTGATAGACCCCAACACACAGATAATCATGCACGCATTCACACCCTCCCACAAACACACACACACCAATGTGTACACACATCCACCACAGGAAAAGAAGAAGGGAAGGGAGGAGACAGAAATAGTTGGTCTACCACAACAGCACAACTCCAATGCTAGCCAAAGGACTCCTACTAAGAAGAGAGGAGACAGAGAGAGAGAGAGAGATGAGCTCCAATGCAAACGAAAGCAGTCTCAGCCATCGTCGTATAGCATCATCATCTGTCATGCTACATCAACAGCTCTGTGTGATTCATGACATCGTAGCTGAGCGCTGACATAGTGGGTTCTGCTTACAAAGCGTTGTATTGGCTCGTGAGACACGATCATTGGATTTGATTGAATAATAATAGATTATTTCAAATGATACAGGACGTAAAGTTCCAACGTTCAAACTCCACTGCAGAGCCTTGTGTATTTTTGCTCATGTAAGTGTGAGGCTCTTTAAAAGCTCCCTGGAGCGTTAGTTTATCCTACCTGCAGGGTGTAGTCGTTTGTGTTTCGGCCTGTGATTTTATTTTTATCAGTTAAACTAACCTACAGGCACCATCTGTGACGCAGGAGGTGATAAACCAGAGGAGGTGCAGTAAAAAGGGCTTTTCAGTCAAATGAATTTACTCACATTCCCACAGACATCTTTTTCGGCCGCCTCTGTGGAGCAAATATGAGACAGAACAGACAGATTAAACAAGGATTACAGAGACAGGGCTCTTTGACGTTGATGAAAAGAGGAAGATGACCGGAAAAGAGACAGGAGAAAACCAGTCTACCAGAGGCAACAAGGCCTTATTGGTTTTTCTTCTATAAACATCAATAACAACAAGAATTTGCTAAGGATACAGACAGAGATCTGTTAACAGCCAAGTTTTATTGTCTTGTTCTCACTGATATTATTTTGCCTGAATTAGATACATTCTCATTAAATATATAAAATTCAGCTCTTTGAATTTCCTGATCAACACGATAAAGGAATATAACTTAAATTAAATGATGAGTTGGTCTTGAAAAAAGGGTTAGTCCTCATTTAAGATGGAGAAAATCAACAATCATCCACAAGACTCCTGACATGAGTCCTGAAACTCCTGACGGTTTGGGCACAAACACGTTCTGAAGTGCCCGACTGCTGCAGATGCAGGGGGGACTCCGTACGCATTCAGCACCTGGGGAGGGAAACAGGAGCTCCCTGATGAACGAAAGGGTTTTACCTGGCGGAGCGAAGAACTCCCAACGTAACTTAGGGTTGCTGGTTGCCAGTGGAGAGATGACACTGTTTGCAAACTCTAAAGCGAAATAAAAAAAAATGTGCAGGTGGAGGGAGGAAGGGTAGAAAGCAAGGGAAAAGAGGGATGGAAATGAAGGAGGGATAAACAAAATGTCAAAACAAGGAGCCGGAGGGACATTAAATAAATAAAGAAGTTGTTTCACAGTGACGGTCCTGTGATACCGAAAGGATTAAAAAAAACAACTTGTGATCCAGTTTTTGAGTCTTTAAAGAAACTAAGGTTTAAAGAAAAGTCTGTTTTTTTAGGTCACAGTGGAGGTGATCCTGCTTTGTGACAATAAGGCTGTAAAGGT
Source organism: Pseudorhombus dupliciocellatus (assembly GCA_016785235.1). Taxonomy (NCBI): domain Eukaryota; kingdom Metazoa; phylum Chordata; class Actinopteri; order Pleuronectiformes; family Paralichthyidae; genus Pseudorhombus; species Pseudorhombus dupliciocellatus. The sequence continues at coordinate 5,053,959 of JAFBJW010000117.1, forward strand.
CAGAAGATATCAAGAGCTGCTTTGACTCTGTTTCTAACCACCAGCGGTCGATCCAGGTCGATCCAGGTCGATCCAGGCTGGGGAAACATACTCATTTAAAGGAGGAGGAGAAAATCATGGAGGTGTATGGAAAAGAAGCTGCTGGCTTGGTGCTCGTGCGTGAGACGTTCACTGACCTGCTGTTAATTCCTGCGCCAGGTGATATCCAGACGATCCTGGTGCAGTTGAAAACTCCTGGGAACTGGGAAGACTGGCCTGGAAGGAGATTGGATGGTAAGACACAGAGGAGAGGTCACAGCTTTTGGGTCTGCTGAAGTCTGGTTAAGCTGGCAGCTTCACCTGTGAGGTCACTGTCTGACCCTGCTGTGTGCTGAACCCTGATTGGACAGGAGTGGCGATGCTCGGACCTGATGCTTCAGGTTTAACTTCGCGCTTGGCTTCTGAAACTACAGAAATCAAGTTCACTACATATAGATCAAATGCAAAGCAGGATGCACATGTTTCATGTCAATGGTTCTAGATAGTTCGTCTTGAGGTGGGCTGTAGTGTCTCCGACCACAGGGGGGCAATGTGGTCAGACCTGCAGCTGTTGTTGGTTGAGCTGCAGCATTTGAGCTTTTCTCCTCTGGAGCAGCTGCCGTCTGGTCCCCAGGCGTCCAAAAGCTTTCCTCTGGCTTCTGCAGTTCCTGAACAAGCCACAAGATGGTTTGCAGTTTTATTTGCAGGCCACAATTTGATGAATCAGCTGTAATAACAATAACAGCTCCTCATCCTGACCGCTGGTAGTGAGGTGGGCCGACTCAGCGGCGATGAACGCTCAGCGACACTCTGGTCTCGGACGTCCTCAGAAGCTGCTGTACTGTCGTCCTGTGCCTCCTTTGCCTTTATCACTGGGCTTCCTCCTGCCGGGGAGGTGTGTAGACTGTGTGCGGGTGATGCTGCCGATGACGGAGCGCCTGCATTGTTGTTGCTGGTTCTGGAAGGTGACGCCTGGAAGTGGGGAGGAGATTCCCTCCCTTGACTCTCAGGTGTGGGGGGAGCGTCGTCACTTCCTGCGTTGCCGTTGACTCGGAGCAAACCATCCGCCTAGAACAGAGGACGACGGGGATCATGCTGGCTGTATGTTGGACTTGTGCACTTTAGAAATAGATGCTAAATAAATCATGAACACGAGCCCAGATAATGAATTAAACTTAGGTGAAAATGAACTCGGAGGGAAGAACATTCAAACAAACCCTGCGACTAAAACCTCAGTTTGCTCATTTGTGCTCATTACCAGCCTCTCGTCTGTGATCGTCCATTCATCGGGCTCACTACACCGCGCTGGCCTCTGTGACAAAGACGCAGTAATGTATGTGTGAGGAGCTCCTATAGTGAGCGGTAACTTAAGACACAGTGCTGGAGCCGGGTGAATGCAGGCTCTCAGTCTGCACCCCTTCGCCTCCACCTTCTCATCCTAACCCTCGCAGCCTGTGTGGGCCGTCTTTGTCTGCTGGGAGCCCACTTCACATTGAGAGGACCCTACTTGTCAACTTCTTAAGTCAATAGGGAACAGAGGGCTCCATTCAGGGCCGGGCTCCACTCAGACTCCCGACAAGACATTCCAGAAAAGCTCTTTGCTCCATTTGGTCTGATAATAACCAGTACACCCCCCCCCCCCCACAACAACAAAACATGGGATCGCATTTTGAATATTTCCATTTGGACGTGTTTCCAGGAGGAGAGGAAACGGATCCTGTTGAGAGCACTTTGAGCTAAATCCCCCCCCCACAACAACAAAACATGGGATCGCATTTTGAATATTTCCATTTGGACGTGTTTCCAGGAGGAGAGGAAACGGATCCTGTTGAGAGCACTTTGAGCTAAATTGAAACATTACATGCTTCTTCTGTGACGGGAAGTCTTGTGTCCTCCAGAGAAATCAGTCGGCCCATCACCATGGCGGTTCTTTGGCATTCTAATGTAAATGCCAAGAGAGACGGAGGGGAATTCACCCATCGACGTGCGAGGAGCGCGGCCAACACTGGAAAGTAACCACAGGCAAAGTGGTCGAGACCTCGGCAGTGACCGCAACTTAACTGCAGCGTAATTATCGAATTAATCTACGAGGAAAACTTGAAATAATGTTAGAAAATTAGGTATTTAAAATTAAGTCTCATTTCCCCACGACAACCAAAGTCAAAGCCATCACTGTTGCTATGTTTACACCTGCTTCTCACATAGCGCCAGAGTTTGTCAGAGAAGACTGGGATAGCTGCTGGCCCCATTTTATTTTGAAAAGTCAAATGTGCTTCCAGGTTTGCAGGTGTGGATGAGGCCTGGACACTGTAATGGGAGCTATGACTCAGAATGGGTTACAGGATCACACAATCTACCACTGTTATTGTTGGGACTCAAAATCCTGGGAGTGTTGGGAGCCCCAGCATCAAACTCACCTTGGTGGCCCACGGTTCTGCTGCTCTGCCCCGGGACTCGAAGTAAGGCTTAGGTGTCAGCAAAGGCACCGGTTTGGGAGACAGGGTTCTGGTTGACGGCGGCTCGGACGAGCGAGAGCGAATTTGAGGCCTCTGGTGAGGGGAGGACAAGTCTTTGGGAAACTCCTCGATGCGTGCCTCGAGCGTGGACGTGAACTTTGGAGCCGGGGCGGACTGCTGGCGCAGGAACCTCAAGGGCCCGTTGGGGTCCGCGTCGAAGGGGTCTGGCGTCGTTGGGGAGGAGGAGAGGGATAGAGGGAAGGGCGAGCAGGGGAAGGAGGGGTCAGCGGATATGCTGCGGTCCAGCAGCTTTGGCAGCTGCAGACGTTCCAGGATTGTTTCACTGATGGAGAAACGCTGGGCGTAACGCTGTAGGATGGCCGAAGCCTCCTCGGGGGATTTGGCTCTTTTGTAGGCTTCCCGCAGCTCCTCCTCACGGCGCTCCCTGTCAACGTGAGGAGAACGAGAGCAAGAAGTTGACAATGCAGTAACCTTGTCATGTAGCAGCAGCAACTGGAGATTTTTCTTTCCTCTATAGGAGGGTCACTCAATAAAGCTCGAGGAGTCACTGTCACCTTGACGCCTGCTGTCAGGAAATAGCCTGCATGAAACCTGCTTTTCCCAATTTCCAAATACTTGTCCTACTGTGTCTCACGTACTTTTCCTCCACTATCTCTCTGTACGTCTTGATGCTTCTCCTCCTCTGGGAGGCACTGTTGTCTCCTGACATCAACTGTTCCATCATCTTCCTCTCCTCCTCCTTCTTGATCAGGTCCTGGGAAACACTCCTCCTCCGACTTTTCCATCTCGCCAGGTCCTGACAGGTCCACACGAAACACAGAGAGAGAAGTTGGTTGAGAGGTGATGGGAGACCTGCAGCACTGCTATGGCTTTAAGTTGTGTAACTGGGGAACAGCAAGAGGTTGTCAGGATTAAAAAGAAGAAGCACAGTTTATATCTGATAAACCGTGGACACCACAAAGAAGAAAACTAACTCTCAAGGGAGCTTTAAGGTTGTTTTAAACTAGCAGGAGAATAAACCCCAAACAAAAACATGCAGATTAAAAGTCTGACAGATCTGAGACACTCACGTCCTGCCAGTGATCCTCCTCCTCCTTCATGGTGTTGTACTGATTGTGCATCAGTTCATGACGCACCTGACTGTGAGGCTGCAGTGTGGCCTCGTCCTCACCACGCATGTCGATCATACTCACACTCCTGGGGAGGAGGCAGAGAGAGAGAGAGAGATGATGAGGAGGATCCTCCAGAAAAGGAACTCCAGACTAGTCATTCCACTTCACTCAACTCATTGTACTTCAAGTACAGTAGTGTATGTTTGGGTTGGGTTGCCATCAAAGCTGCGTCATACAGTCTTAGACTCAGCTGTGACTAAAACATCTGAAGCTCAACTTCCAGTAAAGAAAAACACACAAGATTTCTTTTGTAGAAATAAACTGTGACAACTTTAAACCAGTGGATCTTCAAAGATAGAAAGCCCCAAAGTACAACTCGGCTCTATTAGTGCTTTCTCATCACACATAGTTTCATGTCTCATTCAAGCATCATTTTACAGGAAATGCATAAACATTAAATATGTGAAGACAAAACATCAGCTTCAGATGCAGGTGACTGTTTTTTTCAAGCGTTTAGTAACATTCTGACGGAAGTGGTTGAGATGCAACATCAAGTAAATTTTCAAAAAGTGGTTACAAACTGGTTACAGAAAGTTTTACACTGAGCTTTGTATTTGTAAAGTCAGAAATGTTAAAGCATCATCAATTTACAAACAGGAAGTAAAATGCAGCCTCACTGTTAGGAGCATGCAGCTGGACCGGGCATTCAGCACAGGTCATTTTATTATTGTATTAATGATTTGGAAAACGTTGGCTTGTGGACTCAGAAATTGATGTGAACAGATGAAAGAATTGGTTGGTTCAACACAAACCGAAGGATTAGAAATAATGCTGAGTAAACATCTGCTCATCCAAACTCTACATTTCTTTATTTACTTGTATTTCTGTCATATGTGGGAAATGTATCGCCTGCTGCTCTTTTAACCATGACCATGAGAATATGCATTCCATTACAGGTGGGATGTCAGGATCCCTCCTTTGGTGGTTAGATGGTTGTGTCACATGAAACATGCAGCTGGCAGAAGCATGGTCGTAAATCTAAGAGTAAGTTTCCTCCACGGTCTCTGCCTCAGGCACCAAAATAAAAGGAAGAGGAAAGGACTGATTCCAGCTTCCGCAAAAACATCAGTACATCAAGGAAATCGGGGAAAGAGATAAATGTTAACGTTTAAAAAAAATGGAAAAAATAAAGTTGTAATCAAAGTATCAAGAAAGTTATTTAAATTACTTTAACACTTTAGAAATCTTTCTCCTCACAATTGTTTAAATTATTTTTCAAGTTGGGTCTGTTTTGTCGTGCAGAGCAGCGTCGTGCCAGGCAGCTGAGGGGAACAGAGACAACTTACTGTGAGTCATCTGACACAATATCTGTGTGGCTGAATCTAAAGAAGGATGGAGAGAGAGAGAAAGCATGGAAAGAGAGAGAGAGAGAGAGAGAGAGCACAATCACAAATGAACACAGATACAGTGGAATCGTCCTGGATATCAAACAGAGTGGTGACAACAAGGAAATCAAGACTGAGCAGGGACAAAATGTGCAGAATTGAGAATTGATTTACAATAAATATGTGGCTTGTGTCAGTTCCCAGGTTTTGAAGTGAGACTCAAACCAAACACAAGGGGGCAGTCTTACCCAAAACACAGCTAGAAAGCAGAAGAGAAATTTACTGCAGCTCTTGCAAACAAAAACACTGCAGACGTATTTAGCAATAAGTAACTGCAGTAAAACGCGAGCACATGCATCTTTTATAAGAGCAACTGGACCACTTCACTCGGCCTGGACCACAAAGGAGCTTCCTCTGTGATGTTGGACGGGTGTGAGACAAAGTGCGTCTTGTGGTTGTTCGCCACATGAGAAAGAGGACACTAAATAAAGACAGACCAAGATGGCTACTTGCCAGATGGTATATGTTGTACTGGGGTAGAAGATGTCTGACTGTGATACCGAGGGGGTTCCATTAGAGCTGATTATTATTATTTTTGTTTTGTTGTCATACAGGCAATGACTAACGCAGACAAACAACAAAAACACTGATTGTATTTCTATGCGTAAAAAGCAACAAAACTTTTAACCATAAAACAAAGACCGCACAGTATTTTGATGGATCTCAGACTTGGAACCTGAACATCGGCTCCTGCTCTGTGTCACTTTGGTGACTGGGTACCATGTCGTTCAATTGTCATAATCAGGTGCAGCTAGTTAAAGAGTCAAACTGAACTGTACACCAGCTCAAAAGAGTGAAAACATCTCCAGTATTCAACTGGTCCCTGGAAGGGTTTTGTACACCTGAGGCTCCCCTGGTTTAGAGAGCAGGGGCTTATGGGTAGCATTCACCCATCAGTTGTATTTCAGTTCAGTGAGTGGGACCATGCAGTCAGAGCTCCGCTCAGGACGCTGAGGGTCTTTGCTTTTCTCTACATGAAAACAAGTGAATCGCTCGGATACAGAAACAATCACCGCCTGCAGCTGCAGGGGGCGCTGTTACTGATTGAAACTAACATACGTGTTGCATTAAATATGATGAAGGAATCGTGCTAGTTGGGGTGAATCTGAAGGTTTACTTTAACATCAAGTTAAATAATAAAAAAAACATGTAGTTAAGCAGAGACCACATTGTTTTTTTTTTCTCATCCAGCAGAAAAATAGCGAAGGCAACGAGGAAAAAAACACGTTTACATGTGTTCTGTGCAGCAGCTTTATCACAATTAGACCTCACAAGAGATGTAAGTCATCTGTGTCGAGGTCACATGCTGAGAATTCAACAGAATCATGGGGACAGTGGATCCCTTTGGTTAAACAGTGAATTTGTTCATGAAATGTAGTGTAGCTGCTGGACGGGGCTCACGTTGCTGGAAGATTGCCGTCCGACCAAGATCCTTGAGGGTCATCACTTTCGCTCAGGGCTCTGCCCTTTCGTCGGCCTGTATTGGTTATTTCTTTTGAAGTGGTTGCCGTGGCAACGGGTACGGGAAGGAAGTGGGACGGACTCGGGGTGCGTTTGGGAGAGGTCAGCATTCGACAGGCCTGCTTCGCGTCCGCGCTTGCGACAAGCGGGGTACCGGCGACTCCCATCCTCACTCCAGCTTCGTCCCGGTGTGTTGTGGGTGAATGTTTTCCGGGGCCTGATGCGACCACAGATGCCACAACGGCGTTTCCTGCCATAGTCGTTGAATGGTGGAAGAGTTCCTCAGAGCACGAGCGAGCTGGAGTGCTGCGGAGAGCAAAGCAAACTAAAAACGTACTGCTGTCTGGTTATCATCCTATGCCATAAGACAGCATTCCTCATGAGGGTTTTTCAAAATATAAAATCAAGAAAATAGCACAGCATGGTTACCAAACCAGCCATCGCAGTCTGGGAAACCAATTGGAGCCACAAAGCCAAAGAAAAGTAAAAAAACCAAAAAAAAAAAACCAAAAAAAAAAAAAAGAAAACGGAGTTGTTTGTTATTCTGTGATGAACAGCTACTTTCTGGGAGACTTACTATTGGACTGTGAATTCCCACAATTCATAGCAGAGTGAGAGACTGGCCAGCTGCCGACAGTGAAAGGACCAGGCTTCATTTCCAGCCCACTCAGGGTCAGGGAAGGAAGACGGGCTCATTTCCTTGCATCCTGAGGGTGGGTCACATGCTCTGTTTGCAGTGAGTGGGTTTATGTGTGTGTGTGTGTGTGTGTGTGTGTGTGTGTGTGTGTGTGTGTTGACACATACAGTGCATTTCTGTGTGTATGAAGGTTTGATCAGGTTTTAGCAGTAAAGTATAAATGGAATAGAAGGTCTCCGAATCTTGATTTATATTTTACACAGCCACATCCTTTGTTTCACTAATGAGCCATATTGGCCCCTGAGTGTCAGACGTCTGCTCAGTATAAGAAACAATTAGCGGTTAACAAACACCACCGCAGGGCCGGATACCAGCTCCACTCTTCCATCCAAACAAACTGAAACAAACATCTCAGCCTTGTTTTGCTTGGTGTGACACAACCCTGAAAAAGATACGACAGTCTCATTTTTCCCGTTGAACAAACCCCAGCTGGAACCAAGTGAAGAAGCTCAGATCAAATCCTTTTACAAACACCCGAGAAATCCAACTTTCTCCTCGGCAAACAGCAAAACACATGTTCGATTTCAGCAGAGGATTCCTCCCACTCCTTCGACATGCTGACAATCCAATCAACACCATAACATCAGTGTCAAACAAGAATGCTGGAAACCGGAGGCACAGCTCTAACACCCCTCCAACAGCACTGTGAATGAACAAGAGACTGAAACTGACATTTTTAGGCAGAGAAACACGGCGGCCTCACATCGCGCTGGACGTCTGACAGCTCATAATTCTCACCTTGTCAGTTGACACCAACTGTGAAATGCGTGACCCCGGACAAGCCTGCTGGATAAAGACTTTCAGTAATAACAATGTGTTCCTCTTGCAAACTTATTGTGAGGCTGCTCGGGATAAGAATAGCAGTGGAAGCGATGACCTGGTAATAACAGGGTCAAACAGGGAAGTAGCCAAATGGAAACACCAGCTGGGAAAATCTGAACTAAAGAACCAGTCCTGTCGAAAACTGTTCACACTGAAGTCTGTGGATTAACCTCACTGACAGGAACAGATGTGCTGAAGTGTCATTTTTCCAGGAGTTAAAAAAGTACTTCCCTGCTCAATAGCATTGTGCATGTGCACAGAGGTGTGAGAGGCAGCAGTGCTGCAGCAGAACCAGAGATATCATCCTTTTTATATAGCTCTATACTCCAAGGTGCCTACATGACCCACAATGCAGCCTGACCCCTGTCAGTTTGCTTCCAGTGACTTATCCTCAGGCACAAGTTATGAGCAGCTCCATAGGTCTGGTAAATCTCACTCCTGTCTATTTCCTTGACCTAATATTATTTTCATTTTCAACCAGCCACAGCCAAGTCTGCCTCGGGATCCATTTGGGACATATTTCATATCAGACACTGCGCAGCTTCCTCCGGAGCCACAAAAGGGTTTAGATGACATTCTAAGTGTCTACAGACCAGGAAGCTCAATGCCATTTCCTCCTCAGAAGCAACTTTATCAACAACTTTTATACAAAAACTCTAAACTAATCCTAACCCTAAGTAGACACATATCAATAATGATTTCAGGTTAAAAAGAAAAACATGAAGACCTTGGTGCAGGGGGGCCCATCGGGTGCGTTACAGTCTCCATGCGGGGCTCTGCGAGGGGCTGGGGGACACTAGAGGGCGGAGGGTCACTGCTCCTTCTCGCGATGGCCGCATGGATCTCAATGTTAGGTATGGAGACTTCGTCCCGATGGATCTGTGTCTGGGGTTCAAGGGGCGGGGTGGAGGATGGACTCGGGGTGTCTAAGCTAGGGATTTCATCTGGACTGCTATATCAGCCATTCGCAGACATTCGATAAAACAGGAGAGGAGGATGTGATCACATTGGAGCGTGAATGGCAACAATGACGTGAAGGTAATTGGTGGTGATGGACAATCAGGTGCACGAAAGAGGTAAAATCAGGTGAAAGGGAAACAATCAGAGGGAAGGGGGTGGAGAAGGAGGGAGAGGAAAACAATAAAGGCAAATTAATACATGCACTTGATGATGCAAAATAAAATGGATGGATTAAGCAAAGGGAAATGAGATGAGCAGCAAACACTGGGTTAAACACACGGACACACTCTCCCTGCTGTAGATCCTCCTACTCACAGCTATACACCACTTGAGATAAGACCAAGGCCCATTTTCCTGCTGGTGTCCATCGATACAGCCAAACAGTTATTCCTCCAAAGCTCAAAACAGTAACACTCCCTTTCTCCTCTCACGCCCCAACAATAACATCGCACACGCTGATCAAAAGCACATTATGGAATCTACTGAGCCAGCAGAAATCTGACACTCCAACACATGAGATCCACTGAGGAGCTAATGCTTTAGATAAGATCCCAGAGCTCTTCCACATTTATCATTTAGTCCGGCTCATTTTTGTCCCTGTACCAAAATGTTTATACTTTTGCTTGAGTTGTAGTCTGAAACCTAACGGGAGCTCACATCTGGCCTCCATCAGCCACTCCCATCTGCACTGGACAGAGGCAGAACCAACCAGCTGAGAGGTTTCATTTCCGACAACTGTAATTTGACTGTAATGTGACAACTAGAGCCAAGATGTTCTGAAATGAAGCTCTGCCTCGACCAATTCATCACCCCATTTAGATTCTGCTATTTTAAACATGCAGAGTGGAGACAACCGATTCATCAAAGATGTAGATTCATATGAGAGAAAAAGTATGACAGCTGAAATCTTGAATTTCAGAATGCGCAGTTTAACAAAGATGTAGGATTTCGTTAAAATAATAACTTGACATTGTCATTTTAAAGTTGTTGCCATTCGTCCCGCTCACCTGAAAGGTCTGTCTCCCCCTATAGGCGAAGTGGCCGTACTCCAACTCTTGCGTGTTCCCTCCTCTTTGTCGTTTTTCTTTTTGCGGAGCGGCGTGGGTAGATATCCACTCTGGTTGCTCTTGTTGGGAAGGTACTGGTTAAAGGGCATGGCGGTTCGAAGCTCGCTGACGGACGTTCGCCGCGCAGACATGTCGTCCTTACGGATGTCCGGCACCTTCCTGTGGGGGGGGCCGTCGGACTCTGAGTCGCTTCCACGGCCTGTTTCAGAGCAGGAGATGAGGGGATGAAGAAGTTAATCACTGGGTTCAAATTTAAGAGGCAGTGACAGTAAAACAGTTTCCTTTCATGATGTCAATAAAACATTAAATCCACTTAAAAAGCGTTCTGATTTCCGGAAGCGGAGATGAAGGTCACTGACTGACGGCTTGTTCAGTATATGTGAAATTACTTTGAGAAAATGCTTTAAAGGAAATTCCGCAGCACCACTGTGCCACTGCCGTATCAACAATGACTTCCATGAACTGGGTGCTATGAATATCAAGCTTTGATTTCTGGAGAACAACTTAACTCCCAGAGATGTGGCACTGAATTATGCCTTTAAATGTTATTCTGAGAATCACAAAGTATTTAAACCAGAACAAAACAACCCAATTATTTTTTGGCAGCAGATTTTGCGTCATTCTGATTCTGATGAAGCCAATAAACGACAGAGAAGAACAACAACCTCCTCTGTGGGGGGATTTGTGTCAAAATACTGAAATAAAACAGGGATCTCTGCAGCACTAATGATGAGGGCTACGAAAACAACAGTGATGTGTTGCAATCCTTTGTGAATGATAACAGCTTTTGAAAATGACTGTGATTCCCCTTTAAGCCTCCGAGAGGAAAGAAGTGGGCTGCTGAGTCATGGTCTGAGACAGACAGAGACAGCGAGCGAGGGAAAGAGGGAGGGAGCAAATAAATACCAAAATACGAGGAGCAAAGTAACTATTGATCCAGGACGAAGATTTCCCTCCAAACCATCACGTTATATAGGCCTAGAAAACATAATGGTGCTGTTACTGTGTTATTATTATGTGTGGTGCATTCCTGCTGCTGAACATAAATCAACTCTGAGCAGGCTGACAGCCCTTTTTGTTTGACACATAAATCATGACTGAATTTGTATCGTGCAACTAGTGCCGACTAAATTCTAGCCTGCAGTTCGGAAGAATTCACTTAAGATGCCGGAGTGTCTGCGCGTCCCTCGGCCCCACGCAGATTTTCAAACATGAGCGTTTTTAATGTCAGTGGAAACACCTGGACTCACAGAGGTGCATTGCTCAAGGACTTAAATACCTCAGCAAGATGTTCCAATGTGATCCTGAGTGTACACAACGCTAGAGAGCCTCACTGAGGACATCACGTTTAGAATTCCACGGATCTACCCGAAGCATACAGCCACTGTCATTAAGGCCTGCTCACTCTACTCCACATTCAAAATGTTCAAACTGCAGAAAACGGATACCTGCAGCGCTGCTTTACCCAAGGTCTCCCAGAAATTCCTCAGCCCAAGATGTTCAGCACATGTGCTACTGGAATTCCCCTCGCTGCATGTGAGCCTAATCTGCGACCTCCGAATATACAACTGAAATTCATTTATTTTCCAAGAATAAACAATTTCAACCCAGAAAAAAAACAAAAAAAACATCCTCAGCTGATTTTGAACAGATACACGTGGAAGAGGCAACCGCAACTATCGGTGGAAATAAACGTCACATTTTGAACTTGTGAAAACCTCCTGTTCTATGAATAGACTGTCTGTTTTTTATGTGGTCCACAAAGATTGACAGAACAAGGTCCAACGAGGCCTGGAGTTATCTGCACTTCCAACAATGAATGGTTCAATTACGACTCTTTACCCATCAGCTGGAAACACGAGCGGCTCTCGGCACATATGGTAACACTGAAGCTTGTGTGTTTGTCCTGGGTCGGCGCTCATACTGCACCGGAGCTTCAAAGAATCTTATTTACATCAATTAAAGTGACTGAAGCGCTGGAACAGAAAAACAAGAGATCGACAGAGATCCGCTCAAGATCTCTGACAGGGATTAAATGAATAAATGATGACACTATCGAGGACACCAAATATGATTCAGTTTTTCCTGTGATGTAACACAGATGTACTGAGCCTGTGAGGCTAAAAGTAGACTGCTTCTGAGAAGTTTGTGTAGAGAAACCCACTCACTCGCAACTATTATCTCAGTTGACCTTGAGTGAGAGGGATGGAATATGTTCCTGACAGTTGGGTCCATAAGATGTTTGAGGCAAAGTCTTCTATAAAAAAAAAAAAATAAATAAATAAAATAACTTCAAACTTTGAGTGATTAATCTGTGAAGTGCAAAAATGGAAAAGGAAAAACAACCGAGGGCAGAGTTAACTAGTTAGTACAGAGTTCTTCATTTATCAAAACTGAATCCGTCTACAAACTTGGCCCAAATAAAAAGAACCTGGCCGATATAGAATTTCTTACAGAGATTGAGTAAAAACTCATTTTTCTGCTTCCCTAATTACTGTCACGGTGAAGTCATCTTACAGGTCTGAATAGTGAAAGGTTTTTTTGTCCAAAGACCAGAGCAGCGGAAACCTGCCCGGGTTCAGCTTGTGTGCTGCTTAATAAATGGATACTCTTGTTCTGGGTGTTCTCAGGGCTCCCTGTGATTGGTTGATAACAGCATTGTGCTCCTGTTCTCACTTTTCTCACCTGTGCTTCCTGGGCCTGATCTGAACACTGACTCCATGAGAAGAACGGCCAAGGTTTAGAAATATGATCGCACGTGTAAATCTCCAGATGAAATAACCTGTTTTCACCGGAACGTGAGCGAGGCACAGGCAGCAGAAAAGATCCCAACAGCAACGTAAAGAACCAAAAGTACCAAGTCACTGAAAACTGAAATGCAATCGGACAGGATGCTTGGCCTGTCTTTGTATTTCCTGAAATGTTCCTAACGTTTTATAGGTCGTCATTAAAATTTAAAGCCGCCTCATTCAAATGCAGGGCAGCAATCAACATCTTTCAGTGACGGGCAAACTGAATTTTATGACTCCAACAGAACATAAACACAGACTGAAGACAGTTTGATAGTTTATACACCAATATGTGGTTATCTAAACTTATTATAGACCGACTTTTCATTCAGCTTTACTTGTTGCTTTTGGTTCCTGAAAAGAGCTGCATGGGAGAATGACCTGTCAGGGGCACATGCCTGACTCGAGAAATTACAGTAAAACAGAGGTAGAGGACATTTATTCATTTGTGTATTTGTGTTTGTTTACTGACTTGAAATACATGCTGTATAGCTAAATCCTAACAAGTATTAACCACAATATTCTGTTACATTAAGGATAAAACATTGTGTAGAACAGTGCCCTTTGTTTTTAGGTTTCGTCATTGTTGACAGATGAGTCAAGTGTTGGATCAAAAAACCCCACTAAAAGCCTCTATTCATTCAACCACACCTCTTTCTCTACCCTGTTCCACGGCTTCATCTCTCTCTCTTCTCTAGTGCAGTCAATCATCTCCTTCCGCACTTCAAGGGAGCCATCAAACAGCCGTAACCCATGGCAACAGGCACAAACACCCGGCACAGACGCACTGTTGTGTGGATGTCAAAGGCAGGACAGGAAATCCTCTGTGACAGGTGTCACAACTTACAATGAGAGAGAGAGAGAGAGAGAGCGTGCAGTCCGTGGCGTCCATTCACTCACATGCACGTCCCACATAAACACATACAAACACAAAGATGCCCAAATGAAAGAGTTTAAAAATAGATTTGGTGCAAATTAAAATTCTGGAGGAATCTTAAGAATCAGTTAACCAATAATGTCATGATATATCATATTATATGAATCTTTTTTGTGTTTAATTCATAAACACAATTATTTAATATTCCAAAAACAAATTAAAACTATATTTGACATTACGGTATTAATGTTAGAGACTGAGCATGTTCAGAGTTTTAATCACTGTCACAGGACACAAGAAGACACTGTTTTGTCTGACAGAAAACCAACAGACACAAAGGGATGTAAACCACATCATCTCACATCAGACGAGTGGCATCAACTATGTCATAATTGATTACACTTCAGAAGGAAAACACAAATCTAATATCTTGTGTTCGGCAGTGTTGCCTGAGACAGTCACAGGATGTCATCTTAGTGGAGCCATGTGTGAACATTACATAACAAGAAATGTGTTGAAACAGAAACAGATGTAACAGACTTTGTTTTTGAAACTCGACTTTTTCACACTGCAGAAGGAGAGGCCACAGAGCTGCAGCACAAAAAAGTGATGAAACACGAGCTCTCTCATTTTAAACTCTTCTATCGTTTTCTAGCTTCACTTCAGCGGCACCGCAGGTACAAACTAGCTCATCCAGTGCACCTTATCTGCAGCCTCCATTTGAGCCAAACATAATCAGCACAGCTCAGAATTTCACAAGGCCTGTAGCTAAAATGAAACAATGCACACGCTGACTTCTGAACAGCACTGAGATCATTCACGCTTCTTTTTAGAAACAGCCTTTGACTAACACTGGGCGTTGTCCTGCAAAAACACAGGGAGGAGAACCACAGGCTTTACTACAGTAGCTCTTCAAGCACAAAGAACCCCATTTATCTATATACTGTATCGGTGCGCCGCAATGGAGCCAAACAAAGCAGCCTGTCCCGAATGATTTCCCTTCCTCAAGATAAATGGCTGGGACCAGCATGACAGACGGTTTTGTAACAGAATGATCCTGCAACCTTTGAGTTAACATGATCACACCTTAGTGCAGTGTTTCCTACCATCGCTGCTGCCGCGGGCAACCAGGACGTCTGGCGACGGGGTTTGACGTGAGCGTGAGCCGAAGGAGTCCAGGCTGTCGAACGAGTCCTCGCGGCCGTGGCGTGGGGGGGAGAGAGAGTCGCTGCGCTCTGAGTCCCAGCAGTCGATGTAGCCACTGTCACGGATGCTGCGTTTCGGGCTCTCTGCCTCCTCCGCCTCCTGCACATTGATGTACCCACACATCCAAGTTATATAAATTACACAGGTGTACAAAAACGTTTTTACACAAAAGGAAAGAAAAACTGCCAACTATTTCTTTTGAATGATCTTTCGTAATGCACAAAGGTCTGTAAACTTGTGCTGCATGTCCACAGCAACGTTCCCACGTCCATTTATCCCATCTTTCTTTCCGCCTACATCACTCTCTCTTCACCTTGGTGACCCCTCCCTTTGTCTGTCTGCAGTTGGAACAAGCCTCTGCAGTTAATGGGAGGTGGGGAGAGGCCTTTCCTGTCTACAGAAAGACTTCCTGTTCCTGACCCCGGTACCATCTGTTATGCAACTCCCAGACCCCCGACAAAGTCTTTATTCTGCTTACATGAAGGCTCTTAAGTTCTGATATTTTTTTAACCAAGCTGTTACATGTTCTAATTCGGGCTCCTCGAAGGTCCAGCTGAGCAATCGTTTGCTTCTTCCATTTCTACTATCATTAGGTCCACTTTCCAGTTAATAAGCATGAGAGGGGAACTGAAAGCTCCAAATTCCGTCTTGAATGTGTGCACCTGTGTGCCTTCCTAAGATTTTCCAAATCCAATGCCACTGTTATTTCTTCTTTTGTTTAATGGAGACCTGTCTTTGTTTTGGTCAGCTGCACTGTGCTCACATCTGGGAAAGGGATTGTGCTGAGTTGGCAGTAGTTCCTCGGTTTCACAGAACAGCAAAGGGATGTCACTTTGTGGAATAAACTGCACGAGGGTGACGTCATGGCGAGAGAGTTTCTGTCAGTGTGTGTGGGTGGGGGTGTCTGTTAAAATGATGGGACAGGTCACCATGACTGAAGCACAATCAAAGGGTTTTCGATACTGCTCAACACGTACAAACATTTGAATTTAGTGTATCCCATTACAAATCATTCACATTTGGTTTCTGTGATCTTCTCCTTGCAAAGAATAGACAGATGACCCCTTAGAGGCTTCTGGGGGACTTGTAATACACTACAACTACTGTCTGCGTTGTACCTGTGGCACAGATTTTTTAATTATCATTACAGAATGTGACTCGACAAACCTTTCTCATCTGTGACAGCAGGCCCTCAAACTCTTTCAGGTCCAGTGTGGGCCCGTTGTAAGAGGTACAGCCGTTGGCAGCACGACCCAACCAGTAGATGGTGATTAAAACCTGAGGGACAGAAGACAGAATGCAGCCAGGCCACATAAAGAAACCAGACAGTTAGGTTTGTATGAATAAAAAAACCTCACTATCAGGTTGATCTATTGCATGGCCTCTTGACCTATCAACATGTTAAGCCACTAATGTTAGGATGCAAGGGACATGGAGGAAGCAAGCAAGCAAGGCCATCCTGAGCAGTGATCAGGGGTCAAGGCCATTTCTGCAGCTGTCTTTCGCTTTCCATTCAAGAACGATAAAAGTGTTTCAGGCAAACACAACAATCAACAATGTTGTGTTACATCAATGTTCTTTTCAGTTTTCTCCTTGTACAAACCAACGCTAGCTGGTTTCCTGGTTGTTACAATCAGGCCTCTTTCAAAGAAGTTGCATGTCAGTCCGGGCGTCCTGCACAAGCATGAGTCATTGTTCTGACCCTGAGAACAGGCGGAGCCAGTTTCACCAACATCGATCAAGGCTTCAGGCACCAACATGTGGTCCATGACGGAGGAGCCCAAGCTTTGCCACTCCCTGTGGAATTGGCCAAATGACCAAAATGCAGACTGGCTGCATCCGCAGGGAGAGCTGCACCTGTAGCACTGTCGGCAAAGTGATCTCAGCTATATTGACTGTGTCCATGTCAACCAGCACTCCGCAGGGATGGCTCTCATAAGAAAGCTCAGCGTGGTTTCACGTGCTCATTTCTGTCGCACTGTCATTCAAACACACGGGTCCGCTGATCAGATGAAGCACAAACAGAGTCATCTTTTAGCTCCAGACAGAGGATCAACAACACAGACATGCAACTCTACATCTGGGAGAAGTTTTCAGTCTTGCTTCAGGACAATTCCACATTTCACCTGGAATCAAACCAGAACTATAAAAAAAAAAAAGATCAAATCTACTGGTTTCTCATTCATCTTCTTATAAAATAGCTGCACATCTTGCCACTAATATAAAAGAGGTGTGCTAAAGCAGCACTGCACTTGCTGTGGTTCTGGGTCGTCGTCATCTGCAGAGCAGCAGAGTGCATTGTTTCGCTGTCACCAGTACAATGACCATATCCGTGCCAGCTCCCATTAGAAGTGGGTCAGCACCAACTGTGTTTCAGTTGCTCACTACTGTGCTTTAAACGCATCCATATTGATCTGTGCTGCATACACACAGCGGGGGGGGGACATGCACACTTTCACTCACACGACTCCGACATGCAACACTAAACCTACTGCGCAGAACAGCAGAGAGACTGAAACTCAGACTGAGAGGAAACATCAGAGGGATTCTGACTGACAGATATTAATGACGATGATGTGATGCATAGTGTCATGCTTGCTCTCCCTCTTGAGTATCAGCAGCTGTCTTTCCCTGGCAGATGTGGACAGACCTGCCAAAGAGGTTCCACTGAAAACAACAGCCTTCTCTTTGTTTAATGTGCAAACACTGTTACGTGACGCAAAGGCATGAATCTTACTCGGAAGACGTCTCCAGTGTCAACACATACACACAAGCCGCTGTCCCAGTCCGATGTCTCTGTAGGCACAAAGCCCCTGTATCCATTATCAAAATACACAAATAAACCCCTCCTGTTCCCACCTGCAACAGCTACACTGTCATCTCATGACTCCAGCAAAATTCCACCCATTCATGCTCTTTGTCCCAGCAGTTTGCCAAACAACACCTTTTTTACCACATCAGCAAATTCCACTTGGTGCAGTTCCTTCACCTCTCAATGTGTGACGTGCAGCAGAGGCAGCTGCTATCAAATCCTAGCCGTCAGCCTGAGTCTGCAGGGTAGATCCACAGTGTAGCGGCATATCGTAGCAGCAGCAGTGGCTGCTGGAGGTTTCGAGGCCGTTTGTTTTCGCTACTGCTTGTAAATTCTCGCTGAGATGTGGCTGAGAGTCCCTGTGTTGTCAGCTGGATGAGCTAGTGGCCCCTGCCAGCTCTGCAGCTCAACACATTAACTTGAACTGTGCAGAGCAGCATCACAGAAAGAGAGAGGGAGAGAGAGAGAGAGAGAGAAGGAGAGAGCACGCTTTGACTGCAGAGTGGGCAGGGCTACATTATGTGTTGCACTTCTTAAAGCAGCATCATTAGGAACAGGGAGGGATGATGAGCAGGCACAGAATTAAAGATTTATAATAAATCAGAGGCAGAAAGCAGTCGAGACACAAATAAAGTAGATTAAGCAGAGTAGGAATTTGCTAATCAGTGAAATAATTAGTAAAGTTATGTGAGCGACACAGACAAAGAAGGACGACCTGATGAAATACTTAAAAATTGAGAGGGCAGAATAGGTAAGACTGAGATGACGAGCACTTCAAAACCATACACTGCATATAAAGCTGTATGACATGACAGCTAAATCCCATTTGTGCCGCCCGGTGACTGGCTGCAGAGCAGGTAATTTTCTCCATGTTAGGAAATGGGACATGGGCCAAAGTACAAAGTCAAAGTAGGTGTGAAATAAAATGTTCTTTGTCTTTTGTTACTGGAAGGAAAAGCCATAATCCTTATTAATAAAGTCTATTTCAAAAACAGGGTAAAGTGAAATGTGTGAAATATGGCAGATGACGGAGAATAGTCGGCATAGCTGAAACTAGAATAGACGAGACAGTGCAGACAGAATGAATGGCATTCCATGCGAGGACAGAGATGGTAGCGCTGGAACAGGAAGCCGAAATAAAGATGACAACCGCAGCATAAACAGAATCACGAAGCTATAATAACAGTTTCCTACCAAACATACATTTAGCACAGAAGCAAATGATCCCACTGTAATCCAGAAGTGTCACTTACATTCTTCAGCTTTCGGCTGCAGTCACTTCCCCTGAAGAACGAGACAGAGGCATCAAGTTACATAAACATAGCAGACGCTGAAGATGCATGAACTCCCACATCTCCGTGCGAAGCAGCAGCAAGAAGAGGACTTAAAATATGTAGGAATCTGAGGTGAGTACAGCCCTCACAGGGAGAACCAACAGCCTCGGTAACTCAGTTATTCAATGACAACACACTAGAAATATATCTGTGCTAGTTTCTCTCGTTCAGAAAACAAAGACGTCTTAGAGCTGGCATCTTACACCAATACTCATCTATCCTTTCAACAGTGCGTCTCAGTGGAAGTCAGATTCGTCACTAAAAAAATATAAGAATCGGTCTTCTCATTGATCCCCTCTTACATAGGGCAAAACAACATGTTAATTTTCTTTTTTTGGGATTTTAAATGTTTAAATGACTTGTTTGCGTATATCAATATATACATGGTGGGAGTTTCTAGAGTCAAAGGGTCACAAATCCCAACTCACTCAACATGAAGGTAAATGCCTAAATTGCAGTTGCATGATGGCAGCAGTGAGCGGAGAAAGAAAGGAATGTAAGAAGAGGAGGTGAAGAGCAAGGCGACAGTAGCTGGAGGGAATGTAGTGTCAGTCCTCCACCTTCCTCCTCCTCCTCATCATCATCCTCTCTTTGCCAGTTGACTGAATAAACACAGAGACGACAGACAGCTCGTCTCTGCTGTTACCTGGCAGAGACGAACCTGAGGGACAACCCAACAGATTCCAGCAGATATTATTACATCACCAGGGGTCAGGCCAGAGCTAACATCTGACACATTCGGCTCTCTTTTCTTCCCTGAGACTTTGAATGAAGTCGTGGTTACTGCAGCTGATGAGCATCAATGACCATTTGCTGATAACAACCTACAACTAATACAAAAGATTCATTCATCTCCTCTACTTTGCTCTGTTCCAGCTGCTTCTTCTGTCTGTTTCCATCAACATGCAGAGGAACAGGATATATTTCAGGCCTGAGCTCACAGTGTACCACAACCTGTCTGTCTTTACGCCTCCCTGACCAAAGCTGTTACCCAGATGAGTAAACACCTGTCCGGTACGTCGCAGGGGGAGCTAGCACTGAAACTTTTTTTTTTTTTTTAACTGTCGTGGTTACATGGGCTGCAGGAAACGAGCATCCTGTACGACAGATGTTACATAACACCTGGAAATAGAAGCGGGCCACTCAAACGATGACGCCGACATTTCCCATCGAGTCTGATTGCTTATTCCTGTTATTTTAAAGGCTGAAACTTTTCTGAACAACGTGAACCACTGCGGCTCATTGATTTCTGCATCTTGTAATGAGTATTTTAACGTTACACAGATTAAGTCACACAAGGGGCTTTGTTGCCAAGCAACAAGTGAATTCTTGTTGTATTTGCACTGTTCAACAGATACTCCATTGTTGCTCTGCTGACACAGACTCTAACAAACTTCCATTTACTCCCATTAAGTTGTTTGTGTTTGCACTCAGCTGGTTTATTGTCTGGTGCAGAGAATGAGAGTGTGACTGACAGAGAGTGACACAAGCAACAAGTGTGACGGACCAGCCATCTATTAGCTGAATGTGAAGGAATGCTGAGACTTCAGGTAAATGATGTATTATTATTATTATTTTGAAGGCAGTATGTGTTCATTTAATTTCACAGTTGAAACACAAATCCCGCATTCATGAAGCAGCAAGTTCACGGTGAAGTCTTACTTGGCGGTGAGGCGTGTTGATGTCTCCTGCAGGTCTCCAGGGTCAAACAGCTGAGAGCCTTTCAGTCCCAACTCCTCACAGCCTCGGAGAAACACACTGAGGTTGTCCTGCACAGAACACACACACATTTCATATGGGTGAATACACTGTCTGCAGAGACCAGGCAAAGCAAGGTCAGAGCCTTTCACATCATGGTTCCCATTTAATTAACTTTGGTGTTTATTTAAATGAGAAAAGTGTTGCATCACACCGTAGTGGATTTACCTCTACACACACATTCAACAGATAACCTGTTCTACTGTGAAAACGGCCTTATTTACCCTGAAATAACATAACAATGACTCTGACCTTTAGCTCACACCAAGTCTCAACTTATAACCTTTGCAGACACACGTGAGGTCTGAACAGTTCTAATGGCGCAAAAACGTCCTCAATCGTTTGACAAGTGACAGACAGAACTACAACAATGGCTCCACAGATATTCAGCTAAAAGTTCAAACAACTAGATTTGCTTCACAAACACAGACAGACGTAGCTAGAAATGCAGGCAACACTACAACAAGGCATGAGAAGAGTGTGTGTGTGACTCATGTCCCTGGTCTCAGCAGGTTTGCATCACCCAAACGTGCAAACACACAGTCTTAGCACAGCATGAAAATCAGCATACCTGTTGGACAGAAACGTGACACCTCCAGGTTTTGTGTCTGCTTTACGTACACCCCCCTCACTCGGATTACCGTAACTTTCTCTCTTCACTGCGCGCTTGCTTAAATTATCATCCAGCTCCTCGTTTATCTCGCCTCATTCACCTGCTGCTCCTCGATCTCCGTACTTCTTCGTCGTCGCCCCTGCTCGTCAGTCTCTCTCCATCTCCTCAGCCCTTCCTCTCACATCCCTGCTCACTGACAAAACTCTTTGTTGGGTGCAACCTGAGCTGAGCTCTCCTCTGTCGTTCCCAGGTTCGCTCTCTCTCTCTCTATTTGTGTATGTCTCTCTATCCTTCTGAGGGCGACAGCCAATTGCCCTTCGCTCCAACACCCCCACTTCTCCTCCCCTCTGGGTGTCACCGTTTCCTCTCCACCCTGATTGTCCCAGGCACACTGTATCTCTCACACACCAACACAATGTGCACATATACACAGAATGCTGTTATGCATTATTTAAGATGTGCAGACATACCGGACTGAGATATGTATTTACATGAAAATGTACACACTACTTGGTGAGAGAATACATGCAATACTAGAAAAAAAAAAAAAAAAAAGCACTCTGAATCCCTTTTTCTCACGGTCGTTCTCAAAACACCACCTCTGAACCCACCCTGCAGCTTCCTGTGTTTTTGGGGCAGCCACGTCTCTGTGTCTTTGCCAGAGGACACAGGAATCTCCAAGGGGACACACCTATAGTTGGATTAAAGGGGCCTCTTTTACACACAGTGATTGATTTAGCTTATTGAACAGTCTGATAATCGGTCTGCCTTCTGTCCTCGCAATCAGACTTAAGTCAGTTTCACTGTGAGAGTTTGATAAACACTGGACACCCACACCATGTTTACATTCAAAATAAAGGCCTTTAGAAATGTGTCGCTTTAAGTGAAAACTCACTTCTAAGAGTTGTGAAAATATTTATGGGTAAACTCGGAACAATATTTTACTCGATAACTTTAGCTGGCTAGAAACGAAGGGGACATTCAATCCTGTCCCACATTTTTCCTCCTCCTCCATCAGCTGGTAATTATCACTCTCTGGAACAATTAACACCAAAACAAACACGACCAACAACAAATGATTAAATGGTCTCATTTAGTGGCGGTTTGATGGAAAACAGGAGCATTGGGAGAGAGAGAGAGAGAGAGTGTGTGTATATGTGTGTGTGTCTAAGGAAATCTGTGGTGAAATCGCAGGTCACTGCCACAGGAAACTGGGCGTCTACTGCAAAGACATGACTGACAGCTGAATGTGTGTGTAGACATGGGAGGTAGAGAGGTTGAGTCCAACACAGTCTGTGCATTCACGAAAAAAAAAAAAAAGAAAGGTGTAATGATAAATTTGGGCAAAGGTCTGGAAATAAAAACATTGTGGGAAGATTAAGGAGGGACAAGAAGAAGTGTGTTAATGTGTGCAAAGAGAGCAACAATGGCCGAGGGTCATATAAAGAATATTTTTATCAAATCTGCACAAACTATGATAGGAAAAAAAGAGATTATTCTTATTATCCAATTGTCCACAATTACCCAAAATTAAAGCCAGTGCATTTACCCTGAGTGTGTGTAAAATAAAAACTCACAACAGTCAATATCTGTCTCCACCCATGATTAGACAGGTTTCTCAGGGAGGAGGTGTCGTGTAAACGCCCTGGGTCGTGACAGACTCCAGATGAAAGATGGTCAGGGTGCGAAAAACAAGACACTCGGATGACAAGATATTTTCCTTATTCTTTTAGTCCCTGCCAAGGACAACACAAAAAATAAGACGAAGGGAAAATGATGGCAAAGACCCAACATGAAACACATTAACAGCAATTATTTTTAGCTGGCACATCATTATTGTCAATAGGAGAAAACAATAAGGGGAAAACATTATTTACTTAGATTTTATCATAAAGCCTCTGACAAGAAACGCTTTCCAAGAATAATCCACAATTTGACACAGTGCTTTAATTAAATCTCAAGAGACACGATGCCACTGAAGCAGATGGTGAGTGAAAACTGAAAATGAAATAAATACAGCCGGAAATATATTATGACAGTCAGTCGACAGAATTTTCCTCCTACATGTGCGTCACTGAAAAATAACACAAACCCTCGCTGCAATCAAGTTGAAAACACCTTTTTGAAGCATGTGAATTACAACCATTCACGGGCCAATCACTTCTGTGTCTGTTTACACGCTGTAAAACCGAAACATACTAGTCAGCCCAGAGACAGCTGGGAGCAGAGCACGCAACACGCAACAACTGACCTGTTCAGACGAACCCGCAGCCGCACTGAGCACTGAGGTGGCTGCTCTAATTACAACACAGCCCAAACTCCTCAGAGACTCATTTTCCCATTAGCCCCCCAAACAGGAAGCGGAAGGGGGAGTAGCCTGTGTTTTATTACGATGGGCCAGATAACAGCAGACCCCTTGTTTATTCGTTTCTCACCTCTCTAATCGCAGCCAGGGGAAGGAAGAAAAAAAAAAAAAAAAAAAAAAAACGTGAAAAGTCAGAATTCTGGACTACAAAGACTACTACTATTCAAATACAAATACACCCAGAGGGCGGGTATTCTTTTATATGTTGACCTCTCAATGCTAATGTAAACATGTTGTTTTCAGTGGCTGACTCATTTTTTTCCCTGTGGGTCAATTAGCAGTGGACACATTTAATTATCTTGTCCAGTTGTTGTTGCCTGTTCCCTGTAAGCGGATGTTACACTTATTACAATAATAACTACATGACATCACGATAGAAAGAGGACCGGGTTGTTACAAAAACAAGAATAAAAGTGCAACCAAACCTGTCAAAGCCCTTATCAGAGTTGAGATGGAGGGACATTAACTCTTGGGTTTAAAAGCTTTGACAGGATCGTAACTTGTTATTCTAGTTGTGAATGTATAGAGGAAAACGCTCGTAAAGAATGTGGCTGTGTAATTATCCGCCACTTGTAAAAAGCCAGAGGAGGCCCATTGGCGACCATTAGTGACGCCTTTAGATAAGAAAAGCCATTTCGGCCCGGGACAGACTTCCATGTTTGTTTTGTAATGCTGTGCCCCAGAAATACCCTTTGCACATTTTTCCTTAAAGTATGACAGGTTTTGTGTTAATTATCAACATTTCTCCGTCATGTGATCACCACATTTGAGACTGTGCTGTCTGTCATCACTGACCGGACGCCACATTACTGTCTTTCAGAGGACAAACTTTAATGCGACACCAGGGAAAACGTTTAAGCACAAATCAGGAAGGAGAGATTAAAGCAGATTTAACATGAGCTCCAATATTATTAACCTTTCCTGTGTTTGCATGTCTCTCCTGGTCCTGAAAGGCTGCTTCATCCAGATCAAGGTCCGAGGTCATGGTGAAAAGGCTCGACTGTATTTCACTGTAGTCAACTGAAAAGCATCAGTGTTCAGGCCTGCTGAAATCTAGAGGCACTGATTTAAAGCAGGAGGTCAACTTCCTCTAAGATTCCAAAATAAAGCCACGGGATACAATACACAATCTGCACTTCAAGCTTTTGGGAGCAGGCAACATTTTCTACTGCTAAGATGGAAATCAACTGTGTGATGACAGTGCACGTGAACCGTGAGGGGCTCAGTGTCACACATGGCTGCTGATGGACACTTTGGCTGCTGGAACTGAAACTGAGGGCTTCCTGCAGCAGGAATCTGTGATCAACGCCAGATAACAAACTTTAATGTCAAGTGTGGCTGAGTCACTAAATGGGAATGTCACATGATCTCTGTCAACGTCTCAGGTTGTTTCCTTAGTTGAAACTGTACTTCTGTTATAATTAGCAAGACATTCGAAAAGAAGAGAACTGCAACGTGAAAGCAAAACTGGGGGATGCAAAAATTCAGTAGCGTTTCAAGACTGACTGAAAACAGGAAGACACAAGCATGCAAATGCTTATGATGGTTCGAGGAATGACACGGTTGCTCACATTTTAAGCCAACCTTCTGCCTTAGAGGGCAGGTATTATTAAAGGCCACGTCGAAGTACGGTGAAAAAACCAAACATCCGGTGTATTTTTGGAGAAGGAAAAAGAAAGGCGAGACGTAAAGTAGTGCCACAAAGAAGGAAGAGGCAAGCGACAGCACCCACAAGAGATGAAAGAGTAGTTGTAAATTTGGGTCCTAACAATGTGATAGTGTGGAGAACTTACCAGACCAGCGATGGGTGTTGGAAGTCTGTTAATCTTCTTCACCAGTCCAGGTTTAATGGAGCTCAGCAACCTAAATAAAAAGACACACATGGAAGAAGAGCACATCTAAAGGCAAGTGTGAAATGAAAAGGAGAAAAAAAACTTGTCTTTAAAACTTGTCCTTCATCTTCAAGATGAGTAGAGAGGAATACATCGAAGGATGAATCGTGAAGTTAAAACCAAGAAAAATAACTGCCGGCAACAGGGATGAAGAAAGTGAAAGTGTAGAGTGAGTGTCTCATCAGGGGAATGAAAAGAAAGAAAACGATATTTTTAATAGTGACTTGAAGGGGAATAACAGAACAGATGCTAGAACCACTGCTGCTCTTCCAACCAGAGCATCAAGCAGTTTCTGTCCTTATCATACACCCCCCACACACACGAACAGATCATGTGCTTCTATGTTTCCCAGAATAACTCCAAAACGACCTGAGGAGAACTTTCTGCAAAGTGTGCGTCGCTGGGGACTGTGAGTAAGAGTGAGGGCAGCATCTCCCCTCTTAAAATGTGAATAATCCTTCCATGTATGTGCACTAGCTACAAAAAAAATGCAGACACAGAGGACTGATGAGTGATTCTTACCATATTTTAAAAACTTAAGGGGATTCCCTTGGTCATAACTTTTGCCAGTAATCTGAGGGAATGAGTGTCCTGTTTGTTTCCCTTGACAATTGTCACAGTTTAAACTTATTCAGGCCCGAGGATTAAGTATAATAAGAGTGAGAATGCCTTCCTGGGTTAAAAAAAAAGGGACAAACACTTTCTGGAGCCTCAGGCTGGGCGTTGTTTTGCACTGTGAATTAGGCAGATTAAAAACTGTCAACAACCTGGGCTCCACATGCCGCTTAGAAACCATTGAAGTGCATTGCGTGACTGAACCCTTCCAAGGTGTTAAGACAAGGTAACGGGGTATAACGGTGGATAATTCAATCACATCAGTAACCGAAACGTTTGGACGGCTGCCCCAGAGGATCACATGGTTGTTCACTGTAACTGCCAGAGTGAATGAGAGTTAATGTTCAGACCCACTGAGGATTTCATGACTTGTTTTGTTCGAACAATAAACTAAATTCGTTCACAATTACGTAAATTGCCAGTGACAACTAATTCAATAATCAATCCTGTGATTGCAGCCATGAGGCTTCATACATCATCTGCAAGCCCAATTTCCCACGATATTTCACAAATTCCAGAAGCAGTGGGACACTGTTAAATTGTTCCTGAGGTCTGTGTTCACAATAACGACGGTGTAAACACTGGGCTTGTGTAACTGCACTTGGCACAGAGGAATACAGAAGAGGGAAAGTGCAAGTGTCTGCGTGTGTTTTCAGTCTCATTTCAGCACCTCTGCTCATTATGAGCTGGTAAGACAAAAGTTCAAGTGTCACACTGGAGAACAATTCAACAGAACGCCAGTCTCTTTGACCACTGGAGCATGGTGCCGCGGCGAATCAGTGCAGATATGAAAGGGAAATGGGTTCAGTTACGCTTTCTTATAGCCCCAAGGTTATTGTAGGTTCACAGGACTGTTGTTCCTCTTTCAAATTCCTAAATTTCCCTGGAGAGCAGTTTAGTTTCATTCAAGCCGAGAACTGTCAGGATTTTATGGATCACATGCTGAAGACCCTGGATGCATTAATTAATTTCATGATAAATTTGGGAGTGAGTTTATTATTACAACTATTGAGGATTCATGTAACCTGAACATTGCATTTCTTAACACAGGTCTGAAACTTATATTTATGTCAGCAAAGAAAACCATCATTTTAATGCTTTAAATAAAAAAAAATAATAAACACATCAAATCAAAATGATCCATATGTCAATCATATTAAGAAAGCATCAGATCCCTGAAGAGAACGAGAGCAAAGACAAAAGCTTGGGAACAGTTGATATAAACAGAGACAGATTAAAGTGTATCGTCAGAACTTACTCGCACAGCAGTATGCCGTTCTCCAAGCCTCCTCTGAAATCTCTGTCACCGAAACATCTTCCTGTCACAGCCTATGGAGGATAAAAGGAGCGTTTTAGAGAAATCAAGCACAAAAAGCAGTTCACATCAAAAACAGCAGATCAAAAGACCATTCCAGTTTGACAGACACACCAACTGCGACCGAGAAACAAGCGCGACAACCTTTATCAACACTCCTTCCACGTCTCCCCCCTCACAGTGGCTCCTGGGAATGTGTGTGGAGAGGAGCACAAAGAGTGGCCGCCGTATATCAAGTCCCCCTCTGGTTAACAGTGCTAAACACTAACAAGCTTGACATAAGCCGCCGTCATCCTGACCAAATGGCTCTGGCAGGCTAATGTGTCGTGACAGGGGATTTATCGGGTAATAGTAACTCAGACCCTCTGAGGAGGAGAAGCTGCACGTTTGCATGTATTTGCATGACTCCAGAGCATCTTCAGGTATGTGTGCATCCTCGTGGATAAATATTACAAATACTCTACAATACTTTTTGGTGTTTTTACAGCTGCATGCTAGAATACCAGATGTGCGAGGTTCGGGAGCAGCATATGAAACAGTGGATCTGAATTGCTGTTTTTGTTGAGCCTGGTTCACGCTTCAGCGGAAGTTTCAACCTCTCACCTTCAGTTATGAGAGTGAAGAGAACATCTTATAAATACATGCATCCCACGCGAAGGCAAACGATACGCTCTCGCGCAAACATAAGCACCAACAGTGAAATAATAATTGCCTCCCACTCAGAAATATCTGCTGTTGCAAGAATTCTGTGTCCATTTAAAATCCATTTGTTCACACAAACACTGGCAGACATAAAAATGGAGGAACCCATTTGGACTGCCGATTTAGAAGCCAAAACAATTACATGATTAAGTTTCCTGCAGAGTCTCTTTCACATTTATTTGCACAGCTGTGGGGAGAAAAAAGATTGTGTGGAGATACGGAGCGCTCAGCCAGCTGTGCGTCTCTGTCGGCTTCTTGCTTCAACGTGGAGCTTGGAGCGGCTACAAAAGGAACGGACTGCTGTATGTCAGTGTGTCGGCGGTCCGAGGGCCTCATGTGGGGGCTCCCTGCTGTGGTTTGGTAGGGCGCTAGACCGATAGAGATGGAGACCGAGATATGCAAACACAGAAATGAAAGTGCCACAGTCCGTCCATGTGTGCTGACATTTAGCTGCTCGGTCCCAACTGCAGCAGCACTTGAGACAAAGACATTGTGTGCCTGGAGATGACAACACAAAAGCGATGAGTGAGGACTGAGTGGGTCCCTCAGTGCAAACACAGGGCCCGCAAAACCCACAAAGCTGTAATTACAGTAAACTGACGGGCTGTGGGAGAACACATTATGCTGTTTGCTGAGTCAAACATCATTTAGCAGTGTTAAGTGAGTGGTAACCTTTAAAAGCACTTTGGGAAAAAAGAACAGGACTAAAAGCGGTTAATAGAGTTTCCATTTAATCCTGGTGATGCATTGTGTCCTTAGACGTTTGACACCTGTAGAAATGTCTGCCCGACAACACCTCTTAACCTCTTCCTATTAATAGGGCATATCTTGTTCCTTTCTGTAAAAGAAACAAATTATAAAACGTCAGTTTCTGGATTTTTAGTGGCACTTGATGGCCATTCTTGCTTGGGCAGGTTCATTTCAAGTCATCAAGTCCCAACATTACCATCCTTAGAATCCCCATCCAACTGTGGATGTTATATATATATATATTACGTTCATTAGAGACCTGTAGTGCAGGGCCGGGGGATCTCCAGCCTCGGCTGCTGGGAGAAAATTCATAAACACAAACAATTCTCACGACTTTAACTTATTTTTTCAGTCATAAAAGGCTTGTAAACCTGGCCCAAACTTAAAGATTTACTACGTCTGTCTGTCAGAGGCAGTCTAATGTCGCTGCACTGCAATTTCTCAATTATGTAATAGAGCAGGCAATGTAGGAGTCCTGGTAATTATATTCCTCCTCTCTTACCTCCTGCCTTTTCCATTAAGCTGAAGCTTAAAGATGCTTGGCCACAAAAACTCCTTTGGCTCTGCCCGGTGAGGTTTAACTTAATCAATGTGTTAAATTCTTCTTCCACGTCTGCCAGAGAAATAAAGTCAAATTACAAAAAGTGTTCCACGTGCAACCACGACTAAACAGCAGCAGATGCAGTCTGTGTATGCAATTATCAGTCAATAACATTTCCATATTTGATACACAGAAGAATGGCATTTCCAGATCTGATGTTACACACTGACATGTCATCCTGTACGAGAGGGAATAAACATTAAATCTTCCCATTTATAGCACACTGGAGGACTGTATTCCCTGGTTTTGTTCATGAGAAAATAACATTTCAAGGTGGCCTAGATACTTTTATATCAGCAGCCTAAAAAATCTGCAGCTGAGCAGATGACCTTGATTTCTTCAATAAATGTGTCAGGTGGACATTGGTTCTGTGCTGAAGCTGTACTGCACTGTTACTTCTCTGGAATGTAGCTGTCTCCAAGTATCCAGAAAACCATCAGGATATATGCAGCCATGTCTTCTTCACAAAATCAATTCACAGGAGAAAGCTCATGGGTTCGGCCCGTGTGCTTTGAGTTACAGAACTTGAATTCACTTCAGTTGGGCCCCACAACTCCAGATGAAAATCAGTGTCTCAAATAACAGCTCAATATTTAGTTTAATATGTTATATTTCTGTGTTTCAAATGTAAATGGAATGTTGTCGAGTCTTCTTATAATATGTACTCTGCGGTGTCAATTGTGAATCGTGTGTGTACTGTTGAGTCCCCTCAAAAGGAGACAGACCATGAAGTTTATGTATCTATCCATCCTCCTCTGGCGACGGTGCAGGCAACAGCAGTATTCAGCTTTTTTATGTTGCCGTTCTGCTCTTTGGCAGCAACTAGAGCTACAGAGGACGTTGATTCATGTACGTCTGCTGCTCCCACAAGAGCTGTTCCGAGCTGAAGAGAAACTCCAGTCTGAGCATTTGAAGCAACAGACGTTTGAACAACATAAAACAAGGAGGGATAAAAGAGTTGACCATATCAAACTGCCATGAAGTTACGTTTTACCAGCCTTCCATAAAAAGGATGACTGCCTATGGGTCTAGCGTTTGCGTTACCTTGCAGACTAATAAAACACCATGAGTTACAGCAGGAAGGTATCGGGCTAAAGTTGAGATGGCATGCAAGGAAACGCTGTTTATTGTGGGTTAACAGCAACGTCCTTCAAGGTTGCTATTAAACACTAAATCAGAAATCCCAGGATACACATCAGCTATCAAATCGAACAAAGGAAGAAATAAAACCTCTACAGAAGGCCACAGAGTAAAGTTTTACCTTTTTCTGCACACAAAATGATCAAACAAAGAGTCTAGGATCAATCTCATGTAGGTAAAAACACCTTACTGGTAGAGAAACATCCTAAATGTACTAGAAACCTCTGGATGTGTTTTTGAACCCATGCAGGGTCATGAGGGGCCTCAATTAAAGAGAGGAATGTGTCGCGTTTGTTGTTTTCAGTGGAATGTCGCCCGCATTGTTTCACAAACAATCAAAGCGATGCTGGATGGCTATTTTCCCCTCCTTTTCACTTCCTTCCTCTTTATGTCTAAACTGGTGTCATTCTCATGGATTCATATCCAACAGCAGTCATAGCTGATTCCACAAAGAGAGGCCGTGTCTGCCGCTTCAGAAACTGCACAGGCGAACTTTGCAGACGTAGAAGAAGCGTTTCGCATAACTCTGCTTAGCAACAGTGCTTTGATGAATGATAAAATAGATTATATGATGAAGTTCCAGCATGAAAACTCCCCAGAGATACTGCTTTCATGTTTCTGAGATATTAAACATCGACGTGATGAGAACGGTCTTCTCTACAGGCAGTCTGGCATGGACCACAACTCAAAGACACATCTGAAACATGACTGCCAAACAAAATAAAACATTTTTTTCAGCACACAGAGAAAACACTGGCACTGCAGATT
Organism: Pseudorhombus dupliciocellatus; assembly: GCA_016785235.1. Classification (NCBI taxonomy): domain Eukaryota; kingdom Metazoa; phylum Chordata; class Actinopteri; order Pleuronectiformes; family Paralichthyidae; genus Pseudorhombus; species Pseudorhombus dupliciocellatus. The sequence continues at coordinate 5,085,555 of JAFBJW010000117.1, forward strand.
CAGATCAGGACAGAAGCCAAATCAAGAATTGCCCTCAACAAAGCTATCCCACCACTGCCTGCACAGCAAATGAACGAATGAAGTACATATTTAAAGCTTTAACATTGTGGTGAAACAAGTACGTTTTTACTCTCTTAATGCAATACCTCTACCCTGATGGCTATCTACTGAAAACAGACGCTCAGAGGGCCCATAGCATTGGACGACTACCTGTCCCAAATTTACGACCAAGAATTCAAGGTCTGTAGACAGGCTGGGTTCTGTGACTGGGTGAAGTTAAGACATTAATTGCCTCGTGGCCCAGAGGCAAACTACGATCGGCCTGGCGAAGAGCGGACAGCTGTAAACTCAAGGGCTGCAAAACACAAACCAACCTCCTCAGCAGCCTCTGTGTCACACGCCTGCTCTGTAGCATTCTACCGCTCGAGATGCTGTCCTAAGAGCGTTGCATAATCCTGACTGGATCCCACGCTTTGCTAAAGCTAAATTCAAGAACACATGTAAACAAATCTTCTGGCCCGCAGCCAATAATCTCATTAATTCAATTTGGCATGAGAGCGTAATCTGTAAATGCTTCTGGGGACAACAGTGGACACCCCGGCTGTTCAGTAATTCAGACTTCTTGACATGAACAGCAGGAGGAGGAGAGACAAACACTGCTGAGGTTGATTAGTGTAGTTCACCGTCTTCTCCAAGAAAGGGACTGGACAATAAAACCTCGTAAATCTCCAGTATCACAGAATCTAAATCAACTGTGTCATGACAAGGTAAAACACTGCTCTAACACAGACAGAGTCAACGAGTACACTTTGCCATCATCATTAAAAAGATAGAAATCTTTGGCTTCATGGGAAATCTGGATTTTTAAGAAAATATGTCAAAAGACAAAGTATTAAATCTGGTAACATCTGACTCTACATGGAGGGTGGGGGGGGGGGGGGCAGTTGACAGAGATCCAACAGGTTCAGCCAAAGGTCAGAACATCTGACTCTACATGGAGGGTGGGGGGGGGGGGGTCAGTTGACAGAGATCCAACAGGTTCAGCCAAAGGTCAGGAGGGGTATCAGCCTACGATCAATCATCCAGAGCATTTCAGAGGCTGCCACCCCTGCCACCGCTGCAGGGATCCTCTATTGTGAGTGTTTGCTCTAAGCTTGGTTTGCTGGCATGTTGGTGGATGATGGTGAGGGCTGAAGAGGGAAACAGGAACTGGAGGGGGCCGTCAGAGAGAGCTCTTTAGCTTGTCAGCTTGTTACGCTTATTCAACATTACCATTAAGCCTTTGTAGAGTTTAGGGGGATGTAAAAAAAAGACCCCAACTGAACAGTAAAAGCTGCCAAAACTGAACAAGACTACAAATGAATACAACAAACCAAAGCTGCTGGCATGCCATGTCCCAAACCAAATAGAATTAGCATGAGAATGATTCAATTTATCAATAATTGAACAGAAAGAGTCACCAATTAACATCAGAACATTGACAAAGAATTAAATTCTGATCTATAGCAAATGTGGCTATAGAGCAGAAGTACATTTATTTTTCAAGATTCACTCAAAAAACAATGCACAGCTATAGGGTTTGTAGCACTGTATCATATATTTCAGTCAAATAGTTGAAGAAAAAAAAAAACTGCTGTAAATTATCCACAAATTATCCACAGACCAAGCAGAAGGACTTGATGCATCTGGGTCCAATGTGGGCCTGGAAAACTGAATAGCCTGTGTATCTTTTTACTCCTTGCCTAATTTTAGCACGCATCACAAGGTTTCCCCGAGTTGGCAGAGGTTTTATAAGATTTGGCCTAATATTGGATCAGGCTTCTACAGCCCACATGGCAGATCACCACTAAATAACCGCAATCACTTCCAGATCCAACCGTTCACCGTCTCCCACTGATCTGGAGACAGTGACGCCAACCGAGAGAGTGAAGAGCACACAGGGTAGTAAGAGCCAGGGAGCTGACCAAACATGTATACTCACACAGCCAGAGCCACATGTGAGTGATGTAAGTGAGCTACCAACTATTATTCATTAACATGACACATGCATAGAGACTAATGGACCCACACACAAAAACGCAACAGAACGGCAAAGCCCAAGGTTTTTATTTTTGGTGGCACTGGAGACGGAAGCGGCGAGATTTCTGAAATCAAATGAGCCGAGTGGGAACAGCAGCAAAGTCCCTGCCCGGAACAGAGACAATGAACAATTTCAGTATTATGAAACACAGATCATCATGGGTAATGATGGTTAATAGAGCATAATTGGCAAGGTATTATACAGAGGAATCAGCACTGGACCGCAACAGTCCAATCCCTGATCTGGACCAGGGCTTCTGAGGGGAATATTTATAGACTGGTTTGGTGACAGTGGCCTATTGAGACTCAATCTGTTGAGTTGATCATGTTTCACAGACTAAACCTTGCTATGGCTGCCATCTAGAAATTATAAAGAGCTCTGTCAAAATAGGAGACAAAACGTTGTTTTCAAAAAGGTTCAGCTAAATAACGGTCATAACATTGTCTTACATACATGAAGATAACTGTGTATGGGACAAGCTGTTATACAGGCATATCATTCACATGTTCCAACCACACACTGCAGGCAGCAGCAGTGAGTTACAGTGATTTGTAGTCATGGAGAGCACAATAAAAAGACAAGGAAGACATGAATAAAAATCCTCTGAGCTGGATCAGTTACAGAGAATATACACAAGCTTTTTTTTTTCTTTTAAATTGTACAGTATGTTGCATACTGTCTATATTACAAATGTGCTATTTTATCCTCACCTATGTTTAATGTGTGAAAACACAAACTCAGTTTGTACAGTTGCTCTCATTTTAGTCAGCAACGCACAAGAAGAAGTCATCTGGAGCGGGAAACCTTACACAAGCGCTGATTAGTCATGTTCCGCTCCCACTCAGTAGGACTCACTGATTTTATCTAAACAGAAGCTACTTTATATTTACATGATGGACTGTAATGGTCAACACACTTTAAGCAGATTATACTGATGGAACAATGGCCACAAACTCAGCATACTGTAATCACTACAACATCTTAAATGATTTTCTGTGTTATTTCTTCATTCCTCTCACTATAGCACCAAATACAAGCGCTACGGGGGCTAATTGTTTGTCCCATTGCAGAAACACATTCACTCAGAGCAGATCCATTAGAGACAGGCCCTCTGGCTGTCAGGAGGATCTGAACTCTGAATGAACATCTGCTGTCTGTCTTCACACTATCTGGAGCCCACCTGGAGGTCTGGTCCATATGTGGCTGAATTCCACATAACTACACTAGACTTTAGACAATGGATGAAAATATTATAGTTCTATTAAGTGCAGATGTAAAGTCCAATTTCACTATGAGTAAGGAAATTTTAAAAAATCTTGGATCTGTGCTGAAATTTCTTTCAAGTTCTTTCTTGGTCCGTGTCCTTTATTTTTTTGGATGCCAACAAACCAATAAACAAACACACAGCGTTAACACATAAACGTCTTGGTGAAGTTAGTGAAAATAATTCAAACCACAGGTATGCTCAACCTTCTGGCATCTACTCATTACATCATGTTTTTACTAACTTCTAGTAAATTGGAAGGAAAGCTATGATTTATTTATTTTCGGTGAACAGACAGTGACCCCCCCTCAATCATAGCCAAGGAACCACATGAGGCCTGGCAGTCTTGGAGATGAAAGCTGCTTTTAAGTTTATCCTTGAAGTATCTTTTTGTAAGTATTCTGGGTAGCATGAGTGTTGAATATTTTAACTGATACCATCCATGTTCCGCTCTTGAGAAAACAATACTGACACTCCTTAGATTTAGCTTTTGTGATGCAGTTTAATTTAAACCTGTATTCAGTCTGTCACCTGCTCACGGTTAGAAGGAAATCTGCACACCGTGCACACAGAGGCTATCATGTTCAGCTAAATGCTCTGTGAAGGTAATTGCAAAAGACAAGTGAGAAACTTTTTCAGTTTCAGTTTTCCAGACTTTTGCTTCTCACTCTATTAGAGCGATGAGTCAAGCACTCCTCAGGAGAGAACGGAGTCATGCCGGACGGCAATATTGAGACAAAAAAAAGCAGAGTATTTGTTGTTACTCACAGTGTGAGAAACAGGCTACTGCTGATTTCCTAGATGTTGGTTCAAGTAAGGAGTCACTTTTTAAGAGGGTCCCTAACAGAAGCTGCATTAGTCGAGCTTTAAATACGCAGTGTCAGTGGATAAAGCATCAAAGTCAGTGGTGTGGGGCTGGGCTGATGGACAATGTCCTCATCCATTCTTAAAATACACAGCCTATAAGTGTGTGTCGCCGTCGCCCACAGTGACGTGACATGAAACGCGAGCTCTGTTTCCCTCTGTTGGTTTTGCAGAAGCACTCAGCTCACTTGTGGTTGTACAGTGGCATTACAGTGTAGTGGTTCCCCTCTCACAAACCGTCTTTGACAGCACGGTGGCGTGCAGCGAGCTCGCCAACTGACAACACTCGACTTTCATTTAGCTTCCAGTTAACTGGTTACAGCTGATGCTACCAACCAGCGGCCAGTGACAGCGACCCTCAGAAGCCTCAGCTGGAGATGAGGAGCAGCCCCTAAATGTTTTGCTTTACTTCTGATCTCTGCTGATGAGCAGCAACAGCCAGCAGACCTGCGCCTCCTCATCATCACCTGCCAACTACGAACCATGAATCAACTGTTTTCAGTTTCATTCAGTTAACTGTCACTGATTCATTATTCATTTGGAGATGCGTGTCAACGGCAGGTCGACTTTTAAAAGACTTTTCATTTATGATACTGAAAGATCAAATATACTTTATGATTTATATAAACCTAAATGCATGGTTAAATGAATTTGTTATTTTAAACTTCTAGACATACTGTAAACCTTTGTGCACAGTTCACAACAGGCTGCTAATTCTTCTTTCCTATCACCCTGTCGTTAGAATTATTACTCAGTGGGACAAAACAGCTAAAAATAAGTGCTCCCACACTGGAGCCAGTGACGTGCCAGGCAGAGACGTTTCTTGTCAGGCTCGCTCAGACCTATTACCTATTTATCTGTGAATGAAAACTGGGCAGGTGGAGCAGAAAAACTGTTATAGTTAAGTAGTTTATGACTTTACTGAAGAAAACACCAAAATGTAATGGCGGCATCAGATCAAGTTGCCTTAACATTCAAACATTCTGTCACATGGCATTCAGACAGAGACCACTTCTTGCAAACTTGTTTTCCTAAGAGCTTAACGTGTCTGAATTCCATCCCCTGGTTCCTCATGCCTCCCGCTCCCTTGACTCTTGATAGGTCCCTCTGATTAAACAAGCAAAGTTTTCTTGAGAGTGAAATGGCCTGGTCCTGAGCTAAATGTTAGTATTCCAGCCAGTCCGTCCCATTTCCACCCTGATTAGATGAACAATGTTTGGGTTGTGGATTATCCTGCTCCTGGCCCCCATTGGTGCTACTCACTTCCATCCCCATTCCCTCCTAGCGCTCCCAAAGTTCTCTTCCAAGCTTTGGGAGGCCTTTGGCCCACATAACAGTAGGAAGGAGAAGTATTAGGACTCAGGATGAGTTGGCGATTGACATGAATAAAGAAACGAGAGAGGGGAACTGTGATATGAAGGACGAAGGACAGCTTAACTCAAGTCACAGTGAAACAGGGTGAAAGGCAGGTTGATTACATTATCCTGTCTAAGCAGAAGCTGGTGCTGACAGCTGTGACTCGCATACCAAGTATTAAGCATTTCATAGCGCCTCCACTGGCTTTAAGGCTTGCATACAAGAGAACGCTGCTTCAAACCCCTCTGTTCAGTCCACACTCCGGGGCCCTCTGGATTCCCATTCGTGGCAAAAACGCTGCCTCTTCATTTTAGTAATTACCCTGGGTGTGCAGTCACAAATCCCCATTCTACTAACCCAGCCTACTTTACATCATCTTAGTGAAATATGACACAGGAAGTGACATTACGAATCAGAGCTCAAAGGACAAAGTTAAAGAAAAGTAACTATTTTTTTACCTAAATAAATTCAAACAAACCAAGTTGTAACCTGGTATATGATGCATACATGATCCCATGCTGATACCTTACCACGCCATACATCCCGTATCCACCAGGATTTTAGTGACAACCCCCCACAGCTTTGTAAGATCAGTGACAAAGAAGTCTGTGTCAACGCCAGTCCTCACATTTAAGCTTCCTAAGCAGCAGGACTTTTCCAGGGGCCTTCACTAGTCTCCAATATCCTGCTTGCTACAGTTTCCATGAGGCCAAGGGCAACATCCAGCCACCGGCCACACTGGGAGCCACAGTCACGACGTCTGCTAGACAGACAGATAGACGCCCTGGTCTTTACTTGGTGGACATCTTGAAGTCTGTGAGGTTTTCAATTGCATTCTTCTTGAACTAAGGGGCCCATAAACAGGCCAAACATGCTCAATGAAAACACACCAAAAAGAAGCAATGAGTCCTGTTTTTAAGGTGGCTCCAGTTGAATAATTAATGAAAGTAGCAGGTTAGCACCACTGGTAACTGCTGCAATTATATTATATCGCTGAATGTACCAGCCAATATGAATCCCCCAGAAACAATACATTTCTGTTGTTTCTCAGACTGTGCAGTGCCAGCCCTAGCTTTGCTCAGGCATGATGCTGGTTTCCAGGCAACACTCCATGGATCAAGAAGATAAGCAGATTCATCTGATGTTGTCATTTTCGGAGAGAGAGACTTGTGTAGCCAAAACAAACTAAAGCCCATTTAAACCTTCAACAAGATAAGATTCTGTCCTATTCTGTGCACGTGTTCAGACATGCCCACCTCTGCTCATCAAGAAGCTTTGTGGCTGAACTAATCAGCAGCTTCACTGACATACTGTGTCAACACAGCAGCACAATGAGAGTTAATCAGTGCGCTTATAATGGCTACTGCTATCACAAGTGTTGGACGATTGAGACACTCATGGGCTGCTGGTGCAATCATGATGAAACGTCCACTTGAACAGCTACTCAAACCTGATTACATTCCAGTTTGGTTATACGTTACCCTATCCTCACAACACAATACTCAATTTCCTCAAATGCAGAAACACAGGAGCCTGACTGATATTGATTCTTTAGGAGCCAGGACAGATAGCAGATATAAATAAAACCGAAAGCTCCCAAAAAAACTTTTCCCACATTTAGAAATTGTAAATCTGCCCTTGAAAGGTGATGGAATCCATCTTCCCTGACAGTTTCCCAAGGCTAAGCCCCTCTGTCACCCCTGGGAACATGGGCGTCTGTCAGTCCAGGTTAGCACTGAGCTCCCATTAGGAGGAGGAAGCACTGGAGCCAGGCTTCCCTTACCCAAAATGCACAGGAATCCTGCCATTGTGCTTCTCCCCAGGGGTTTAGGACTTCTAAGAAAGCCTCCTGGGACTGATGCAGTGTCTTCCACAGAGAACAGAAAAACAGAAGGTGCAGAGGGACAGTGACAGATTTTAGAGAACAGGTACAACGGTGATTTAATTAACTAAGCAACAACCAGAGAGATTTTAACAAAAAAAGAACTCACAGTCCCTCCTTTGGTGATCTGTAGGCCCACTACACCTGATTCATTAACCAAGGTACTGACTGGATGATACATTTAGAGGCTGAGACTTTGCTTTACTCCATCACCGATTCAAGTTTAATGTCAACATATTACATCATATCAGCCTCACAACACTGCACAGTGGAGTCCACAGTACCGTGGAGAGGCTAAAAATTATGTCCTGTAATAATCCACGTGACGACAAGCAGGTATTAGGATCGGAGCGCACCAGGCTGGGCGACTGTGTGAGCAAAACCTCAAAAATGTTCACGTGCTAAAATGAAATATTTCTCTAAGCAGATTTTAAGAAAAAAACCCATAGAGTACACTTAATTACAAGGTAGCACTGTGACACTCCTGCATGTGTGAGAGCGTGCGTGTTGACTGCAAACAATCATTCCACTGATGACTGATCAGGTTGGGCAGCAGGAACAACATTAGTGTTGGAATTATGCTTTGAAAAGAGAACTTCTTTGAGTTGCTTTGCAAAGTCTGAATAGTTTCACAACAGCTATTGCAAAGCTAGAGGAGAGTGACTAGAGCTTAGGCTTTGCTCACATTGCATAAGTTGCTTAGTAGCTGTTTGAATAACTGATTATATCACTGAGAACATCAGTGGTCCATTTCTGAGTGAGTGCACAATGGGAATACGAACGTGTCATTCAAAGTGGCTCTGAATATGTTGGTCTGAAGCTAATGCAGAAAGAAAAGATCTAATTATTCTCAACATTCTCTTCTGTGGAACTGACGGCTCTCTATATGTCTTGCTTGTGATTCCACCAAATCATTAGTGAATTCCAAGAACGCCACAGGAAGAAGAAGTTAGTGGGTATTCATATTTCAACGCTAAGATAGCTGTGTTATGTGAAAGAGTTAAAATTGTTCAGTGGCCCATGTCCAGTCCTTGCAGCAATTTTCCCGCAAATCTGGTCAGTACTTTTTGCATGATGACAACAAAAAGACGTCCATCGGGAAGATAAAAAGTGATATTGAAGGTCCTCACAAATAAAATGCAGTAGACGTCTCTACTCTCACCTCTACTTATTAGTAGAGGTGAGAAGTCAAAGGTGAAAGGCAGAGTGCATAGGAAATACATGCCGTTGACCTTGCTGTCAACCCTTAATGACGGGGTCGGAGTTGGGCCCAGGGGAGCTGCCATGCTCGCCCCTGAAAAGAGGGAGGTGCAGCTGGCTAGATTAGTTAGGATTAACATTTATCCCCTGCTACCAACAAGCTGATGGGGATAACCGCACTCAAGAGCTCAGCACTGTACACTAAGCCATTCCATTGTAGGTATTTCGTTGAAAAAGGAGCAATGTGTAAGAACTGGCAAACTGTCAAACAAATACCCCAAACACCTAGTGGGAAGTGGAAGTTGGGGGGCATCCAACTTTGTGCTGTGTTTCTGGAACCAATATTACCTTGATTAAATCCAACCTCATTTGTTGATATGTTGCCATACCATTGTCTGTGGTTGACTCTCAATTTGCTAATATTTATTGAAATAAAATGTTTTCCATATTACTACTTTATACACAGTCAAAACGGAACCCCTGGTATTTTGCTAGAATTTAAAAATGCCATGTTACAGTTAAATTGTGACAACAGTTCACACACAGTGTCCTCAAATTGCAGGGCTGGCTTTGGTCCAGGCCTGAAGGAGCCGGCACAGCCTTCTGTCTGCTGCTGTCACAGAGAACAGGACTCCAACTGTACAAGTCAAACATATGCCATTTAACAGATGCTTTCATCCCCTTCACAAGAGTGAGTGCTCGTGTTTTCCGCATGGTTGAGCCCAGTGGAAATCTGAACTTCCACTGTGCTGGTGGCAGGCTGAAGCCAGAGCTCCAAAAAAAAAAAAAAAACCCAAGCCAAAATAAATATTTGTTTAAGATTCATCGCCAGACTCTAACCACCCAGGAGATTTGGTTAAAAGTAGGCTTACTCCATATTTAATGAGGGTATTAAATCAAAATGATTGATATATTGAATACGGACGGATGAGTATAAAGCAATCGAGGTATAGCTTTTTCTGGACAGCAGGTGGAGCTATTTATGATTCACAAATGTCGATTGCACGATTCGTCTTCAGTTCTGCTATTTCCTCCTCTAGGATCATAAATCACATAGCGTCTCCTTTACCTTGACACACCATGAAAGACATACCTATCAATAGTTATTAAGTTATGACATGGGAATCTGGATCACAGCTGGGTTGTGTCAGCCGACATTGTTTAAATATATCAGATGATTTGGACATCGATCAATTTGTATTTTCATTCAGCTCATGCGTGTTCATGTCGTGAATATACGCTCAAAGAATAACTCAACAGCCGGTTTTCCAGTTCATGAGAGAACTGACGCTTGAGTTTGAGGGATGTGGTCCCAAGCCTTTACTGTCAGTGTAGTAGTGGCATGTCTGACGTGTCTGGGTGATGGGAAATCATCAGAACAAAAAGCTGGTTTCTACATCTGAGGATTCACTGTTGTAGAAAACATCCATTTAATCCAAGTCACTTACAAATTTAAAGGATAGGTACCTGAATGCATATCCTCACTAAACATTGTACCTTCAATATTTATTCCTTTGAATTTACAGAGCTTTCTAGTTCACGAAATCACGACAAGACCCTCTGACTCAAGAGTATGGTTTTCATTCTAATGCTGAACAGAAATTATAAAAAGAAGGGCAGGCGTGAGAAAGAGAAAGAAACCAGACATTTATTCTGATGCAAATAGCAGCTAATGGTTTTAGCAGAATAACAAATAAGATTCAGTGGTGGGAGCACAGGGGGCAGGACCATGAATGTCATCTATCTTCCATTAGACTCCACAATCCCAACCCAGTTAAATGTCCTTCTCATATCAAATAAGATCACGAAAAAATATTTTAAAAAATAAGCCAAGTTAGCACTGTGGTGTTAAAAGCTGTAGACTGTGTCTGCAAAACTAAGCTGTATCAACGAAACAGAAATTCACCAGTGAAATGACAGATATGCACGACAGACAATGCTGCATCATGCCGGGCAGAGCAGACCAACGCCCGTCAGCTGAGCGATGATTGTGTCACTTTCCAGAGCGTAATGACAAGCACGCATTGTGACTGGGGGGCGACCAGCTGGTGAGCTGTGTGTGTGTGTGTGTGTGTGTGCGTTGGGGACTGAGGGGCTCAGGAATGTTGGGGTGGGTTGGAAGAGATTCATGTGCATGAGACTGTGCGAGACAATGAAAGCCACCTCACTCAGTTCTAAAAGCCCCCATTCATGGTGGACCTGAGTCATCTGGTTCTCTGCGGCGCCAAAGAAAGAAACTAACCATCTGATTCCAGCTGAAAGAGGCAGGTTCGTCTGATTAAATAAACTGGGACGTTTATACGCAAATAAATAAACACAACTGTTGGTCGTAGTTACACGAAGAGTTCATTATATTTCAGGCAATGAGTCCAAACCGGTGAAATCAGAAGGATAAACACATGAAATGCTAATACATTAACTGATGGTCGTTGAATCAAGGGTTGCTTCATACTTCATGTCCATGAAGTCCATGAAGAAAGGGAACAAATCATTAAAGGTCATATTGACAAATCTCATTTGTCTGACAAAACTTGTTAGTCCATTTCAGTTTAGCACTGGACAATTTGACAATTGGATCATTTCAAATTCAGCCAGTGCAGTCTAAAGTTATTAATACTTCAATCCAGAACAGAGTTGCTCACTGAGCAATTGCCCAACCGACAGACGCCAAAAATGTATTTGAGCTTCGAGCCAGCAATAAAACCGAACAGAGACTTTATTCATAAACCAATCAGACACTGCTGCTGTACAGCTGTCAGTCTTCCAAACCTTGTGGTGCACGTTGCTCCCGCTCCCCTGATAGTCAGAAAGAGTCCAGCTCCCTGGTGACCCGGCTCAGAAAAACTAAGAAACCAGCTCAGCTCACATGACCTAATTAGAAGCGTCCCCTGGACAGAGGAAGATCATCAGTCTGCTCCACCTCCATCAATCTGTCCTATATGCCTGTTTAGGCCAGCTCCAGACAGGGCTGGAGGAAGTAACAGCTCGTTTAACATGCGTTTAATATTGATCCTGTTTGTTGTTCAACAGAATTACTTTTCACACCCATCTTTGGATCAGTACCTTATAACCTCAGCAAGAACTGAGCTGCAGTCCATGTGGGCTAAGAACAGCATGGTATTAGTTTAGAATTTATCCGTGCCGAAAAAACAATCAATACGTGTGAATGGAATGGGAGGCACGCAAAGTGACCCACATTGCCTGTGAAAAGGGGATCAATAGCGTTATAGGAGATTACATGACAGTGGAGGAATGCCCTGTAATTATGGGGACAGATTAGAGAACAGGCTCGTGATTGAACGGTTTGAGTCCCTAAATGGGTCGAGTAAATCTGTTTGGAGGAAGTGAAGGATTTTTCATCTTTTACTGGGCTGGGACATGCAAGAAACAGATTTCTGGTATGGCTGCTGTCGTCACAATGAAGTCCAGAGATGAATATCTCAGTTGATTGATGATAAGAAAAGGGGAGAAAAGGCTTCTACAAAGTCTTGCAAGTCTGTTTTATGGAACTCTTGATTTTGTGTCTGCTGCTTAATGAAAAGGAAAGCTGCTCAAGGAGAACTTGAAAAGGTTTCATTTTACAGTTGGTTCAAACGAACATTATAAAGTGAAACTGCTCCGGGGCTTTTCGGACATCCTGTGGCTTTGATGAGGAAGCAGCATACCAAATTTCCTTGGAGACTGCATAGTAAATTTCTTCAGAGGTGCCTTGTTGTAGTGGATTTAACTGACTTAAAACTAAATGCCTAATGGCAGCATCTTGACTGAAGAAGCTGTGGTTAGAACAGAGACCAACCGGAGGAAGGTTTTTTCAGCACATTTCAGGAGTTCAAAAGTCTGAGGACATGATCAGCAAAGCCCACAGACGGCTGCATAGATAATACCAGTTTATGCATTGACTCACGGGACTGAGAAGGCAATCAGAAATTATTAGTGATAAAGAAAGCATTGTGCATTTATGGATGTTTTAACTCCGACCGTGTTTGGTCTCTAGATATTTTAGACGTTATTGAAAAAGTCCTCAATATGCTGTCACCGTCTGTCATCTTTGTTTCTTCTAACAATGAGCAGAAGGTGCTTTGGCTCGTGTGGCAAGGAGCAATTGTCATCATCTTTCTTGCACGGAGAGGCGGTGCAGCCCTGGCACGCAGCCGACTGTGCCTCCTTCACTAGAGTGTAACGCTGCCTCCCCGTCTCCTCCTTGAACGCTATTTTTCTCCTTCAGTGCATGAACACACAGGCCTGACAGGGGAACAAGACGAATATGTTCCCCGGGTCAGACTTGCAACATTAGGCAATAGACACAAACATAAATGCCAGGAAGTCAAAGGGGCACGTCCTGACTGAGCAGCTGCAGCAGGGGTGGCTGCCTCAGAAATCGATTCAAAGGGAATTATTTGCGAATAAATAACTTTTTACATTTTTTTACACCACAAGGTTCCATATTTGCTTCCATGAACACTCTCCGTCCTTAGTTAGGATTTAAAAATTTTACATTTAAGAGGTAAAGTGTGACATTAGTAAATATGATCCCATTTCCTTCTAACCCAGTCCTTTGGCTGACTCAATTTCAACACATGTGGAGTTATAATGAAGTAACTGCAGCTCTGCAGAGTAACTGCAGAGTTTGACCATTTGGTATTTTCTCTCCCTGGCTGGCTCAGACACGCACATTCTTGTGTGTGTGCTTCCTGTCAGCTCTGTCATCTTCTTTGGCAGGTGAAGCCTTTCAAATATCCACTTTCCATTATTATAGGTGAACGGCAGCCAACAATTGCACTGCTCAATCTGAAAGCTCCTTGAGATGAAGGGCATTGTAAAAACCAGCTCCAGGCAGCAGGACACACATGAACCCAGCAATGACGCATGATAATTGATACGGCGTTTTTACATAGCCCAAAGACACTGGTGCTAAAATGAAAAGATGCCACATGATCAAGCTTCAAAAATGAACAAATAGAAGTATCAGCCTTTAAATTATAAAGAGTACTGCACATTTTGGGCTGGGCTGAGGATATACTAAAAATGTATAAAAGCTATTTTTGTTCTGTGTGGCCGGTGACATGTGCCTGTGTGCCAGAAACAACAAAATGTAGACCAGCGATGTGGATTGATTTCACCTCAGTGACTGCATGGAAACAAATGTAGAGACATGCACAGATACTGGGGGGGTGGGGGGGGTCTAATCTCCACTTGACTTTGGTAATCCGCCACATGATCCACCTCTCACTGCAAACATGCACGCGGGTTCATAAAGACCCATCTGGACTCAGATTTGCTCAGTACTGCGCCGTTTGTTTTACTATATGGTGATTTGTTTTTATGCCATGGTAATGTTTTAACAATAAATCCAATCCTGCATAAATAGACCAAAGATGAAAGTTACATCAAAGATGAAATTACAAAGCTGAAATAACAGAAAGCATGAATGGCAGGACTGATGTCAGGACTGACTGATATCTATAAGAGGGTGACAGCTTGACTGAATTTGAGTGGACAGCAGGACAAATGCATGTACTACACTGGGTGACAGTCTAGTTTTCAAATGACTTTCCTGAACTAGCACAATTAAATCACTGACATCAGATGTCAATATGCAGCTGAGCTGAAGCAGCTGTCACAAGCAGTTCAAATGAATCACGTGCATGTTTCAAGTTAACTCTCATCCTGGAATAACGCACTGAGCTCATCTTTCAAGCAGCACAATCAGGACGAAGGTAGACGTGAAGGTGAGTGACGAAGGGGACATCCTCAATCTACCCTGAACCCTCCTCTGACAGACATTTGCCTCTAAAATTATATTCTTTCACAGCTGGTAGTCATAGCAGAAAAGACACTTAACACATCAGCCTGGCTGGTAATAAAAAAGGGCAATGCTCCAGAACTGGGAATGACATCATGGAAGGACTGCAGTTTATTTCCAAAACAGCTGAGGGCTAAATACTAAGAGGTGTGTGCTATTGCATTTCAAAAGGTGCTGTTGTGACGATCCAACAAAGAAAACTCACTCAACCAAAACCTACAGGTTGTTGAGGCTGCACAGAATCAACCGCTTCAATCCTCCGCTCTCCAAAATAACTCAAATGCATCGGTATCCATAGCAAACCATGCAGACAGCGTTGGTGTGGAGGGATGATGAATCTCTCTTGCCGGGTGTTGAGCACCATCATCTGTGTTAAAAACCCTCCTTGGCAACAAGTAGCTTTGTTTTTAGCATTTCTTGGCTCAGCTTGTTGTTTCCTTGCTGTTCGACTCAAGGTTTCCATGGAAAGCGCCTCGGAGCCGTCATCGACTCTAGTCCCTTCTGACAGGTCCCACCTGATATACAGTATCTGCTTCCACTCGGACGAAGCTGGATCTGGTGAGCCACGATCAATCACCATGCTAACGTGTTTGTTTGGCAGTGCTGTCGAATGGATGGCTTCCATTTGCCCTTTGCACAGGAGTTATGAAGAGATTTATCAAAGTAAAACATTTTTTTTTTTCCAAGATTCAGTTATGAAGGGAAAGAAACAAATATCAACAGGAGGCGGGTTATTGGTTTCAGCTGGTTTTTGTGTTGATACTACAGGATGTTATAAATGACTGATTTCCCTGTCGCTTGAAATTTAGACTAATTAACGAGTCTGACAAGACACAAGCTCGACCTGTTGCAGGTCAGTCTATGCTGTCAAAAAAACGTCAAAGGATCAATTAAAGCCAAATTTACTGGAACAATTAACGCATGAACATACAGATTTTTCTTTTTGCAAGATCAAATGCTGTATTACCCACACTGCACCTAGAACATAGAACATAGATGTGTTGGGATTAAATCTGCCATCATAACATATTGAATAAAAATTCTAATTGCATAGATCTGTCTGTTGATTTGGCTGCTTGGCACAATGATATCACCGGAATGCTATCAGCCATTGACATGTGATGATATCACAGTTGCCTACAGGCATGTCACAAAGAAAGTCTGTATTATTCGCAGCACCCTCAACGTGCCATGACCTGGGGAGAACGGGAGAAGGTGGGACTTCGGGAATAGAAGAAAAAGAAAGCGAGAGACTCAGACAATACGGAACTTTTGGAGAGGAGAAACAACAGGTTGAGACAAGCGGCGGAAAAAAAAACCAGACGTCTTGTTGAGTGAATTGATTTATACTGTACTGTATGTCAAGTTGCAGTACTGCAATAGGCGTGACTAGAAAAAGCCTTTCTGTCAGGGCGTCTTTTCACACCTGTGCATATATTAAGTTATGTCATTTGCTTTACATTTCAGGATCAGTTAGAAATTATCACTCTGGAAATGTTTGTATTCATAACAAGGCGAGTGAAAAAACAAGTTTTTTCTCGCAGCAAAATAGTCCTCAACCACTATTGACAAAAAAAAGAAAAAAAAATTCATCAAACAACAAAGAGAGAAAAAAAACAGTGAGCTCATATGAATGGAGACACCCTGTGGCTACATGTCATAGATCAATCAGGCACATCAACCCAGGGTTCCCCCCCTCATCAACTGCAGAGGAGCCTAAACACTTGTCATTACCTGACATCACTGACATGATGGTGAGCGGAAGTGGCCTTAAAGGAAGTAATGAGTGCAGGTGTTGAAACTGTATATCACAGCGAGGGGTGTTTGGTTCCCATAGTGACACATTTCTGAAGGACTCATTTGAAATTGAAAGTGGACAATGAGGGTGTGCTGCATATTAAGAAGAAAATGAACAACACAGTGACATGCACCTTCTTAAACAGAGATAGCACAAACAAGTATGACTGATTAATAATACTTCCTCCTACATGTTAGAATCCTGGTGTACAATTATGATACTGGAGAGAATATTCAGCGATTTCAAAATAAAGAAATCATCCCGTTCTTTGCAACATAATGTTTGCTCTGGAGCCTGGACCATTGGTTGGGGGATGGGCACGCACTGTTCTTAATTTATTACTTACTATCATTATTTGTCATTCGTTTTTGGTTTCACTTTCTTGGCTCCATTATTCAGTGTGTAGTTTTCTCTTCTTCTAAATCCATTCAGAAGAACATAAACATGGCGTGAAGTGAATGTCACCTTTATAGCAGGTGATTTACAGTGAGACCCATCCCATCTCCGGCCCAAGTCACAACATGTGTGAGGGATTACTTTTACATATGACAAATGCACGGTCACACCTCATATTTTTACAAAATGGCCATTCACCATTGACAGCGGTGATTCAGCAACAGGAGACAATCCAGCGCTACACAATAAATCAGCTCCATCCCCGGATGAGGCTTTGGCCGGACAACCACAACATGCTGACAGAGAAGCATAAAATGTGGTTTTCAACAAAAGCTCCAAGGGTCTCAGTGCGATTGGCTAGCGCACAGCTGTGTATTATTTCACCTGCCAAAACAAACTGCCGTAAGTATATAAAACTATTTGAATCTCCCCAAACACACAAGCCAGTGTCATCCAAATGTTCAGCAAAAGTTTGAAGTTATAGCTCCTAATCTGAAACTCGCTTCATCCATAATAACATTGTAGGAATGCAAACGTGTAATGGTGTCAACAGGAAGTAGAACGTAAACTCTTTGCTGTCAATAAATGGCAAATAGAGGCCCTGCTGTTATAACCTCCAGCCTCCAGACTGAGGCTTTGTGTTGATCTGTTCATTATGGAACCAGCAACCAGTCTCTGGTTACCTGAGGGGACTGAAGGATGGTCTACAGGTGTGTATGGGAAATTAAATCAGTCCCCATGGGGAAAAGGTGATGGAGGAACAACAACAGAGGAGCTGTATCAGTTCTCTCTCTCCTTTCAGCCCTCGGCCCGGAGCTGCCTCTGTGATTCTAGGTCAGTTGTGACTTTTTAAAAATGTGATACGAGCCTCAGGGGGGCGGTGCTGCTAAATAGACCTGGAATGGCCTCTGATAATCAACAGCACTGATGTCTATGAAACATATTAAACATTGTGCTGCTGCATAAGCATGTACTGATGTTGTTTTCCAATATTTAACTTGACAGAATTTTAAAACAAAAAAGGAGAGACCCCTGGGATCAAATAAGCACCTACTAATCACACTGGACCAACAAGGTGCTTCTCTTTAACGCTGTGGAGAACCAACACGTGAGTGAAAATCCAAAACACGAAGCAGCAGAGTGGTCAGTGGAGGCACAGAGGCCCCATAATCTCTACCAGCACCCCTGCTGCACTGCATCGCCCACTTCATACAAAGCTTCGTGCCACAGTGAGCTTCAAACTCAGGCTTTTCATCCACTAGGTGACCACATCCTACTCACACGCAGCAGATAATGCGCCGGCCGCCGGTGTTTTGAGCCCTGACAAGAGGACGGCTCGGGATGACAAAGTCGTGATTGAAATTCCGCCCGGAACAAAACCTTGTTTGTGTGATTATTGTTCGCCAGGCTCGCAATGAGGCAAAAATCCATTCCACATGATGCTTTCATTGTTTCCGCCAAACATGCAGCCAGGCCCCACAGCGGCCACAGCTACTGTACCAAGGCCCCCACCGCAACAGAGGAGCGAGAGCTGCTGCAGCACACGGGGGACACTCACAAGAATGTGCAGCATGTTATGAAGGGGGATGTGAAAGCATCCCTCTGCGGGGGTTGGTTGCATCATTACAACTTTTTTTCTTTTGAGGGGGCTTCATGAATGTGGGCAGAACAAGTTCTTAGAGCCATTTTAAATTGACAACAACCAGGATCCAACTGCTGGTTAAGTCTCGTTTCAACAGGTGACGAGGCAGGACAAATAACAAGTGCTATGTCATGGAGGAATCGCTGCAGGGACAGGTTGCAGACAGTAACTCGGGATACCACGGGGAAATAGCACAACACCTGCGTCAGGGGGGAGCAAGGGATCCCGGACTCACCTCGATCCATGTCTGCGCCTCCTGGAACGCGGAGTCTGCGGCAGAGTCGCTGGCAGGGTGATGCTGATGAGACTGTCCTATGTCTGCAGCCGGACTTGCCATTGGCGAGTGGGCTCAGCTCTCCTCAACAATCAAAAGCACTGGGAATGCGATGGGTAGAAGCAGCTCGGTGCCGCAGTTATTCCACAGAATGCAGCCGGTCAGTCAGCCCGCTCTTGGTGTGCGCAGCAGCAGCAGCAGAGCTGGCGAGGAGGAGGTGGAGGAGGAGGAGGAGCGGGACGGAGCTGTTGCTGCTCCACTGTCGCTCTTGGTGGAAATCTGTGCACAGACAAGCAGCGCTAAGACACATACACACACACACACACACAGAGTCATTACAAACTTCCGGTTTGGAGCGCTCAAAATAAAAGCCCCAGCAGAGGAACATGCAACATTTCAAATTCAGCCTAATTAGAATGCTGAAGTATTTTTAACATGAGCAGTAAAATAAGATAATTTGTTCAACAAATTCTTGTGAAGCAAACTTTATTTCTTGGGCGAATGGGATATAGATTATTTGGATTTGGGCTTAATAAATAAATATCTCTGGTGTGTTTACGACAATGGAGCATCGCAGCCACATTGGAAAAAAAAGACTTTGAGATTAAAGTCGTAAATTTACAAGATTAAAGTCATAATATTACTATAAGTGGACGCAAGAAAATGCAGAATAAGCAGTCTTGGAGGAAATCGCTGCTTTTGTGTTTAAAGTTTATGGATTGATTCACATGATACAGTTAGAGATTAAGAGGTAAATATACGCACCTACCTCTGCAAAGAAAATATTATGGGTAGTAGAAAATTACCTGTTTTATATGTAACTTCTATTTCATCTATTTATTCCATATCTTGTATTCCCTTGCATGAACGTCTATTGCATATTTACGTTTCCTAGCTGGAATGACATCTGTTCTGTGGGACAACCCGAGGGATATCTTGTCTTAATTACTGCTTTGATGCATTTGACTTTAAATTCAGATGTAGTTCTACGTGTTTGCTGCCCTCTTGTGGAATCACACAGCATCACAGAGAGGCTGGGGGAGGAGCATGTGTGTTTCTATCTGGACTCTTGCCCGCCTCCTCTGATGGCGTCTATTTCCTGGAGAGTAGATTCGGATTGACGATGCCCCCCCCCCCCCCCCCAGTCCCCCCCCCCCCCCCCCCCCCTTCGTTGTATTCTTAAATTCCTTTCTCTTAGGATTTGACTCGGAGAACAGATTCAGGTTCCATTCCCTGTTGCTGTCACGTGTCTCTCGTGTGTTTGGCTGAGTGCAGACACAGTGGCAGACCCAGCTGTTTCTGACAGGACCTGGACCTGCAGCAGCAACACGGTGAGCGCCTCCTCTGCACAGTTGCAACTTTTATCATCCTGTTTTGTGTTCATATTTTACCTGAACAATCAGATTGTGTTTGCCGGACATTAAGACTGAAACACTAAAGCGTTTACACACCTGGCCGCTGTGCACATACACAATGAAGTCACTGTTATTGTGATATTAGTTGTAAAGAAATAAATCTCCGTTCCTGCCATAAAGGTTTTGCTATTGTGTTGGTCTTATAGTAAAAGTGTGAACATGGTTGTTCTGCAAAAGGCTTAACACAGACAGAAACTGACAGAAACACCATTATATCAGCTCATGAAATAATGTGGTTTCATGGTACAAGTTTAGGAAAAACTTAATTTTGTTTAAATTTTGAGTTGATTTCTAAAGATCATTTAGGAAAAATGCATGTATTCAAATGTAATAAATCGTAATGGTTAATAACTGAAAGGATGACTGGACATCTTCAGATTGAATTCAGGGTGCTCTGGGAAATAAAGGCGCAACCTCAATGCTTTGAGTCTAACACATTTCACCTGCAGGTGGCGCTGAAGGGCGATTTTCTTTTTTTTTATTTTCAAACAACTAATAAAACTGTGAGGTTTGACCATGGGAAGACACGGACAAACTAAGCATTGACGTACGGGCCCAACATCATGCAAAATAACCTTATCATGTATGTTATTAACATTACGTATGGCAAGTGGATTTATATTAAATCACTGACATTATGATCTTAAACCAAGAGCTCTTCAGCAAGAGCTATCAGTCTAATCTCACTTTCTCCACACACAGGTTTTTGAGGTTTCTTCTTGTGTTTGTCCGGCAGCCTTCCAAATGTGGCTGCTCGTTGTTTCTGTGCCACTGCTTTCCGCCATCGTCATGGCGTCCCGTCGTTACCACGTCAAACTGTCCTCGCTGTGTCACCGAGCCCTGGGCTGGGTGCTGAGGCTGCTGCGGGGCGGAGTGTGTGTCAAGAGCACACACGCCTTTGTCTTCTCCAACTGCACCCACGGCAAAGTGGACAGTGTCCTGGAGACCTTTGACCTGTACGCAGAGACGCACCCCTCGTTATCCATTGGTCCAGAAATTGGTAAGCTGGCACTGAAGTAAATGCTGCTGAATTTTTTGACTAGGTTCAGTTCAGGTGCAGATCAGGGTTTGGTTGAGTGATGCATCGAGCTTCTGGGAATGTTCAGAGGTGAATTAAGTAGCTGAAAGGAAGCTATTAAACTAACAGAGAACAGTTGCTGCTGTCAGAGATCTGTTGTTCTAGAAGTGTCCAGAGGATGCTGCTCTTTAATTTTAAATAAATCATGCTTTTATATCCAAATATGACGGTTATAAAGTGTCTACTGCTGCATTTGAGATCCAAAAAGGTAACTATACTATTATCAAATCAAAAAAAGCTCTTTGTTTTTCATATGAATCAAAAGTGAGTATTTACACTTAGTACAAATTGATACCTGTTTGGATTCATTTTAGGCTCCGTCATCTTCATCGTGCCTTTAGTTTCTGACTCGAATGTTTCTGTTCGAGTGTGTGGTGTTGATGAGGCCGGTTTTATGAAGAGCTGTTTCTTGTGGTCCAGGTGAGGCCTTGGATGCTGTGGTCAAGCGTGTGTGTCCCTCTCGGGTGTTGGAGCTGGGAACTCACTGCGGCTACAGCTCAGTCCGCCTGCTGCGACTGATGCCCCCTGTTGGCAGACTGATCACAGTGGAGCTGGACCCCCTGACAGCAGAGCTGGGGGAGGAGGTCATCCTTGTGTCTGGATTCAAACACAACCAGGTCCAGTGCATCTTTAATTAAATACCTTGAACGGGAATTTAAATCTCACTCATTCTCCAACGTCTTCAGTTCCAGGTGTTGACGTCCAGCTCAGCCGACGCCATCCCAGCGCTCCGTTCACTTCTGGAGCCTGACGTGAGTGAAGGGTTCAGCCTGGTGCTGATGGACCATGATCCTCTGCTGTACCTCGAAGACCTGCAGGCCCTGGAGAGAGAGCAGCTCCTGTGTCGTTCCGGCTGCTCTGTCCTCCTCATTGACAGGGACAGACGAGCTGGAGGTCTCAGAGAAATCCTGGATCACGTCCGTGCCAGACCAGAATCCTGCTGCGTCAGGACGGAGCTTCCATTCATCGTGGAGATCTGCTACCACAAGTGCTGAGGGCGAAGTGATGCCGTCTGTGTGTGGAAATAAGCAAAGAGTGAATTTGTCTGTTAGGCTGAAGGTTGACATTTCTGAGGAACATATCAATATGATGTTGCTCTTAATGTTAACTGTGCTAAATGCTAAGCTTCTAACAGTAAAACAATGAGGGGATAGATACTGTCTGTAGATCCCAGAATCACCACTTGATGGCGTCATCTGCACTTCAAAGCAACACAAACCTGCATGCTGAGCCTGGTCTGACTCAAACGTTCAGACCTTTAAAGGACAATTCCACCTAATTTCAGAGTTTGCATGTGACTCAGTGAACATCAACATCCTCAGGTTCCTGTGACGTGACCTGTCTCATGTTTCCTGGTTTATTCATCGTGAGGCAGCCTCCCCCTCACCTGTGCGTGTTGTGTTGTTCACTTTCAGACTCATTGTTTACAATTCAATAAATAAAACACTATCGGGCCAAGTTGCTCCCAGCCGTCCCCTCCCTGCTGTTACTTCCTCATATCAGTAATTTTCCTCTAAGTGGTCAGAATGTCTCAGACTCAGCGTTGCATCTTGAACGAGGGGAAGTGGACTTTTCTGCAGGGTGGAACTCAGGAGGAGTTTTCTGAGCCTGTAATGACACCGCTGAGACCTTTAAAGCAGCAGGAAAGCCATTACATGGTTTAGAGACAATTTAGTGCAGAACTGAAAAGAGTAATATTTGCGCAATAACACGATTTAATTAGATGCAATATTTCCAGGGCGCCTCGGGGTGCATCCCGACCCCGGGTCACAGCATGGTGGATGCTGCAGTGGGGGAAATGATTCAAACATAGGGAGTGGGTTCTGCAGTTGAACAGCGAGAACAGAGAGTTGTGGGAGGGGGGGGGTGCACGTTTAAATTAGACATGGAGGTTAGGTGACGCACAGAGACTGGATGAGAGCGATGTAAATGGCGCTGGCGGAATGTTGACGAGCCGCATGAATTCTTTATAACCTCAGACACCATCACTGTTTGCACACCGGGGGAGCAGCTGCTGTTTGGCTCCACTTTGAGGGAAAGAAACATGGATTTCCAGGAAACTCCACTGGGGTCGTTCATTATGAATTAGCTGAGCACTGAATCCGGTCTGACACATGATCCTCCACTGCTTGCACTTGTACAAAGTTACATCACAGTTCAACACAAAGTACTGACAGGTACGCATGCTCTCAATAAGTACTTCTACTGTGGAGACTTACATAATCGATGTCAATCAACTTACTATATAATTAAAGGATAATTAGATCCAAGTCATTGTCTGCATGGAGGCCAAGGAACTCAAAGATAAATACAGAGACTTGGGGAGTTTTATGTACTGAGAAGAATTGATTTCCAAACAGAGACGTATAGGTTTGTTTACCCTGAACCGGAATTGTGCAAAGGAAAAGAAAAGTACAAATGATTTGAAGAAAACTGAGACATACCTCCAGCTCACAGAGCCTCCACCAGCCACATGCTGTTGTCTATGTCTATGTCTATAACGAGAAACCACAGTCCTATATTGTATCTGTTTACCCGTGATGCCATTTTCATCTTGATATTTGTACATTTTCCTGTTTCGGAGTCAAACCAGCTGCACTGCACTTTGACGTAATGATTTTCTAACCCCGGCCGAGTCCCTGTATGGCTGGTGTGTGTGTCTGTAATTACACCGAGCAGACCGACTTTAATGATCGCTCATTAGCTTCCACAGCCATCTCAGCTCCGATCGTCTCCCACAATGCACCGTGTTAGCGCCGAGAGGTGGTCAATTTCTCATCTGTCGAAGGTGATTTAACATTTCCTTTGCTGTCCTTTCAGCGCACCGCCAGTGTACACAGTGATGTACAACCAAATGTAAACACCGCGCTCCGTGACCACCCAATCCTTCGCCCCTTCGTCAAAGTAAAAGAAAAAATGAAAGGCTTCAGTTTCTGGGTTCCTCCTGCGTTGGGCTATGAACTGCACTCTGTGCCACGGCGGCTGGAGAGCGGATGTAAACACAGCTTTCAATTATAAATCAAACCCTAAAAGAGCCACGCATCACTGCCCCCAGGCTGCCGGCACAAAGGCCCTTCATACCCAAACACCCCACAATGCACTGCTGGGAACCTCTGGCTATTCACCGCCATAAATTCACATCTGAGACAGAAACGTCTTCAGTGTCAGAGCTATGCAGAGAATGGCATGTTCATCTTTTGTAAGATGTTATGATCCTGTCTGGCTCTGAAAGAAGAGGCCTGACCGTGTGAGCAGATCTGCCGTTTTTTTGTCGTAACATGTCCATTGTTTTTATTTCATCAAACTCATTCGAGAGGAATTTCATTTACTGAGAAATGTTGTAAATCTCATCTTGCACCAAGATAATAATCTGCTCTTCCCTCAACACATTCTTCCAATGAATGTAGATAGACAAATCTGTGACAGAGATAAATATACAAGTGAACAAAATGTATAGACATTTAAAGTTATGAATGAAAAAATTAAAACAAGGCAGCAGTTGTATTTAAACTGTCTTCGAGTTGTGGAAGGAGTCGGGCTTGTTAAAGTTAAAGCAGTGTCATAGTAGTTAAAGCCAATTGATTAAGGTAAGAAAAAGGTTTGATCATAGATCATCATGTTGTCCTTGTGTAAGTCCTGTGTTTTGTGTTCCGTTGTCTCCATTGACCTCCTCCATCTGCAGGTGTGGTGGCCGTATCCTCTGGTTTGCTCCTGATGATGAATAGTCTCTGCTCCTCCAGCTGCTGCAGTGCTTTGGAGGCTGTGTTCAGAGACGCTTTGAACAGCGACTGAAACAATCGACGCAATCTTTTCTTTTTCCTCGAAGGACTCTCTCCTGTAAACAATGAGTCATCTGGGCATCAAACGGCAACTGAGACTCCAGCTGTTTAAAGTCCCTGACATGGAAAAAATAAACACAGGGATGAATACATTTACATTAAAGCAACATGAAGATGACAAGTTTTCGCTATGTAACCCTAAAGTGCAGATTTAATGAGATTTTACTCACTGTAAAACCATTTGTTGGCCACCGAGTCTTATACAGTAGATAGAGGAAATAAAGTTAAATGTCCCAATTTATTCATTTACTCAATCTATGTGAGTCCGTGATGCTTTCTGTGAATTTGTTTTTTTTTTACTGCGTGAGACGTGTGTAACAGCATCAAGAACACAGGTTCACAGATAAAAGTGAATCTAAATTCACATCTTGTTTCTTGTCTCCGCTCTCTGAGTGGGGTTCATCAACTGAGCAGACCCTGAGTAGAGTGGAGACTCTCAATAGCCTCTCCAGAGGCCGGGCACTTCTATATTGGGATCACCGTCACAGCCCCCCAGTGCACCGCCCCCACACACACACTGCATGTTGTTCATGTCAGGGTTGTGTAATGACTTCATGTCACTGTCACCTGCACACATGTCATCTCTGGAGCAGAAGCAGCCTTGCTGTTAAACCGTCTAATGTCAGTTTAAGTTGTGTCGTAAATGAGTTTTCCTCCATGTATCGGCCATGTAATTAATTAAATTCATCTATTTGTATTTATCTATGTGGCTGCAGAGAGGAGGGGACCCTCCATGAACAGCACATACAGCTTGATCTGCATACGACTGCTGCTCTGTTGCATCTCGTTCTCTTCACTTGGAAAAGAAAAACACAATGATCAGTGTAGTCACCTGCTACTTTCAGAATTTCTAATGAACATTCTCTGTTTTAATCTACCTGACGACGTGAAGTGACTCCAACCTGCAATTCACACACACAGCCCCTCCTGAGGAGTGGGCAAGATAGGGAGAAAAAGACCTCCTGTCAGGTTTGGCGCTAAGGAAACCTCCGACAGAGAGCAGGGAGGAGCAGAGAGGAGGAGGGAAGAGAGATAAAGCCTCCAGGACAGACAGAGAGGGTTGATGAGGGAGGTGCTCTGGGAATATTTTCTGGTGAAATGACGGGACAAGTGTAATTACACCAATAAATGTGCATCGACAGAACATCTTATTATCACTGACCTTTTATACATTATGCAAGCATCTGTGCTTGGGTGCCTGTATGCTGTGTGTGTGTGTGTGTGTGTGTGGCCCAACTTTCCTTTTTTCGTTCAGTATGGATCGGACCCGACGGTTTTATTAATGGATCAGTTGTGTTTCTTCATCATCAACCTTTGGAAGCCCATTCAGCGCATTTCGATCTGAACACACAAACAAAAGTGGGTCTGAAAAACGGCATTGATCTAGAAGTTACATGGGAAATAAGAAATGAAAAGCCACTGAAGGGTCTTTACAGGAGAGCAGAGGGAATTATTATTTGACTAAAATGTTCAGGGCACATTCACCAGAAAATGAAAACGTAACTGGAATCAATCACTCTATCTATGGTGCAGTGAGCTGAATGCTAGCATGTCATATAACATAATAAAATACTTACCATGACAAAACTACAAACTAATACTCAACTTCTTGTGCTATATTTCAACAATGTATAGTTGAAAAAAAAGTGTGTTCGTTTATATTTGAATTTCTGAATATATGTGAATTTTGACCTTCTCCCCCATGCCTGAATAAATGTTTTTTAAATCTATGTAGAAACAGTTGTCATGTACAGGGTATACAGTTTTTAATCACCAATTAAAAAGTAACACTAATTTCTGAAAATTTCCCTGAAGAACCTGATCTAATATTTACCAAATTTAGCAAAGAAAATCTTCCACCATGTGCCCGACTTGCCCCAGAAGAGCAGGTAATAATAACCTTGTTTCAAAAAGAATAGTTATTCCAACAGTGTCACGGGTGGAGCAAACAGAGCCACTGAGTTTATTTCCCATGAGTCTTTTACTGCTGAAGTACCCATACATATATTAGGGCTGGAGGCAGAATCAGCATCATGATCCATGACTGTTTTCATGGTAGTTGGAGCATCATATGAAATTTAAATATAATTTGTCTTTCATATTTGACCAACACATGAATCAAGGCCATCACTAAGAATCCTTAATGGTTAGAAACTTCCTTCCAGGGCACTCCTCATTGTCCTCCTCCCTATTAGCTGCATTTAATGCGATTTCCCAGCACATGGCTGCTAATGGCTGCTCAGAGCCTCTAATATGATGCATCGACAAGGCCTCTGCTGCTTCATTTGAGATTGGAGGACAAGCGTTCCTCCATACCCAGGTGTAGAGGGTTTATAAGCCCGCATGTGGGGAGGAGGCAACACAACCTTTCCAAATAGACTTTTCATTAGGGCACAGAATGGGTTTGGGTCACGGCAGCAGCACAGCTGATCAAATCTCAAACAATGGAGCTCCTGGCTCGGCTCCAGGTGTTTGTTTACTAGTGCGAGTCCAGGTGTGTGTGTGTGTGAGAAAGAGAGCGTGTGTGAATGTTGGCTGGACCGGAGCCCATCTGGGTGAGTCACCATGTGATCTGATGCATTAGGTATGTAACTGTGAAACTTGACCATTAGTGGATTATCACAGAGGCCGTGGATATGACAGCTGCTGGAATGTTTTTTAAATCTTGGCTGTATTTCGGTCAGACTGGATTCAGTTAATGGACTTGTCTCTATACTTTGGACCTCTGTGCTGTATTTGACACCATAGAGGGAAGGAAGCAACAGCTTTAGTCTGGTTTAAGTCATATAAGGTATATCAGATTGATTCCAATTTGTCATTTTTGTTATTTATCATGTTATTAATGACTCCTTTATGCACACATGAGTTAGTCAAGGAATTCCACAAGCATTTGTCCTTGGACCAGTCATATTTTGTGTTATAAAAGCTTCCTATATGAAACATCATCACAAAGAACCATGCACACAATGGTTAAGCAGATGACACCCAGGTGTACATATCTATAAAACCAGATGAATCACTTAGTTCAACCTCAGGAACGTCTCATATTATGAAAGTTTGAGAAACTAGACTTTGTATTTATTACCTGAATTTCTCCATTTGTTGGGAACTGCTGGGTTGAATATCCCTGACCTCCACTGAGAAGCTGTTCAGTTAAGTGAGATAAGGTATTTGGTGTTAAACAAATAAAACTGAATTGAATAGAAACTGAACTGTTTATTTTATGATTTCAGGAATTAAAAACAATAAAAGCTCAAGAAACTGCAGCTCAGACGTTGTCAAGGATCTTGTGCTTATACCATAACATCATGTGACTGGTTGCAGGGAGGTTTTTGTACAATAACAGTTGATTTACTCGCCTCATCCTGTTTTCCTGGACATTGCATTTCTGAGAGCGAGCGGAGACTTTCCAGTCGCAAAGTTTCCTGGTTTCCACAGATTTACTGTCGTTCTTTGATAGCAAAACAAATGAGCATATGATGTGAATGTGGCAGTGAGACATTAAGTGGTTAGAGGTTGTAAATCAGACCCTGATTAAATCAGTCTGGGGCAGAGTTGTCCTTTTGCCTCGAGTGCAAAACTGACCTGATTTTGGAGATTTTCCTGACAGGTCTGTACATCACTGCAAGTGTTACTGCACCGTGGCACATTTCACACCATTAAAGCCATTCGTGGCTCCACTGAACCTCCAGTGGAGTATCTGCGATAGACCTTTTAAATGCTCGTGCTACCAGCAGATGGTGAGAGTAATTTGTTGTTGGCTGCATCCTGTCATCCTGACGTGTTAGCATCTGCTTTCCTCTCCCTACAATGCAAAAAAAAAAAAATGCTGCCCCTTTTTCACTTGCTGACTTTTTCCTTTTATTTTTTAAGAGGGATTTTAAATAAATGAAAGCACCCAATGCTTTGTTCTTTTCTCTCTTGCAGCGTTTCATCAGGCGAGTGCTTTTTCTTCCTTTTGAAAAGTCAGACCTGTCAAGGCCAGTTTAAAACCAAATACCTTTTCTCCTATTTCCTCTCTCCGGTGTGCTGCTGGGAGGTAGAAGGTCAGCGTGCTGCAGTCTCTCAGCCTCTGCACGTTTTAATGAATTAATGCACTTATACCTTGAAAACATTTTGTGCTGCTATTAGTAGATGTCAAACCGGGAACCTGCAGTCATCTATTGTGAAATTTTTATGTGTAACCTGCATCTAAGCCCCACTTATTTGTGTTGACCAAGAGATAGTGCTGCATTTTACAGCACCCAGGGTTTTTAATGACCTGATCTTTGTATGTTCTCTGAGGTGCTGTCTTTGTGTTGCTACAGTTTTTACTGCCCACACTAAATTATCTTCTGTCCCAATACAAATGCAGCTGATGGACATTCAGCAGTAATAATGTCCCAAAGCACATTTAGTGCCTTTATTAATGCACTCGAAGGTTAACGAACATCGGAGCACATCATGACAGTTTAAAGGATTGTTCTTTAGCTAAATAGAACTTGTCGGCACAAACAAAAATGGGGGATCCTTTAATAGCACACAGCACATTAGGACTAACTGTTTGAACAATGAGGCTTCATGCTTTTAAATGTAACGACAGACAAGATGTTCTTCTCTACCTGGTGCAGTGTAGGTCATAAAGCTGGCCTCCTCCATGTTGGTACATGGGATATGATCAAAAGAAGGTAGTAAATTAGGATGTCAGGATGAAGTAGTGCAGATGTCTTTGTACACAGCTTTCTGTCTTGGCACTCACTTCTACTTACTAACGGGTTTAAGGACGCTTGATTTGTTTAAAAGCTCAAAACCCACAGTAGGGAAAGGTGGGTGTGGTCGCTAACCACGGAGGTCACAAATCTTTGTCTTTGCGTTACATGTGAAAGTTACTTTGATGAAACATAAACACCTTGAGCACAACAACTTGCGGGCGGACTTACTGAGCTTGACAGCATCGGCTCATAAACCTCCAACTAACCTGCATTCATGGTCCCTTTGTAGCGCCTGAAAGGGAACCGTGAGAGCGGGTTACAGAGCAGCCACAGTATATGAATCCAATCACTTGGTCATTGTGCTGCAGCTTGTTCAGTATTCACAGCACATTTGGAAATCACACTGCATTCTGGAATTGCAGGTAGAACACAGGGCTCAACCTCATTTTACATTCTATTTCAAATGCTGCACAAAATCACATCTTACGTCTCTGTTTCCTGTCAGGTGCAGCCAGCGGTATATGGACGATCAGGAAGACGCATGCTCCTGTAATTAGACCAATCTGCACACGCTGTGTGTTTTTAGCTGTTAGTTCTTAGATTTAAGATGCAAACTGAGTCTCAGGCGTCACCTAAAGAACCTGTTAATGTTAGCTCTGATAGTGTTTCACTCATAAAAGGTAATTTGAAAGCTCCTCTGTTTGCATTAAATCTCCATAATGAAGCAAGACAAAAAAGCCACAGCCATTAGTGGGAGGATTATAATTTTTAATTTGCTGCAGCTCGTTATGCTGAGGCTCATGTGCAGGAGGGAGATTATTCAGTGGCTATATTTGTTTTATTACTGGACACAACATCTGTTGTTTTTTTTTTTGATAAAATATGTACAGCAGTAGTGTGCAGTACATGGCACAGCTTACAGGTACTTTATATAGTGGTACATAGCTATATCCTCTGCAGCCCTGTTCACGAGTAAGATTCCCTCTACTTAAAATTGATTTAGGGATTTTAATATTTCAACACAGGCCCTGTAATTGGCTAGAAAATACATCATTTATTGCCCAGTGCATGCTGTCTCCTACACAATGTTATAGTATTCTGTAAGTGTAGATATATACAAAATACATTTATTTTGACATATAATAAATCATTTTACATGTAAACTGGGTAGGTTTTGTCTCATTATTGGTGTGGAAAAACTAATTTGAATTGATGAAATGAATATTGTGGCCATTTTGAGGCGTGTGATGATATCAGGTGTGACAACTGGTAAAGGGACAGTTTAATATTTCATGAAATGTTCCTCTGTGCAGAGGTCAACACAGCTCTGTGGTAATAGTATGGGTGCCAGAATACTGGTGGAGACTCCATTGGTTTTACACTTCAGTTTTAATATGAATTACACAAATGAGAAATGAGTTGTGACATGAGAATACATTCAAAATATTAGTGACACTACAATAAAACTAATCTACATACAGGAATAGAGTCTACAAGAAAATGTGGTAAAGTAACAAGAATCTTATTAAATTAAAACTTAAGCCTCATTCATGAGGTTACCATTCTGCTCTTGAAGTCTTAGTAATTGTGTTTTTATATACGGCCCTATAATCAACAAATCAAATCCTTTCCAACAAGGAAGCTTCTGCAGCTTTTCCTTCCGACCTCCTTTATTTAAATAAAACATGACAAGCGAACAAACTGAACCTTACATTCCCCAACTAAACTTTTTTGTGTCGCTCTCCCTGTGCAGCAGCTGCAAATATCAGCAGCAACAACGGCTGACCTTGTGGGTCTGGCCTCTTGACGCTGCTCTGTGTTTGTCTCTGTGTTATTCTATAAATACGAGATAAGGGCCATGGCAGATCCCATGTGTGGCTGTGTGGTTAATTGAGACGTAGCATCGGTGACCCCGGCGTATGCCCGAGCTCTCCACACCACCGCCTATCACTCACGCTGGGTAATTGGTAGCGGTGCAGCTGCAGAGGGCAAACATAACGCTGGGGAGCAGTGACTGACGCAGTCTGTTTTGAACAAATGTGTTAAATGTGCTTCATTTGTTTTACTTGAACAGTGCTGCACTTCTGGCAGGAATGCAATCAATAAAATCATATCCTGGCTGCACAAAAATGACGCCGCAGTGTCAAACTAAAGAGTCCCCCCCCCCACCAGGGGATGGTTCACAGTGAGACACGAACTGCCTCTTGAACGACAACAAACCAGAGAAATATGGATTCTGTTTGACCCTCGTCTCTCGTCTCACTCTGACACAACACTGACCCTGTTTCCATGTTTGTTCTCCAGTCAGCGGTCTGATACTAGAATATAAAATATAAATGTAATAAATAATTCGCTTTTTTCCGTTTGTTCAGTGCTGTGGAACATGATGTGGAGCAAGAACAAGAATTCTTTCATCAGGGGCTTTTCTAGAGGTTGGCAACTGCGTGATTTCTAAATTTTCCAGCTTTTCAAACACACTTTTCAACCCTCAGTCCATCCATCCATTATCTGCACTGCTTACTGCTCGACAGTCCAGAGGAGGGCTGGATCCAATCCCAGCTGTCATTGAGCGAGAGGAAGGATATCACCTGACAGGTCGTCAGGACATCTCAGGGAATTATAAAGTCTCCATCAACCTATAGCTGCAGATACACACCGACACTGGGAGAACGTGCACGCTCCACACAGACATGCACTGAGCAGCTGCAGAACCAGAGCCATGTTGCTGTGAGTAACCCAGGCACGCATTAAATAGCATTGTTTGAAATTCTAATCTGGATAGGAGTAAAATAATAACGTCAAATATCGAACAAACGTAAAAACCCGAAAATGAGAAACGTACTCCAACCCCCCACCCTTTCTTTGATTTGATTTGCATCAATCAATTTTTAATGTCTTTCTCTCAATCTCTCCTTTGACTGAATGAGCACGAACCTGAAAAGAATCTGCCCTCCACCGTGACTGCTCCATCCTTTCTGCATTTCCACCCATGGAAGAGGTGACACAATGAACAGCCCCAGGTATTTCTTTTTTTCACCCCCTCCTGAATGGGTGGAAGTGGAGGAGTGTGTGTGTGTGTGGAGGGGAGGAGGTGGTAAGCGGGTTGCAGTATCCCCAGGGGAGGGCAGCACAAATCCAGGGGAACAAAAAAGGATCCATATTTGGCAGGGCTTTTGTCTCCCCTGACAGCTGAGTGTACCGAGGGGGGCCCACAATAATGAATTGGATTAAATGTGAAAGTAGGAAGGCATGGCTCCTCAAAGGCCATGCAGGATGGGGGGAGAGCAGGGGGTTGTGGGTAGAGGTGGGAGGTATGCTAATGTGTGTACAGTTCCAACGCTGAGACGGATCAAAGATGCATTTTCATAAAAGTTGCCTCCCCAGAAGAGATTAGTGTTATAAATATATGCATATTTGTCTGTCATCACCCCGATGAAAGGAGGTTTCTGTGAGACGCTCGGCTCATAAACGCTCTTGGTGCTCCTCTTCCTGTCTCTTAAACAGGAACACGTAGAGGAGACCACAGACGTTCGTCCCTAATGAGAAGAGATGGGCAGATCACACACGGAACATGTGAAGTGTGTAAATCACGAGTCGCACACAGCTGATTAAAGCACCTGACACCAAACAGAGGAAGTGCACAGGGCTGAGCTATTTTAATCAGCCCTCTCACTCATTCTATATTCCATTACTCCACACTCTTTCAACATGACCTTAAACCTCAGCGGATTCCCTTTATTGCTGCACTTTAATGTATAAATCTCCCAAAGAGAGAACAGCGGTGATTTTGATTTGCATTTTATTGAGCTTTAGATTGTGCGGAGATAATGATGAGATGCGGGGGCAGCGTTAATGCGCTTAACGTTGACCACCGCCGTGCTCCCCCTTTGTCTTCGCCGCGTACTTTTTGCCAGATCTGCTGCTTGTAATGACTTTCCGATATCTATAGCTCAGTAAGGGACGAGACAGGGTGACCTCGCTGTGTGTCGCTGTCAGGGAAAGGCACGCAAAATGACTTTCTGTGTGAGTGTTAGAATGATAATAATGAAAACGATTGTGTGCCTTTTGAACTGCATGTAACCTACCGAGTTATCATTAAAAACATTATGTGCCTGAAATCACAATGCTTATCAGTCAAAATGAAATATTCACGAGTAACAGGATAAAAGCAATAACTTTACATTTTTTCTGGACTCAGTATTATGTTGTTCACAGTTTTTCATCTTATTTCAAAGCAGATCTTTCCACGATTGGGGGCACTTCCTGAAGGAAAACTGTTTCTTACAGTTAAATCCATCTGGCCAATAATGTGAAAACACTTACACTCAGACATATTCAGATAAAAAATACAGCAGCAGCTTTGAGCACAGTAAATTACTGACTGTTTCCTGCGATGAATCACCGCGTGGAGTGGAAGTTGTTTTTCAAACAGCAGTGAATGGCAGCTAACAGCCTCATTGGGAGGAAGGAAACAGCGAAGCTGGCTTAGAGCACGAGTGTTATGAAACACTTTCGATGCTTTCAATCAGTTTGTCAGAGGAAACGGTGAAAACGTCAAGCTGAAAGTGTCCCTCCTGGACAAAGTGACCCATAACCAAACCAGCCCTTCATGTTGGAACATTTTAAGAAGTGCTCAGTGGGTTAATCTGTTTCATGAAGTGTTTGTGTTCCCGCAGCGTACGAACAGTTTAAGTACAACTCTCAGTTGTTATAGCAACCGCTAGTTCTACAGCAGCATAAATATTGACCTCCATATATTTCCACTCCTCAGATTGTTGGAGCGTCACCTGATGTTTTGTGACTTATACATTTATACATTCTACAACCTTCTCACTGCTCAGTATTACAGCAGCTAATGTGTTTCTAACCGAGCCAAAGTCAGGACGCCGCGTCGGGTCATTGTTGCACTGGCTGCTGCAACTCACTGCAATCTCCTATTCAGCGTTTTCTTCAGTGTCCCGACTCAGAGACATCGATAAGGAGTTCAAAGAGTTCACCTTTATTCAAAGCTAAAGCAGGGACGAGCTCGGTGAGCGGCAGGGAAAAGAGCAAAAGGGAGCGAGAGAGAATAACAGGCAGGAGGTCAGAAAGCAGCCGACAAAGCAGGCAGGTACAAAACGACTGAGAACTCTCTCAATATGGAGCAACACGGGGAACTAATGAGGGAAGTGTGGAACAGTTGTACAGACGGTGGCAGGAAGACTGGAAACAGCTGAGGTCCTCAAATGCAGGGGACAAGAAGGACTGTAAATTAAAGTCCGATCTGCCCCTGCAGGCTGACTTATGTTCAAATGCTCCTGATTATAAACAGAAATACAGGGAATTCAGGGAATCCAGTCCAAGTCAATACCTATCAATGTCAAAAAGAGGTTTGATGGTTTTCTTTATTTTTAAGGAGCTTGTTTCTGCTCAGATCTTTCTGCACTGACCTTTAAACCAGATTCAAACCACTGACAGGTAACATGCTGAACTGAAGCCTCATCCACACAGCTGCTGCGGTCTGAAGACTGCGAGGCAAACAAGAAAATCACCCAGTGTCTGTTTGCTGTGGAAAACACGCCTTTGTTCAAGTTCAGTGGGAGTTAGACCAGACATTACGCGCTGAAGGCCTCCCCTGACATGGTTAAACTGTGCTGGAATCGCATGATATTGCCCTCAGGCTGCAGCGCTCTGGAGAGTCCCAAGGGGGGGAGCACCTCTCCTCAGTGAATTTAAAAGGTCATGGTACTTTCACTCCTCTCTCTCTCTTCCTCTGTCTCTCTCACTGAGAAACAAATGCAAGCCGAGGCCTATTGAGAATATTGTTTCCTTTCTCTGGGCTCCTATAGCGCATTTCCATCACTGCCCTTGGAAAAGCATGGAGATGCAGCTGACAGCGCGCCAACACACACCACTTCTCTTGTTGATGCCCTTGGTGCCTCTCAACATGCAGACCACAGATAATGGCATTCACTGCACAGCTGGTTCTGGCTTCCTCGGCCATCTTTTGAACGGGTACACTGCCTCATACTGTGCTTTGTGTTACGCTCGCTGGGTAAACAATGAGTGCTGCGCTGACAGCGAAAGAAACATGGATAATGTCCACAAAGCACAAACCCCGGGGAAGATGAGACTATCTCTCTTAAGCAATGTAATCATGTATTTTTCAACAGGCGTGGTTTCGGGCACCCACAGGACCCAGATTGAAGTTGTCCTGTCACAGATAACAAGCTCCGCTCGCCCATCGCTGCATCTCAGCAGAGGAGGCAAGATATCGTCCCAGTTTGTTGACTGCGAGGTGAACTGATCACTTGCAGGCACCTAATCAAACACACCCCGTCACATCTGTCATGTAATGTGCTGCCTGGTTCTGTTTGCTGTGGATGAAGATAAACACTTTCACTGAGAGGCAAAGGTGCTGGAGACGAGTTTAGAACTGACGCATAGGAACATCAAATGCTGTTTTGATTCTTCCTGCAGCGAGAATATGAATCATTTATATAAGTTCTTGAGAGAAGTGATAAACCCTGAATTTACTGTCCAATAGAAAACTTATGGAAAGAAACTTGATGGGAAACTTCCCCTCATTTTAAATGCATTCATTGAAACATCTCCAACAACAGAGACAATCTTGTATTGGACGTGCTTGTTAACTCTTTACTTTGGACTATTATAACCCATGGAGGAGGTGGGGTTTAAGATCTACTTCAGCTGTCACCTTTTCATTTGCCTAAAACAATAAAATTACGGTTATAAACATCAAATAAAAGTTAATATACCAGATATATATGGGAGTTTTGCTTCCAAAAGTTTTGCTTCCAGAAGCAGTAAATCATTCATGCTGTGTACAGCTCCTGCATTTTTACTGTGGAGGACAGTGTTCCCTGCAGGCCAAGCAAGAGGCGGCACTGCTTCAGCAAATAGCAGAGATAATGTTTCTATCACTATGTGTTGAGTGTCAGACAAAAGATGTAAGCGATGTTTTAAATTGCTCACACAGGCATCTTGAATAAAAGCATTGTCTTATTTGCAGCAGCAGCAGCCTGGAGGAATGGCTCCACTGGGACTGAGGGATGAACACTCACATGCATACACATGGCTATTTGAGCGTTCATGGTTCTTATGGAAGAGAGAGTGAGTCTGTTGTTTATCCAAAGTTGCACCACAGGCAGCATTTACACCTACGAGACTAGACAGGGGTGGAATAAAGGAGTATCACATGATGAGGCACTATGGGTTCCATGTGTTCATCTGAAACTAAGTGTTGCTTTTAGGTTGCACAGATGTCTGTCTGCGGAGTGAGCTGAATTCAGATATTCCACCAATGCTTCCTTTGTGTTCTTCCTGGTTCAAACATGTTGAACTAGGAATGTTTCATGGGGGGGGGGGTTAAACAATGGACTAAAACCGCCAAGAAACACGTGACCAAACTTCGCCATTCTCCCTGACGCATCATGCACGCGTTCTGAGTTCTAGCCTTTACATGCATTAAAGATTAAAGCAGGAGCTTGTTGAGGATTTTCTAACCATGTTGTTGTTGTTGTTGACTTCGTTGATACAGACAAAGAGAATCAGTCATTCTCTGGGTCCGCCTTTTAGCTTGGGACTGAAGTAACTGCCTCCCCCACCCCCCCTCTAGTGTTAAACATGCTTCTATTTAAACGCGATGTGTAAATAATCATGTAGCGGTGTGTGACAGCATCACCGCGCCACTGTTTTAAAAATAACACGTTGTCTTGTCTGGGAGACAGATGGACGCAATACTCCTTCAAATCGTTCAACTGGGTAGAAACATGATTTACTGAAGGAACATCGGGTGGTCACACCAAGCAGCGACTCTGTGAAGGTGACACTGAGGAAAATACTAAAAATACATCCTTAAAAACACAAAAAAAAATAATAAAGTGCATTTACACTTTAAAATGAAAACAGAAGCTGGGCTTAATTTGCTGCTCATTTAAGCCTTAAATATTCTTCTGCAGTGGAAAATGCAGATGAGAGTCCATCTCTACACATTTATGAACTGTGCCTCGCTGCAGGGAAAGAGCAGGTTCCCAGTTAAAGATTCATAGTGACTGACGCTGGTTAAATAGCCGCTGCCTAAACCAGGCTCTCCCAGGCTGATTGTTGACTGCGGTTTCATTTAAATATTTATCATATGCATATTGGACCCCTAAGGGCAGCATTTGAAATTACAACATTCAGTCCGTTAATTGCAAAAAATGCCACACAAGCTTTGGGATCTAGATGTTCCATTTTATTATTAATGAGCCAGAGAGTGCAGTTTGACATTTATGTTGCGGCTGCAGATGCAAATGAGTCTGTATAAGAGTCCAAAAATAAGAAAATAAAGCGCCTGCTCTGGTAATCTGATTTGTGCAGGAGGAGAATTGCTGGTTTATAGAATTAGGATTCTCTGTTAATGTTTTTTTTTTTTTTTCTTCTCTCTCTGCTTAATGCTACGTAAGTTATTTGGAAATCTAATGATGATTCAGATGTATATTTCCAACTCAAACAGTGTTAAAGCAAATGCTGGTTATTTAAAGTACACCTCTTTAAAAGGAGTCCCTTTAAACAGTCTGTTCTGATAAAATGAGAAGACTAAGCTCAATTATCCTCAGAAGCCAATTTTAGACATGAATGTCCATTAAATTATTTTTTTTCATATGAGGAACGCAGCTGGAGTCTGTCCGGTTCAGAAGGGGTCACAACAACAGGAACGTATTTGCAAAAGAATTTCCACACAGATTTTTTTCCATCTCTAAACAAACTGTTCATCTGAGTTTCCCCCAAATTCAGACATCAATAGTCGTCCTTATCGGCTCAGACTCAAATTAAACCTCACGCCGGTGTGCAGGTAACGTCCAGAAAGATGAACTATAGCACAGACACGGCGCTTAAAAGGTCGTTTCTAATGCAGTCTCTAATGGGCTTTCCATATGTTCTTAGCTCCTGCCACCTGAATTCCATCAGGTCAGCTAAGTGGGGGGAAGCAAGCCCCTTCCATAAACATCTGCCATTAGTGACTCGGCTGCCGAGGGTGGGATTAAAGTCTCCCAGGGTTCCTGACAAGATAAGTTGTAAAAGCTTGGCTGAGGGTCAGAGGTAGCAGATATGAGATGAGGTGCATTCCCCTGGTGAACTGTCGGTAAAAATATATAAATCACCTGGAAAGCTGTTGCGGGGCATTTGTACCCGTCTGCCTCTGAGTCTTTTCTTTTGTTTTGCAAGCCTGAGAGATTCCCAGAGATAAATTCTCCGCCGTGACTCCTCGAACTCCACAGCCTAGTGAAGGGAGGAAATGAGGACAGGGAGCTGCCGACATGGTGACACTGATGAAGAACTCCACCAAGGTCTGAGACCACTACAATTTAGGGGAGATTGATTATCCAATTAACATCTGGCATGGGGGGTGGGGGGCGGGGGGCATCATGTTTGGAGCAGCACTAACAAGATGCCACTGTCCGGTCACGCTACAGCAGGAAAGATGGAGCACGAGGACGGATCAACTCAACAAGGGAATGAGTCAGTGTTTATGACGAATATATTCTCAAAGTTATGTGAGCTATAGATCCTTCTGCTGGCTTTTAAAGGAATTTTGTCAATTATTTGACAATTTCACAAGGACTCCAGCTTCTGTATATGCCTTTTTTGACCTATTGTTAGTCATTCTCAGCCGTCGACGTTTCAGCCCTTTAACGGGTCCACCCCTCCCTGTGCAGTGACGGATCCAATCGGTGTGAGTGCAGCTGTTCAAAGTAACAAACGATGCAACGGTGAGAGTGGAACAAGCTTGGGACGCAGATGTGGAGCGTCTCATCATGATTTACACATTTACAGTTTCGGTTGAAGTCTTTGCTCATCAAAAGCCAGACAATGTGGAGTTGCCAAGTTTGGATTTATTCAAATGCTTTATGTTTGTACCTCATTATAATGGTCTGTGAAATGAAGCTGGACGAGGGACCAGGCATTGCTTCAACACCCGCTGCAACCTACTGGGGTCCGTGCTTGCGTCCGAGTGAAAAATGAGATTAAGAGACTCCTCATGGCCAATGTTCATGGTCGTAATGTCACGTTACACAGGTCATTAAGCTAGCAGGATCACCAATGATAAGTCTTGAGCCACATTTGATCTCCCGTCTTCTCGATTGTTAAAGTAAATTTGTGTCAACACAATGGCAATAAGCTGACCCGTGTCAAGTCAGCCATTCACAACCGGATTTAAAGTCTATTGTGCTCCAGCACGCTTGATGTATGCGAGGGAATTTGGTTCAGAAGTTCCTAATGACTCCCCGCGGTGAGTACATGTGTGCACTTATCGATTCTATGCTTGTCATTCTATGAATTTTCCATAAAAGCGTTTAATGGCAGGATCTTTTGCCACTGCTGATGCTTTGATTGGAATATCAATGGGTGTCAAATGTTTGACACCATATTGGTTTTGTGCACACACTCCGGGTGCTTTGTCAGCCACGTTAAACACTTAAGAAAGTGGGTATAATTTCAGCACAGATGGAAGTTCAAATTCCTGGCCTGTGACAAACTGGGGGACAGGGCCACAGGAACAGCAGGTATTGACTTAATGTGCCTGTTTACAGCTGCTCCAGGGTAACAAGCAAATGTATTTTCCATATGGACAAAATTAAAGGCTGGTAAACTCCAGCGATGCACAAAGCAAACTTTCTTCCGTAATCTGATTACTTTTCCTACAACTCCTTGCCTGCAGATCCCAAAGCATAGGGAGTCAAAGCCGCACATGAAACGGAACATCCAGGAGGATGAGGAGACAGAATTTGTTGCAGCGCCTAACCGATCACAGCTGCCAATATTTTGTATTTAGATTACTGTAATCCCCTTTTACATAGAATCTGTTGCTCCTTAACAATTCCCCTCTTTCTCTGGGAGCAATTAAAACACGCTCTTGAAGCTCTGGCCCAACAGGAAGCATTAGAAGACTTAGGGCTTCAAAGACATGAGCTCAAATATACCAGAGCCTCCTTTCTCTGCTCCTGCATCGAGGAGCAGTATCTGTTTGGTCTTTATGTGTGAGAAAGCAGGGAAATTAACATTTGAATTCAAAGATTCAACCGCTGAGAGCAACGGAAGGGTTGAACAGTGGATTCAAAAGAACAGGGAGGAAGATTTGGAGCTCCTCTCATGAACCCCCAGACTGTGTTTCTCCGTCATACATGTGGCTGATATGGAACAGGAGAGGAGCTCTGCAAGAATTTTGACGAGCCTGTTGGCATTTTTTTCTTTGCAAACCTAGCCCCAACTTAAATGCTGATAAATGATAACTATACAGATGCATATTTCATATTGATGGCTTCACACCCTTTTACTACGGCTGCAAAATAAAATACCTTTGTTAACTATTTTATTTTTATGGCTCTCCATGGGCCGTAAGCCAAATGCTTAAAAATACAAGTGGGAGCTCCCCTGTGCCAGCTGCAGTTTCAATCCCCCATAAAGCTCTGATTAGGAATTCATTGCTGTTTGAATTGATTTCATTTGAATACCTTGGTAAGACTTTATGGAAGTAATTATTTTATTTCTAAGAGCACCTTCCAGGCATGCACACATCTCTGTATCATTTGATCTGATCCTGTCTTCCAGGTTAAGATCTTCAGAGTGAAAGGAAGAAGGTAGATTACCACCAGCTGGTCAAAGTGTCTGGAACTGGATGTGGTGCAACGGTGACTAACAGTGAAGAGACTGTGGCTTCTGTTCGGCATGTTCTTCCAAGCTGTTGAGTTTACCTTTCATATATGAACATCGCATCTGAAATGTTCGGGCGAGTGGCGCATGTTAGAACCCTCGTCACTTCCTACTTGAATTCTCCGGCTAAAATCCTGATTCTCAAATGGGCTCATGTGGACATTATCCAGAGTTTGACGAGGGCCAGACAGGAAGAGGTGTCCCACTCTGACATCTGTGTTTTCATGTGATGCACCTCTGGATAATTTCAGGAGATTACCCAGTGTGTGAAAGCAGTTTATATTGGCTCTGAGACCGACAGGCTGTCCAGGATATAACCTGTATCTCGCCCAGCTCCAGCCTTTCCATGACCCTCAAAGAATAAGCAGTATAGATAATGGATGGATGGTAAAAATCTCTATTTTTCCTCTGGGCATGAAGCCTGTTCTGCTCAGAGGGATTATTTCCTCTTCCTATACAATAAGAACATTTGTCAGCATTATCTGTAGAACGTGGCTGTTCAGATGATAAATACGCTGATCTTCTTCGATAGTTTTCAGTTTTAGGTAGAGGAAAAATGCAACTTTTCCTTTAGTTTTCCTCTTCATAGTTTGCTCCAATGGGTGCTTCTACACCTCTTGAGATGTGCTAGCATTGGTTTGGCTAATTGCTCACCCCCACACTCCTA
This sequence comes from Pseudorhombus dupliciocellatus, assembly GCA_016785235.1. Lineage (NCBI taxonomy): Eukaryota > Metazoa > Chordata > Actinopteri > Pleuronectiformes > Paralichthyidae > Pseudorhombus > Pseudorhombus dupliciocellatus. The sequence continues at coordinate 5,127,501 of JAFBJW010000117.1, forward strand.
TGATTGCCCATACCCAGAATTCATCTGAGCATGGATTTTTCAGTAAGGAAATCCCAAAAGGGCTCCTCAAGCTGTGGTGCTCCACCGCAGCAGCTAGTTAATACAGAGACCCACGTTTCTGTGGCACTCTTATCAACAGCCTCGTTAATCCCAGACCTCTTCCACTCCACAGCCCAGTTGTCGTAATAATCCTAAATCAATGAGCCGAGCAGTGGGATTTACCTGTGAAGGGACAGAGCGGGTTAAAAAAACTCTTGAATCAGAATTGCCTCAATTTCTCCTTCTTGGCTATTTGGTCATTTGAAGATATTTCCAGACCATCGTTAAGAGCCCCTCATGTTCAATATTTTGACTTGGAGCGGCAGTTGAGTTTAGAAATGCACTTTTTGTTTGGTCAAATTGCCCTGTTTTTCCATTTGTTTTGAAATGAATTATTCTATCCTCTGTTTTTCACTTGTCTTTATCCCACATCACAACTCTAGCATCACTACTGGATAATAGTCAACACTCCATCCGCAGCACAGGCCTGGTTAACTCTCAAAAACTTAAAGCTCTAACTTTAATTACACATTCCAGTGTGACTTTACATATGACCTTGTTGATGGTAACAGTCCGATAGAACAGCCTGATCGTTGCTTGATTTTATTGATGAGCTGCTCATGTCCTTGAGGAGCAGTTCTCCTTTCCCCTCTGTATCGCTGAGTAGATGATAACAATAATGATTTTAATGGACTTGTCTTCATTTTGTTAATTACTTTGTGCCATTAGGATACAAAAGTAGGCTCTCGCAGTCTGCAGTGAGAGCCTGGCACAAAGTCCTAATTGGATTTGAAAAAAAATAAATAAATAAAAAAATGGAAAAAAAAAAAAATCCATTGCAGCCTTTCTCCCCTTTTATTATGCAGAAACACAAAAGATTCACTTCATCAAGCTGGACACATTACTCTCATCACAAACAAGATGATGCAATATGGAGGATTACTGTCATCATTCCAGCAGCTTAATCCACACCAAGTGAACTGGGAGCATGCACTGGGAGTATTACAGTAGGTTCTAGTCCACTGGCTCTGCAGTGGGGCTCAGTGGTATTTAAATGCACATTGGGAACCACCTGTGTAAGTTCTGCTTTCCCTCTCACACGCCCGTGTGTGTGCATAACGTGATGAATGGTAATGCAGTCTGTAAGTGACATCATTTCTCCACAAGCACAAAATGCGCTTACATGGCAAATCTGGTGTTATTAATTATTGGTAAGACAATGCATATCCTGCTTCTGTAGAGCTGCTGGGATTCCATTAATTGATGCTGTGTATGGGTTTTCTCATTGCATGTCACAGGCTAATGATGAATTCAAAGGGTGCCGGTGGTCAAGAGGTGTTTATTTCATGGGCCCCTACCCCACTGACAGTCTTTTCATATCTGGACATGATATAGAGCCCTGACCTGGGGACATTACGCTTTGGGAGTGCAAAGAGAGCTCTTCCTTTTGAAATCCAGCAGACCAGCAAATGCAGGAACCGTGAAGCGGCTAACCTCTCTCTGTCTTGTGTTACAGCTAGGAGAGGAAAAAGGGGGAGCTGTAGGTAAAGTGTCATCAGACACGGCATGAAGGAGCCAGAGATTACAACGGTCCAAATAGGTCAAGCTTGCCTGACAGGAGTGGGAGTGTTAGGAATTCATATGTAGGTGATTTATTTGGCATTATGTATGTATGTATGTATGTATGTATGTATGTATGTGTATATAGAGTCTGCCAAACAGAAAGGAGATGTATATATATATATAAAAAAAACACTACTTTGGTCTATACTGTATAATGCAGAAGACAAAGAAGTCATCTGGATCTCCCCCTGGTGGCTGACAGCAGGATAAACCAAACCAAGAATCAACAACCCAAAAACAAGAATGACTTTTCATTAGCATGTTGGCAATGCGTTATTGCACATTATTACATGCGTTGCATTTAGCTCAGTGTATCCTTGCGAGGATGCTATCGTGACTTCAGGTTAAAGCCTTGCGGTGGGAAACAATGAGAAGTCGCCATGACATAAACTGATATTGTTGATATTTCAACTCCTACAGTTGCAGTGTGTGTTCTGTTTAAGGCTCACGCAGACTCTGGGCTCTGTGTGATGGTTCAGCAGAATGTGACGGGCCACACTGCACCAAGCCATGCAGCGAAATGTCAAACAGAGAAGACTTGCTTCCCTTTTTTATTCCAGCCCAGCCTCCCTCCACTCCCAGCACACTTGTAATCCAATATCCATTCCAGCATGGAAATGAGAAATAACAAGATTAGGAAACAATTTATATGAATCGCCCCATTTTCACTCACTGTTTACATTTTCTGGGGAGGGAAAGGAGGCTGCAGTCTCCATGGGAACTGCGGCTGGCCAATGGCGGGTGTTGTCTGCCTGACCGTATGACGTGCTGCCTGTTGAGATGGGTATTGAGGTTGGCAGCTGGAGTGTCTACCCAATTTCCATAGCGAAGGACGTAGAGGAACCAGTAAAAATGCATTTACCAGAGTGATGATTTCAGCTCAGCCTTCGCACGCTAAATCTGTGTGCTGTTCTCCTCCTTCACTCACAAGCTTGTTCAACCACCAAACACACTCAGCGCTACGTTCAAATCAATGCCTTCATCGTCATGAACACAAGCAGTAACTCCTGATATAGTAGTTGAATTGTTTGGCCTTATGATTCTAAAAGTGCTGTAGCGGTGTTGCTAAAATATAACTGGATTAGTATTACCAAAAAAAAAAAAAAGTGCTTACATCTGACTGAAACCTCCCCAGCTTTATTGTCTGTAAAGCACTCTGGAACTGCATCTTGAAAGAGCGTTTCACAAATAAAGATTATTATATAAGGCAGATACAGCTGAGCCCTCAGGAAAATGCGCTTCTTCCTGTTCGGGGCAATATGAGCAGTGGCCTTGAAACTACCTGTCGACATTGATCAGTCACGCGGCGGGCTTTCTCTGAGATGGGACCTGCAGTTATTAGAGCGAGAGGCAGTTAGATGGAGAAGCCTGTCGTCTGCTGCATCTGAAGTCTCAGGTAAGCCCCGGAGGGCCCCCCCCAACCCCCCCCCTAAACCCGCAACCCCTCACCCTCCATCCTCCGAACACATCAGCTCTCACAATCACTCGAATTTCAAGTCAGCAGCCGAGTGTGATGTATTGGCTTTCACCAGTGTCCTGAAGACACTGCTGTCCAGCTGTTCAGTGTTCAGCTGTTTTTTTTTTGACTGGCCTATTATAAAACAATAAAATATATTGGTTGAATTGTGTTCTAGCTCCATGCAGATCCCTCTATACAGTCTATGTTAAAGATTATATTTGGTTTGCAGAAAACGCTAATAATATATTCTATTATTATTATAATAACCTCATAACTTCTCCGCCCACATTTCAAACACATTATGGGTTCAGCCATAAAAAACCTCATACTTAAGTTTAGCAAAAAGGTCTATTTGTCATGGTGACTCATGTTTTCACTTTATGTGTATGTTGCATTTAAGCTCATATTTGCCAACCCCTCTCTGTTGTGAAATATGACTTCATAATGTGCATCAATTACAGCCTGCAACAGCTCAAGGGCGTTTCAGAAGTGTGGCGGCTGTAACAGAGACGAGGTGGGAAAATGCTCTGATGGTGTTGTTGGGATCTAATTGAGGCTGAAGATTAGAAAATGATCCTCAGGGCGTTTCAGCACATGAAGGTCTTTACGACATTGTTTACATTTGGATCTCAGTTCTGTTTCATACCAACAGTTTAGGGAGCAGATGAAAGACTCATTTATATATATAGATATGCTCCTCTTGTAGAAACCTTCAAACGAGGATGTGTTTGAAGGTGGCTTTTTGTCATTGTTTTTGTCTAAAAAGATGAGACAAAGAAAAAAAACGCAGCCAATGGCACATGGGCACCGACAGCTTGAGAACCAATCCTGATGTTACTTCACGTGTGCACTGACAGCAGACAGCAGACCTGCGTGGTTTTCTCTGTGTTCGATACTAGTCAAGGTATTTAAAGGTATTTTAAATACTCCTTAAGGGCTCTGCAGCAAAGGCGGCTTCCAGCTCCTCTCTCCCTCTTTCTCTTTGTCAGTATTTCTCTAAACCTCTTTTCACACTCCCCATCCAGCCTGTGTCTTTAGAACCCTCCCCTGCCCTATAGACCCACACAGCAGGTCATATCTCTGTGTGGCTTTCACAACCAGTAGCCCCATCAAACGACATCAGAGAGCAGCCCAGGGCGTGTTCATCTATTTGCCAGCCCCCCCCCCCCTTTTCCACTGTGGTCCTGCTCCATCGGGAGGCGGGTACCCCCATTGACCTGGGAACCCCTTCAATCAATGGCAGAGATTACAGTAGTCACGACCAGCTGGCGCCGGCTTGACGCAAACGTCTTTGGCGTCCATGCGGGGGCCTGTTACCCCACTGCCTACCCTGCAACCCCCTCACTACCAAGGGGCAAAGACCACCAGTGGCCTGCAGTCAAACACCGTGTCTTATGATTGACAGTGCTGTTGTGTCACGTCTCAGTGAGCAAGGGTCACATAGCTTACCCTCACAAAGCCGTCGTACAGTGCATTGTAGGAGAGACGTTGTGAACTTGTGTTTACCTTTGGCGTGTGGTTGTGGTTCTCTGTGTTGAGTTATTCTGTCTTTGCTTTTCAGAGAAACTTTTAACACCACAACCTTTTGCTCTTATCGAGTTTGTGATTAGAATCTGCCTCCTCTGCTGTCATTATTAGAATTCTCTCACCGGCACCCTGTCAACCAGCTTCCCACTTTCCCCCAGCATGCAACAATATAACTTTGTGAAGGAGACATCTTTCACAATGCATCCCGGTCTTATTTTTCAGCGGCAGCAATTCTTAAAATATTCACGGTCATCTTCAGGTAGACCTTGGGATCCAAGGTTGCCAAGGAAGTGTGTTTAGAATCAGTTTCAGAGTGTCACTGCGGCTGTTCACTTTGACTTTTTAAAAAGTACCTTGTTCATTCATAAAAACATGGAAATAATTGACTTTTAAAAATACCCATATGAGAAATATTGCTTTAATTTGGAGATCACTTACGCTTGTAGAGTGTATTTGCAGGTAAAAATCCTGCACTATGGTAATGTACATAGTATAGCAAAGGTATTTTTATATTCGTATGACGTGCTGGGACTGTGTGTATATAGACTATATGACTTCTATCACATCAGTAAACTACATGTTACTGTTTAGTGAATAGTTAAAGTTAAAACATTACACAATTGTGGATCAAATAAGGGTTGACTTTGACTAATTCAGGAAAAAAAATCATGTCCATGTCTACAAAACAGAAAAACTGTCCACTGTTATTCATTGTATTTGAACGTTAAATACTCATGGTTACATAGAGCAACTGATTCAAACGGCCTTCCTCAACACGACCTTGGATGCCTCATCTAACGAACCCTCCAGTGGCTATTTCCTGGTCAAAGAAACAAGTAGTGAGGTGAAAGAGCGCCTTGTCTGAGCGGCCAGGTAGGAGCTCTTTGGCCTTGTGAATGTACACGCTATATCCGCAGCCAGGTGAAGGCACAATCCTCAGGCTGTTAGTGAGAAGTTGTCTTTGGCCCAGAGGAGCAGTGACACACTCAAAGACATCATACAGTCCTTGTTGGCCGCCACCACCTCTTACCGCCGCTGCTTCTGCCTCTAAATGATGATGGAGAGCAGCTCCTCTGGTGATGCTTTGAATTTTTATTGGACGTTTGTTTCACTTGGCAACGAAAACGAGTGCGTAAGAGAGAAGAGAGGGTTGTTTGGCTGAGGCGGTGCCGTTTGCTTGGAGATTCCTGGCAGGAGGTCTTTAAGGAGTGTCAGTCATTTTTAATTTGGGTTGTGTTGATTAGACTCTACACGCTTTGGTTTAGACAAGGTGTGACAACCTGTCAGGTCAGCGTGGATGACACCCGACAAAATGTTTGTGTTGATCTAGGCTACAGAGCCAGTGTCCTGGTTTAAAAATGATGGAAAAACAGTTTGATTAAAGATCTAAAAATATTAGCAAAAATGATCAATCACTAATTAAACATCCTGTAAACAGACAAACTTCCTAGTTTTGCTCCATGCACACCTGAAGTTATGTGCATATAGATATATGTACACACACACACACACACACACACACACACACATATATATATATATTATTGATCTTCCCTTGTGGTGAATATTCAAAACTAATAGAATTTACACATTAATGTAATTATTTGGAACGACAGCCTGAGTGATGAATGACTTCCATCCTGTCGTGTTGCCCTCAACCCAAGAAACATAAATCTCACAGGAACTGGACATCGCAGAGTGTACATGAACTAAGTAACTAAACTTAGCATCGTAAATATTTCATCCAGAAAATTGCTTTTCGTCATAAATACATAATGTGAATGAGGGCAACTGGAACTGAGCCAGACGTCCTGTAACGAGGCAAAGTGATTTTCATCAGCTCGTATAAGGCCCCAATTAACCAGGCCCTCGTATATCAGTTCCTAGTCACTTACAAAGTCATTGCCTTTGGTCCTGCTCTCATTATCGTCACGTACAGTTGGCTGCAGCAGGAGCATGGGTTACAGTACTCAAGGGGAAGGGCTGGTTTTGTTTTTTATCAGTAAGGGTTTTCCCCGTGTCCTCCAGGGGCACTGGGGGGGAACGAGAACAGGGTTTCAGTCTCCACATGTCCCCGTGTGACATCTCCATTGTGCCGGGAGAAAACGCTCCTGCAGCGCAGGGCAGACAGCATTGTGATGTGCATGAATTTTGACAGTGAGACATATATCAAAGCTGCCACTCTGCATATCACAACGTCTGACCCACCGGGTTCACTGGTTAGAAACAATGAGACGGAAAGAAGCAGGCCTCCCTGGGAGTGTTTGTGATTTTCATTCACTCGTTGGGGTCAGACAGTATTTGTGTCAAAGGTTAGAGAGGCTCTGCTGAAGTTTAATGCATCAGGGAGCTCGTGTTATTGCCTGGCTGCTCACCAAACAAACTGAAATGTTTCCGTTTACAATCTTCACATTTCTCATTAAACGAATGCTGTGGGATGCATGACTGCTCACTTAAAGCAAGCATTTCCTCCTAACTCTCTTTAACTGGATTAATTGAACCTTTCAAGCAACACTATGCAGCAATGAGAGCCCAATGAAGTCATCTAAAGCAACATTTATATTCCATTGACTAAGGCTGACCCAGGTTTCATGAAATGCTCATGTCAGATGACTAAAGTGTTTTATGGATGTCACTGAAACTCCTGCTCCCCAGACGATGAATCCTCTTGACTTTCATCCTCCAGTGCCGGCGGGAATAAAGACATTTTTTGGTTTTCAGTGAAATCTCTCGACAGCTGTCTGAGACAACGCCATAAAATTCAGCACAGATATCAGTTGTGCCTAGAGGAATCCATCTGGTAACTGGTAATCCATCCGTCCATTATCTGTACCACTTATCCTTCTGAGGGTCGCAGGGAGAGGTGGAGCCAATCCCAGACGACAGTGAGCGAGAGACGGGGTTTACCCTGGACACAAACAACCGTTCACACTCACAACCATGGTTTCTCTCTACTGTGACTTGTATTCAGTGCAGGTTATTGTCACACTTAACTAGTTTGGTGAGTAACGAGACCCTGTGTGAGTTTAAAGTCTCCCCTGTCTGTGAGTATTCCTCTAGATTTCGTTATTTCGTAGCCAGGCAGCCTTAAAGGCATTCAGCCACACACACTACCCTACAGCCTGCATTGCCAAATATGAAAATATCTCACAAATGTGCAACTGTTTTGCCAAAAAGTCAGAGCATCGTGTTGAAACACATTTCAAATCTGGCTTGCAGAGGGGCTGTTTGCCAGTAATGGTGCTGTGGTGGCAAACAGGAAAGAGAGGCGGCTCAGATTGAGACAAACAGCGCTGCTGTGTTTTTATAGCCTATATCTCCACATAGCAAATGGTGCTGCACGCCATATCTGCCCCCTACATTATTTACACCTCATTTTTATTAGGGCAATCTTGACATGTGTGCCCAGTGATTGATGGGAATGCTGTTTTTTTTTTTTTTAATGCTGGCCCTGTAGTAGAGCCAAAGTGGGCCATGGGCTTGGGTATTGCAAAAAGAAAAGGTAAATATCAGGATGGGGAAGTTTTCACTGCCTTTGTTTAAAAAAAAATGTAAACAGGAAGAATGCAGGATGGAAAACGTGTAAATAACTGCAGATTTCAGCTGATTATTTTTTGGGGGGCAGTCATATGCTGTAACACCCAGAGGGGCTTTGAGTGTTTGATGTCACAGAGGAAAAGACCAAATGTAAACACACGTCTTATTATGGTGAAAGGCCAACATGCATCCAATTATTTCTTAATTTTAATCCCCTGCTAACCAGATTCTGAGGGAGCTGCTCATCCATAACCACAGCATCTAATTTGCAGTGAGGGTAAAAGGTTATTTTAAACATTCCACAGTCAGAATCAATTTATTTGGCAAATACATAAAGTAAAGTGGGATTTCTGTCAGTGAAACAGGAACACTAACTGGTAGGTGATGCATAATAAAACCTGTATTATTCAAGCTCACGCTGCACTGTTCATTTAAAAAAAGGAGAGATGCACTTCTCGTTACGTCCATGCACACTGCTCATTTTTCCATATGCATCGTGATTGGCACATTCATACAGGGGAAATTGTCACCTCAGTAAATACATATTTCTATAAGGTTCTCGTCCAATGCTATCCAAACAGATCCCTTTCCTCAGCTGGGGAACAAAAATGAATTATATATAACCAATACAGACTTCACTTGGCAAATAAGAGGGAATAATACATAGTATGAAGCGTTGAAGATGCACTTTTCAAGCCTTTAAACCAGGGGGACATCCACATTGGTGAAATGTCAAAGCCTGAAATCCATATGAGACACATTCCAGGATTTGTAAAGGGATTTTCTTTGAAGCCGATGCTGGTGAATATTAATGTCCAGGGGAACTATGGTAGTCTGGCTCTGTGAGGCTCAAATGGTCACGGCAGCACGGTGACGCAGCAGAGGTGGTATTCTTAAAGTTAATCCCTGAAATGAAACTCATCTAATCCCAACTAACATTTTACAAAATAAAGTTTTAACACCTTTGAGATAGTATATATATTATCAATTTATTCAACTCACAGTACAGTGCAGCATGTTAAACACTAGTATTTGAGATTAATCAGAAAAGCTCCTGCTGCTAATGTATAAAACACACGATTTTGGATGAAATTAAACATTAAAATAGAATAAAAACAGATAATGGGACTCTTAAAGTCTCCATCCATCCATCATGGAGCAACATTGGCATTTATCCAACATGTTTACAGCCATTACAACCAAAATGAGCAAAGCTAAATGTCCCTTTGAACGATTCCTCTCACATTGCACATAATCATCTGACTTAAAAATATGTGGTGTGGTGACGGCCACGGATAAAGGAGATAAAAGAAGATGGATTTCTCTATGACTCCACTTAAGTGCTGCAAAACGTTTCTCCCCTGCATCTTTTTCCAACGTGAAGAAAGTGAAGGCTCGGTGTTGAGTGACAGAGATTGACTCCCACATCTCCACCATTTCAATCGGATGTATTATGTTCTGTGTCCATCACGTTCTGAGAGGAGTCACCAGGGCACGCTGCAGCAAGGAGGAAGCCAAGACTCCACTTTCTGCTCAATCCCATCTCCTGTAAATTATTTTGCTCTGACGGAGATCTGACAGATATGAGAGCACGAACTCTGTGAAATGGCTGTTACAATTTTTTGACCAATCATCCAATCTTACATTATTGGATGTTATTGCTTTTAAACTGAAAACATAAGACCAAAGCATACTAAACTATAAACAGGAAATATGCTGTGGTTAATTACGCTACAGCACACAATAAACATGATACAGCTGGATATGTGCCTGTATTTAGAGGGTAATGCAGCATAAATAATTACATTAATGCAGAGGTTTCATTTGTCTGTTTTGTTCATTAGATTCTTCCAACTTTTACTTTGCATCGTTGGAGCAAATTTTTGTTCAGTTCAGTTTTAGAACGTTTATATAATTCTCCTCAAAGTACCAGTGTGTTTTCCTTTTAATTTTTACTGCTGCAAGACCACAAAACACTCTTGTCCTCAGGAGGCTTGTTAAGTTCCTGTGCAACATCATCCGAGCGTGCTTTGATGAAAGCTTTGTAATAAGGTCGACATCATCAACACCTAAAACCGCAGCACTTCTAATGAACAAAGGCGAGACAACAAAACTGAGAAAACTCTGAATAACTGGATTCATTCATGGACAATTCAGGACAAAAACAGAGAGTGGTAGTCAACAGTGAAGGCTGATTATGCAGAGACTGCTGGCCCGCTAACATGCCTACCATCTCCCTGGGAAATTGAACCAATGAAATATCTGACTAGCACAACTCCCTCCTCCGTCTACGATCCCACAACCATCTGCTGCCCCCTCTTTCTTCTAACGTTTAAAGTTCTCAAACTCATACAAATTGGCTTGATACATAAACAACTCACTGCACCCAGAGAACCAAAATACTGTACGATGTCTCAATAAAAGTCAAAACACAACGATAAACACTCCTTATCACAGATGCAGTTATAGATATACTATTAACATTCCAAATTTTATCAGACCAATGAAAATAAAATGAAGCTGATGTAAAAAAAACTGAACAGAATAATCATCAAGGTCTGATATAAATAATAAAGTTTGAAAGGAGGGGTGTGATGATTAATTCAGCAGCGGTAGACAAAGGTATCTGAGAGTCCAAGTCTTGCACATATTCTGCACCATAAGGGCATTTTTTTGGGGGGGGTTGAAATTTGCAGTAAGACCTTGAGAGTCTCTAATCATGAGTCAGGCAGTGCTGCGGAGGACGAAATAATAATCAAAACAGGGCTCCTCAGATACAAGGACTGAGTGCTGCTGCATGCCTGCACTAATAGTAGGAGGACAGGCAGAGAGGGAGAGGCAGGGACAAGAATTTCAGTGATTTCTTTTCAACTAGGGGAACTGCCGGAGAACACCATTTGATATAATTGCCTCCATATGTGGAGGGGCTCTTGAGATAGCTGTGCTGCTGGGTTCCTATCCCTCCATCAGATACCGGTGTCTAAAAAATCATTTCTGTTGCGCACAGAGACCCAGAGCCTCTTGCCTCTCCCTGCTCTGAGCATGTCACGCTGCCGTGGATAATAGTGCTACCATGTGGACTTGGTTCAGGGAAAACACTTCCATATGTTGCGTGTGCATCCCTTCCTTTCAAGAGTTATGAATGAATATGCCTCAACCGCTCCCTCGTCGACATGGCTGGTGACAGGCTCATGTTTAAATTTCACAATGGAATCCATTTGCTCTTTCTGCAGTGTGTTTGTTTGTGGTTTTGCCAAAAGTACTTTTTTTTTGGTTCTTCCTTTTTACAATTACCCTTAAAATGTGGTTTGCACTGTGACCTGGTTTTGATCGTTAACTGCGGTGAATGTGAAGACATAAAAGAAAGTTCCACTCCATGAATGATGATTTGAACCATTCCTCTGTTTTCTTTTATTACTTTCAGTGGTTATCTTCACATTTTTTACATAACAGGAATAATTCAACCTATTAAATCCACGAGTAGATTTATGTTTGTCTATTAGTAAAAACAACAGGGTGGATTACCATGAAGCTTAACGTAACTGCTACTGTACAGGTCAGAGAAGAACCTATTACTTTTTGGTGCATTCAAAAATATGGTGCCTGACCTTCCTGGTCATGTTTACCACTATAACGTCTTGTTTATAACATCAAGGCCTTTATCCCTCTGGTTCACAACCGCCTTCAAAATCAGGATTATTGTGTTTGTCAGTAACTCTTTAAATCTTAACATCTTATTACCTAAACATCTTATTACCTAAACCTAATTATGCCACTAAAATTGTATTATGTTTAGGGAAATCTCCACCTCCGCTCTCTGGTTACAGACTGTGGTGTGAGTTGAAACCACTGATGTGTGTTGGTGCATTAATTAGACATTACTGGTGTTTAAGTCTGAGGCTTTGCCAAGTTTGTACCGACCTCCTCTGTCAGAAATACAGCGGTTACACAACAGAACCACACTCTGCTCTGCCTTTGCTCCTGACGTTAAACATGCTGATACTTGTGTTTTTCTTATTTGGGGCATAAATGAAAAGGACATCATAAAAACACTGGCAATATAAACCTTCATAACCTTGTGGACGGAACAACATCTTTAGAAATCCTTTATTACAGCATCATCGACAGGGTCTGAGGTTCTCTGCACACCAGCACTTTATAGTTGCATTGACTTGCACTTTTCAAACCACTGTATCTGTGCTTTTTAAATCCAGTCAAATCCTATTTAACTTTGCTGTGCACGTGGTGTAGCATTGTTTTGTTATGTGTGCCTTCCACAGTGAAAAAATATTCATGTTTTGATTCCAGCCCTGAAAACATTATAAAACAAGCGCACGCCTTCAAAACCAGGAATGTGAATTCTGACCAAAGATGGTTGATATTCAAATGACTGAATGACAGATCATCATGAAACCAAAAGCCAGACGTTCTACACTGGGAACACTTTAGATTATTATGTCATTCTTTCCACAGATTTCTTCCAGCGATGGATTTTTCTTTATTTCTGCCCTAGTGCTGCTGTCACAGACGAATCCATAAAAGATCTTGACCCAAGTTCACCCGGAGCACGGCCAACACTAACATTCTGAACCACATCTCAAAGGCAAGTCATTCAGTTCCTGTCTGACTGTAACCTTTGCTCTGGCAGCTGGTTGCCGCTCTGCAGAGTCGGGCTGAACCTCTTGAGGGCAGTGCAAACAATGAGCTCTGCAGCCGTGCAGAAGCACGCTAGCCAGATTTCTCCAGTGGACATTTCCCATCATGCCCACACAGCCTGCATCAGTATTCACAGTCTGAGAAAGAGGGAGGCCTCTGGGGAGAGGAGCAAAGTTAGAGACAGAGAGAGAGAGAGAGAGAGAAAGGAGACGACACAGTGCAGGAGTACAGTGGGGCATTGAGCCTGGCTGGGTCATTTACTCCTTATCTGCGTTCCCTATTCACTCACTGCTGTTATCTTCTGGCTAAGGTTCCATTTGTTTCCTTGAATTTAAAAGACTTTGCATTGAATTGAGCACAAAAAACGAGGGAGTGGAGAATTCTTCAATAAGAGGAAGGGAGACAAACAGGAAGACAGAGATAAATACATATCAATAAAGACAAGGAGACACAGATGTGGTTTGAATTCTCGAGCACCAACTCGACCCAGGCCGGCCCCACAGCCCAAGGTCTTAGGAAGTGATTAACCCTCCTCAGACACCACAGGATGATGTGTACATGCACGTGTGTGTGTGTTGGAAGAAGAGCTGGTGGGAGTCGGGTGTGGGCAGCCAATCTCTAAGCCCTTTTCCTGAGGCTCTCCCCAAAAGTGGGGTCATCACCCCCTGATCTTGAAATTGAATTCCGATGATTCTGGTTTCCCCTGCGTAAATCCCCCCAGGGCCTCCCACCCACACACTGGGCAATAAGATCTCCACTGCTGCCTCTATCCTCTGTCTTCTCGGTCTAAAATTTCATTCCACTCATATTGGATTTTTTTTTTTAAGTTTGCTGAAATGTAAAACGTTTCCTTTTTTTTCCAACGGCTAATGTGCAGCCTGAGCGAGATTCCAAATTCCAGCTATTCTGCAATATAAATGATAATCCTCACCAGACACAAATCTGTCCCAACAGCCAATTGTGTGACTTATTTGCAAATCAATGGCTCCAGTAAAATTGCTGTTTTGCACAATAGCTCAACAGCAATCTAATTTAAACTCAAAGGCGATTTAATAATTCCTGAGATGAAGCAGCAGTAGGAGCCAGACTCCCGTGCCAGCACCTAATTTAGATTCAGGTTTTGGATTTGAACCAGTGACTGTGAATCTTGAGGTGCTCTGTAGACAAAACAACACATTTGCTGGATGTCGTCCGCTGTGGGGGAGGCCAAGGCAGATGTTTGCTGGATAAATCTGCCAGATGAGGGAACCCAGCCAGTGGAGCGAGTGCACCCCCCCCCTACCAACAAGAACGGATGCCAGGCACGAAGAACCACATGCCAGAGCGAACACCACGAAGCAGAGGCAGCAGGAGCATTTGCTCTGAGCAGCAGCCACAAGTTTAATTTGGCCTTTGCTGAAGATCTTTAATGCACAGACGGATTCTCATGGTCTCACACAAACAGCAACAGAGTTTTTTATATGGCGTTAGTGCAAATCCTTCCTCAGATAAATGCATTTGATACACAGCATATCCATTAGCATGATGCCATTGCACAGGTTGACTGAATTAATGGTAGATAAAAGGGACATATCTTCTTTTGCTTGTGTGGTAGAAACAGTAGTGTGCGTGATATGAAGATTTAACTCCCAACTAGCCTCGGTTCAGCTCAGCTGAATCTTGTAAATATCACCCGCTATCGTTGCCATGAATCTCTTTCAACTTGAACTTTGAAGTTGAAGAGACTTGTTTGTTTTCAAAGAGACAGAGCTTTCTTCCTGAAACCTGATATTCCCTTTGGATTTCCTGGTGCTGTGGCAGAGTAGCAGTTTGATTTGATGCAAGAGTTCACATCATTACACCACTGTGCTTAAAAAAAAAAAAAACGAGAGCCACGGGCTTAACAAGAGATTTTTACTTCACCTTTGACATTTAGCATGTCAATGAGGCGCTCACTAACTCTGCTCCCTCGGCAGATCCTCTCCTCATTACCCTGTTTGGCAGGAGAGCTCGGCGCGCCGCAGCTCCCTCGCTCTCTCCCTCTCTCCCTCCATCTCATAATCTTTCTCCATCTCGCTCCTTCTCCAGCACCCCCCTTTGCACCCACCCACATTCGGTCTCGCTCCCCAGCAACACAACAATTTCATTCTGCAAATGAGTGCACCTGAAGTCAGCTGGAAAGGAGAAGGTCTGCACACATAGTCGGAGCACAACGGCTCGGTCAGCAGCCTGCAGCACGGTGCTCTTTCCCCCGCAGGCTTGGTATCCTAGGGGCTATAAGGCTCAGCCCCATTCTATTCCAACCTGGATAAAGTATGTTCACTGTCAGCACTTTCTCTGGCAGCATGGCACTCTGTTTATTTTTGCAAGACACAGCGCTGAATAGACTTTAATAAATACCGCGGCCTGAGAGTCAGGGAGCCATCTGAGCTTGTCACAACTTGTAACTTAGCCGCTGCACCAGCTCAGGCCTGTGATTGGCTGCTCGTTTAACGAATGAGCGAGTGAGTGCACAACCCTCTCAGCCAGGCCCTTTGGAAACTGCACCGGTCAGGACACTGCGGGGGGAATGGCTGCGGCATGCACTTACTGATCTTCACTCGTGCACAAATACACACATGAACCTCTGCAGAGTTCGGCCGAGCAATTTAAACAGCGCATTGCATTTTAATAGGACGTTGACCGGTAATCGGTCAGCAACAGATGGATCGATTGCTGCACTGAAGCTGTAATTTGTTGGAAGTCTTCCACGCAATCCTGAAATCCATTTGCAGAGAACTGTGCGTCTCCATTTATAGGCAGGTAACACGTGGTTTGAGTTCACACACCTGTGAAGGGCAGGACAGAGGAACTGGAGCCAACACAAAGCCGAGGTGTGATAAAGGAACAAGCTGTGTATTGACTTTGACAATAAAAGATGGTTCCACAAAAACACTTTTCATCCAAATGAAAAAAAAAAAAAAACATTTGTTCTGTGTGGTAAACATGAAGCTACTGCAAGAGGGAGAAGACCTTCTCAGATCAAAAGCACATAAAGGTGGTTTATTTATTTCCAATAATAACGAGTAAATTTTTTCATACAAATGCGGTTTATGAATGTAAAAATATATTGGACTTCAGACAATGAGTCAGTGTCTGAGGAAGTGCAGACATGGAATGAATTCAAATTGTGAAATGAAAGTGCAGCTAAATGCCTTTGAAACATGAAACAGTAGTAAAGGGGATATGGCTGTTTAGTTTCGCAGCGGATGGGCTCATCATTTTAAGTTGCTGCTATTGACTTCTCTTTTCTCGTCAGTGGGTTCCAGGGTTTAACTCAAAGTTGCTGAAAATTCCACAGTGGTTTCATCCGGTGTTAATCTTTAGAGATTTGCATTAGTGTCCAGAGAGACACCTTTGATCTTTCTAAAGACTTTGATTGGATGTGTGAACGAGGGGGGCACTTTCCCATCATGCATCCACTGGATTAAAGCGGGAGAGGGGGTGTTATTTATAATTTTGGAAGTTGTTTTCAGGTCAGTGCAGGCTTTCAGAAGCAATCAGACAAACACATTTCAGTGGCAGTGGCTCAGAGACAGAGGAAGGGGCGGGCGTCTGGATTTCAAACTCGGTGAACTTATGACGACAATGCTCAGTGTTTGAGGGTTTGTCTGTGTAAACTGTGGTCGGATGAATGGAAGTCAGAGAGCGCAGGAAGAGGACTGGCACGAGAAGGGGGGAAAAACCCGGACTAACAAATCCAAAAGCTCAGAACCTTTGCATACGTGCAGCAGAGCCTCACTCCGAAACATGTAACAAGATTATCATGTTCAATAGCTGCTCTCAGATATGACAGGCCACATGTCGTAACTGTGGATTTTCACCCTCCGTGGTGTGAAACCTATCCCGAAGAGCAATCATTAACCACACAGCCTCTTTGCTGACTCAAATCCACCGGGCTTCGCCGACAGCTGGTCCCTGCTCCCCCTCCGTCCATGCTTCACCTTTCAGGAGAAATCAGAGCTCGTAAACATCGTCTCAGTGATGCCTGAAACAAGTTTCCATGCCACATTAATGTGTGCTGCAGCAAGAGCGACTCTCCTCGAACAGCTGCCACCCCTGTCTGCCTGGCAGCAGCGCCGGGTTAGATTTGCCATTAATTTGTCGCACCTGACAGCCGACTCTGCTGGGTACCCTCCATCTACACCACTTTGCTGCTCTGTGCCTGGGAGGGACATATCGTGCCCTTGTGAGAATACGCCTGAAATATGGTTAGAGAAGAGAATGGTACAAAATAGGAGCCCCAGGCTGTTACACTTCATATCTATCTAGGCCAGGCTACGTGATTTGGTAGAAAGTTAGAACCCCAGGGTTGAAGTCCATGGGGTAACATGGCTGTGCCTCCTGGTGACTTTAATGGGACCGACTGCAGAGCAGTACCTCAGGCAGGTCCAGGATGAAAGCATAATGAGACCCAGGTAAGAGAAGAAGAAAATCCAAGTGAATCAATTCATAATCAAGAATAAAAGACCACCGATCACATCCAGTAGACATGAGACGATATGCCCTTCTGATTATTGAATTTCAGGAGTTAACATTTTCCTATGCTACGCTGATGATGTTGCTGTGGCATTGTAAGCAGTTTCCTCATGTCCGTTTGTTTTAGACTTAAGCTGCTTTAAGTCATGTGCTGAGCTCCAGATAGTTTCCTGGAAATGGGTAGTGGGGCTGTAAGCGAGAACGCAAATGTCCAAGTCAGTTGCTGAAAATGTTTTCCTAAGATTTTTTCCTGCCAGCACACTGGGAACATTGAAAAGTATGTTATCCTGTAAAAAAGGATTGTTTGCAAACTTCCCTTAATATAACTGCTTTTATTGACTTATTTACTTCAATACTGATGCATGAAGCATGTCGTGGTCTATCTGTTACCTTAACATAGGTAATGATGTACAGTGCCGTGTATTGCATGTCATTACCTGGAACGGCATCAATCTGGGCAAAGCGCCTCTTGGCTCGCTGACATTAGAATCCGACTCAGGTCACTGGAAACAGACGGGGACAACTAAGCACGGAGGGCAATCAGTGAAGAAGATGGAGAGGAATCCCACAACGGCCCATTTTCGGTGGTAAAGGATGGATGTATTTTCTTATTGATGAGTGTGACATTCTCGTCTGTAATGGAGCCAGTGGTGAGTTTGCACAAACTGAGCATATGAGCGTTGAGCGCTTAAAATCAATGGCGTCGTCCCATCAGGCAGTGCACTTAACATCCCTCTCTGATGTACGATCATGTGCAGTAACAATGTTATCATGAACATTATCGTCGTCATGCAAGTAATCTACGCACAAATAAAATCATTACAGGAGCTGAAGCAGTAGCAGGCAGTGGCCTTGGCTCACAAATGGACAATAACATTTGACAAAGAGCTGCACTAAATGAGCTGTGAAGGCCGAGCCACTCTCCTGTCAACACGTGACACTTAAAACAGTAATATGTTCCCTTCGGGGGCTGTACTTCTCACCGTATTGAATTTCCTTGTGAGCACAAGACGATTCCCCTATCACCTCCACAGAAGGAGACGGCTCGGTGTGGAGCCAGAAATGGCACTCTGGAGTCTGAATTGATAAGATCACATTTAAAAGAAGGAGGCTTCGTTTTTTTTTGCTTTTCTCCATGAGCCGACATTAGACCCTCACGTGTCAGGATTTGTTCCTGGTGTGAAGTGAATAACATTTCATAGCTGTCACCATCATATGACCCGTGATGCCTTAATCTTTTATGCATATTTTCTGTTAAGACAACATAACGGCCATGAACAGGCGCTCTTTTGTCGTTGGTGAATGTCAACATCTCTGTTATCCCATCAGCTCCCTCTGCCTGAAACCTTAAACCGCCAAACACCTGTTCTTTTGTGTGAGCTGGCATTTTACAGCAGGGTTTTTTCAGACAGGCAGCAGAGCCTCTCCCCTCTCTCGCTCTCTCAGCCCTCTCATTTGCTTCATCTCACTCTCTCTCTTTTTCATTTCACATGTCGTCACCCTTTCCCTCCTTCATCGTTTTTCCCCCAAACACTGTCCTTGTACCCAGTATTGTCATCTCTTTCTTCATGTCTCCATCTCTATTTAAAGCACATCTCTCCATTTTAGTTCAACCCTTCTTTTCTCTTTTTATTTCCTCTGCCTGCTTTCCTCCCTTCATTTCCTGGGTCCTTTCTTCTCCAAATATTTTTCCCCTGCACTTCTTCAACTTTCTCTTACTGGTAACACCCTCTTCTCTCTCTTTCCACACTTCACCACTCACACCTTCATCTTTGTTACCTGCTGTCTTCCTCATTGTCCTCTATCCATGTCTCTGTTATTCTCTATATCTGCTTTGGGGGTTTTTCACGTACAGACAATGGCCTAAAGAACATAACATACACATATGTATTGCATCTTATTCCATGGTTATACAATACAATTCAGCCATAAGAAGGTCTACTTTTAGAAAGGCTTTCCACAAGATTTTAGATCCAGGCTGCAGGAAATTGCTGATATTCTGCCACAAGAGCATTACAGAGCTCCAACAGTGAAATGGAGAAATCAGTGCTGGCTCATAGTTGCCGTTTAAAGATAATGCCCAACGTGTTAGATGGGGCTGAGGTACACAGTACATCTTACATACATGTAGATTTAACAACATTCTGGGATGTATAGTTAGAGCTGATGCAGACCAAACACAACCACGAGAATACACGCACAAGGAGAACAAAGCCCATTTCATGAGTGCCTGTTTATGTGACATGATCCCGAGCTCACAGAGGAGATCATAACAGGTTGGGATTGCTTCGTGTGTAACTTAATAATTCTAACATCACCTTGCTCCATCGTCTTCCTCTTTGCAGCATTCTCCTCCTCTTTGGCATTCACTGACCCTCTACTCTCTCTTTCCTCATGCAACTGCCTCCATCCCTGGGTTTAATAGAAGATGAGGTGAACGAAAGAGAGAAAGAAAACCCCTCTAACCCTTCCCTCAACTCCTTTCTTTTTTTGAAAGCTAGCCTTTGTGGAGCTGCCGGGAGCAGCTCCAGTGTCTCCAACCACAGCCAGGGCTCTTTTCAGTGGGAGAGGTTTGAAATCTAACTGACCCTATTCATGCACTGCCAGGCCTTTGCTTGTGCTCATGCTACATAATACGAGGCAATGCAGTGACTGGGGAATGTGAGTTATTTAGTAAAGGAGGAGGAGGGGGCCAATGGCAGTGGAGGGCAGAAGGAGCACGGATCAAATCAACAGGAGGCAATTTAAAAATGTTGAATTCTTGAAGTACTCCTCGAGACTTCTACAGACCTATTCTCTCCATAGGATCCTTCCATTACCTGGAGGTGGTTATTCAAACATGCTACAATACATAAGAAAGTCATTTTAGTTTGATGTTCTATCTGGAGTTGGTACTCCATGGTACTCCAGAGACCTTTTTCAATTTGGCAACATCTTGCATTGCTACCATGCTGTGGCCTTTTTCCACTGCACCTCCTGAGGATCTGCTGTCAGTCAAACACTTTGTGTGGCAACAGGGTGCCTTTCATATCGGATCTGATGATAAAAATGGATTTTTCGGCAGATTGGCCCCTTTTCCCCCTCTATGGAGATGTGACAGTGATCAGGGCTCGCACTCCCCCATTGCTGTTTCCTCTAGTTATCATCTGTGCATTGCAAACAAACAAAGACAGCATCTCTTTGGGAATCTGAGAAAAGATCCACTGATACTACTGCAAGGTTTTCTCTCCCTGCAGCTTCAGGCAACTTTTAGCTCCCCCGTGCTCAATGAGTAGATGTGAGAGTGATTTTGTTGATCAATACAACAAATAAATCAGTGACTCACTCAGGGCCTGGGTGTTAAAAACAGTGTGTAAAAGCGTGTGTGAGCTTGTTGTGGTTTTAATTGCTGCCATTTTAGATCGATGCATCACAGAGAGAAGGAAAACAAAGATTCCACAAAAGAGCCGATTACAACAGAGCAGTTTGTTCGTCTGAGAGAAATATGTACTCAATAGCAAAGCAACTGTTTTAAACTGGAACATACTCATCACACGTACAATGTTTGATGCTTTAGTGAAGCTGCTGCCATGGACAGAATCATATTCATGAGGTACTGGATGAAGTTTTTAATCCACGTATGGGAGTGAATAGCCGCTGTCTATTGAGAGTAACCAACAAAAACAGTGGAAGAAAGAAATCAATGTGATTATGTTGTTTGTCCCTGAAGTTGAAGCAAAGACTTATGGGAAACATTTTGAACGATGTAAGCACACAACTAAATGCAATATGATGTAAACCTAAATTAAGAATTGTATCATATTTCTAAAATTAGCCCATTATTAGATGACAAAGTAATTATATTAGTTGAAGCCCTGCCTCCTTTTTATTCTCAGAAAAAAATATATTTTGACATATTGTTGATGTCCAATCCACAATCCTTTCCCCTCCCTCCCTCCCTCCCTCCCTCTCTCCCAGGCTGCACTGAGTAAATGTGCAAAATGTGCTTGTGTCAATACAGACGAGCCTAATGGTCTGTGTGTTTAAACTCCTCAATGGGACGACACTGGGGCTTTGGTGGGTCATAATGGGAACACCAATGTGTGAAATATGTTATGCAAAGGAAGCAGGCGAGTGATGTAGCAAAGGGCCACCGTTTGGCAGTAAGTCGAGGGAGAGTCAGCAATAAAGAGCGGACTAAAGTAAACCAGCTGCTGACATTCAGTTTTGGCAGCGAACACCCCGAGCAAGAGACGCCTCCCAACGTTGACACAAATAAACGGCACAGAGCCAGGCTGCACCTCACAAAGCAGGTGGAAGAACTGCAGAACCGCCATTCAGTATCCCAATGTAATAAAGTAACAGGAGAAAGATGAGGTTCAATAAAGTTTACAGCTGTAAATCACATGAACTTTGGAGAAGGGTAAACGAATGTCCTGGAGGAAATGTGCGTTAAATAATATAATTAACACTTTACATATATTGTGTATTTCATACTAGAAACAGCAGTTTTCTGTTGAAATCAATCAACTCTCCTCTTGTCTCAATGCATGCTGGTCTAAATCGCTCAATTTTAGTGACCAAAGGTTGTTCAATACATTGCACAATGCAGTAGTAGCAGTATTGTTCAAAAAACATGATAGTTGCTATGGTATGAAAATAATTACAAGGTCAAAGTTATCCAAATTCATTCTGTAACAGTACTATACACATATACTCACACACACACACACATATATATATATACACACACACACACACACATACACACACACACATATATATATCCATAAGTCTGAATTCATTTACTTGTTTGGCTCTTATTTGTATCAATTATTTTCAGGCATTCAGTGCATGAGGTTGATAGTTGTGGATAGTGATGCCTCTAAATTCTGACCCTGATGAATAGTAAATGATGACAATGATCAGATCAGGTGGAACAATTTTACACAACAAACTGACACCGGGAAAAGAGAAAGCACTGGTGTTGCTGTAATATTCAGTTTAGATAAAAAAGGCGAATTGTGTCATGTTGAGTGGAAGTTCTGTGAGCTTTTATGTGAATTATTATGCTGAGAGCCCATTCATTTGCTTCAGACAAATGTCAGAAGCAGTCATGGCCTCTGACAGTAGAAATATTAATGGCAAGTGGTGTCGGAAAGTATGAATAAAACATCACGGGTTTGTGTTTGACAATTCCATCACTGCTAATAAAACTATGGGTGTACTGGGCTTTGGCCAATCATCACACTGGCAGCATTAATTGAAATGGCAACATAATTATAAATCCAATTAATCGTGCAGCTTTAATGGCAAGAAAATCACATAACCGAGACTTGACCTTCAGAATGGAATGTGCTCTCTGCCCACACACATTAAGAGAAGCAGAATCAATACATAAACTTTCAAATCAATTAGAGCAGTGCATTGTTTGTGCCGCGAGACAAATATGCAAACATTCATTTGGGGTTAAATCGTTTGTGACCACCCCAACAATTTAATTAGGAAGTTTAGGAAATGCAGAGATTGTGCTGGGATGTGGTTACACTGTGTAATTAGATGCAGGTGATTGCAAAAGAGCTTAAAGATAAATACTGAGAGCAATTAAGAGTAAATGCTAATATTAGACTCGCAATTTCAAACTTTAATAAGTCATCACTATATCAAAGCGTCAAATGACATTTTCATCATTAAAATAAAGTTTCACCTTATTCAAAAGTGAAGTAAAAGGAAACACTTCTGAAATTCAAAGAAACAAACAAAGAGCATTGTCTAATAATCCCTAGATCACAGGTTTTGTGTTGATCTCTCTGATCGATCACTGGAGGTGTTATATCTCTAATCCTATCATTCCTCCTGACATTGACCTCTGGGCCATGTCATGATCCTGTTTCCAGACTGAGCCTGATTCCTGTGCCACCATCACTGAAACCATTAGAGCTCAGCACACACGCGAAAAAAAAAAAAAAAAAAACTCATCCGTTCACATCACAAAGGTGTCACGCTCGGAGCAGCTCAGAGCACAGTCATGAAGCACAGAGAGGGTTTTGAGGGTGATAAGGTCTGAGAAATAACAAAAGGGGTTAAGATTCAGCAGGGTAATTATTACATTTAATGAAAAACCTCTTCACTATGCCTCCCTCGCTCGCACTGACTTCTCTTGACCTGTAGGGCTTTGTAATATCCTGTTGACAGGGGAATGTCCTATCAATGTCTGGTCCAAACAACCTGGATACTGGTGGGATTAGTTGGGGGTTACAGTTCACGAGTTAAAGCATGATTTCTCCCTCAACATGAACAGTACACTGACAGGTACAATAACAGGCAACAACACTATATTTCAGCATCAAGCTGTACGTCTCTTTGCTGCTTTCTGATCACACGGAGGCTGTATCAATGTGCAAGTCCACTGAACTTAAGATTCATCTCTTTTGTGACAAAAAAGCTGACCGCCTCCTGGTTCTACACACACTTCAGAAAAGCAAACAATCGGGTCAAGGAATAGCAGTCGCATTGTTGCCTCTCCACATTTCTCATAAAGGCCCTCCTCCTCCTCCTCTACTTCCTGAGTCTCAATGAAAACCTGAATGAGGTCCAAACAAAGCGGAGCTGTCAGTGGTCTGCTAGATGGGCTGGATTAAGCATAGAAATTAAGACCTGTCATAGACTTTAGCCAAATAGACTCCCTGTATCTAAGAGGCAGTGGCAAGGAGCCACATTTCTTTCATGACAGGGTTTTAATGAGCTCTAATTAAATATCCATGGGCTCAGCAATTGTCCAGGGGTAAGAGGTGGATCGCTGCCCACCTATAACCAGAATAACAAGAAACAGGAGAGATGCAATCTCAAAGGGAAACCTGCTGCAGCCACCCTGTCTTTCATTTGCACGTTGCAACCCCATGTTGCCGTGGCAAATGGAAATTTCTTTTGTCAAGTACGACTATGCTATGATTAATATAAATAAAGCAATAGTACGAGTCCATGGTCATTCTAGGAACTCTGTGAGGCTGAAATCCTCAGTTTGGTGAAGGAAAATGATTGTTTAAAAAGACCATGAATGTCTAAACCATTGTATGTTTTATTCAAAGCATTTTAAATTGTTAAAATGCCCAAAATAAATCCCTTGCTTTGCATTGGCTGCGGCGCTACAGAAGATGTCCACTGATGCCCCATCCAACAAGAGGGTGCAGTTTTTTTCTATTTTCTTGTTTTTTCTATTTTTAACAGTGGGGGCGGTCCGGACAAAATTAACCTAACAGAAACACTCAGGTGGTTTTATTGGATAAGTGATGCAGGAACGCTTTTCCAAATTAATTACAATTTAATCAAATGAATAACTCCCCTTCACCACAAGAAACCAAAAATATAACACAATATAACTTGAAATACAGGCTACTCAGGAAACTAATAAATACTGTATTCATCACAAGTGACTTAGAGCTTGTAAACTCAACAGACACAAAAGATTCAAAATGAAATGAAAATGATTCTTCTACAAACATATACAGCCATGTTCAGCAGTGCAGTGCAGAGGGGTTTAATGTCATTGAATTATAAGCAAGTACACTGTGTGTTAACATGTCGGTGGAGAGGATTTGCAGCCTGAAGCATCAATAGTGGGAAACAGCTCCCATTTGTTTTGTAGGACTGATGCAAATTAAAAAAAAAAAAATCTTTATTAGTTTACTTCTTCCTCAGTTAGCTTTTAGAGTTGTCCAAGGGTTAGTGTTTATCTAAAGACATTCTCAGGAAGTGTTCTTTTGAAGTACAGCTATTTCTTCCAAATATGGACAATTTTATCTGACAGCTCACCCAAAGCAAAGCTGTTTTTTGTTTAGCAGTGATTAATTCTCGACTTTAAGTGGTTTGCCAAGAACCCCCAAGGCCAGAAGATGGAGAGTCATATAGACTGTAAATCTTTATGATAGAAGTTTGCAATATCTTTCTCTAATAATCTGTCAAATTACAAGAAAAGCAGCTGCTCCAGCAAACTGAGATCGAGAAACAAAGCTGGTGATGTACTGCAACACTAAAGCTTAGAGTTGGCACTTAAAGCAAGAAACTGGAAACTACAGGTTTACGCATTCAAACTGTTAACCAACTTTGTACATTGGACCCTGGAAGGATCAAGTTATCTCTCATTTAACTTCAGAATGACAAGAAAACAAAAGCCACCTGCGCTGTCCTCTCTTCTCCTGCTGCACATAGTTTGAGAAGTTTCTGCATTTCAGTAAAAAGCTATGGCCTTGTAGCAAAACCTCTGTGTGGTGCTTCCGATTCATCATTTTGTGTCACATTCCTGTGCACGATCCGTGTGAACACCTTCCAGCAACTGCAATTCCTTCCGCCTGGCTGTGTTTTATTCATGGGTGCCTCTCTCTGCTCCATTAGGCAACAGAGGTGCCTCCACTCTGAGGAGGATGCATAGCATGTGGTACAATCACAACAGAGGTGATCAGGTAATTTCTGCAAAAAAGAACCATTTAAGATGCTTGAAGAGAGGGAGTTGTTAGAGGTATTCAAACTTCAGACATGTTCATTCACAAGATGTATCTACCATAATGATGTGCAGTTCCAGCAAAATGAACAGCAGGCATCAACTGGTGCTAAAATCCCTCACACTGCATTTAAGTTGATGCTTAGCTAGCAAAATCGGTTTACATGAATAGGCACAACGTTTACAGCTCATTGGAATGCTCAGGACAGGACTTCTCTTTTCAGTCTGGTCAATGCATCCGTGACTTTGAAGCTAACTCCCTACCTTATCTTTTCCTAGTTGTGGGTGCTAGTTATGGTAGCTTTGAAGATAAATGAAGTGGAATTGGTACGCTGACGATACTCACTTCAAGTTACCCAATGCTACATTGTGTTGACGTCTGTACTTACGCAATTAAAAACATTTCAAATAACGTTTGAACTCTGAGAAATTCACAGTGATATTCCAAGTAACAGGATTTTTTTGTTTTATTGCCTTTAATTGAGTTACATCATATTCCAGGAAAAAAAGAAAAGTTAGTCATTTTCCCTTCTTTCCATATTGGTACTGTAGTGGATTACAATTCTCCATTGCCAAGGAGAATTAGATGGAAAATAGATGGATTAAAACTAAGATTGAGGGAGCTTCATCATCATTAACAGGTGGTTAAGCTTAGGGAACAATTGTGGACACAGTTGTAGCAGCACAGCACTGATTTCCTTTAAGTCCAATGATTTGTTGATCTATTGCTCCGACCTCACCTCCTCTGTAAACAAGATGTGTGGCTCTATAACCTCACATGGTCTTCCTCCTTTGTTCCTGTCATTATCAGAGGAAGATATTCTCACTCAAACATAAACATGCCATTTGGGTGCAGTTTCTGAAATGACTGATGCTGCTGTTACTCTCTCTTCCATCCCTGTACAATCTGTCTCTTACAGGAGAGAATCTGCCATAAAAAGCTGCTGAAGATATGTAGAATCATAACTCCTCTCCGTGCTACATGTCACAAGGTTTTCATCTCCTTCCCTTATATCTTGTTTTTTCCCCTCAGAGCTGCAATCTAAAACTACTTCTCCATACAAGATCACAGTCCAGCCACTGAAGTAAATCAACCAATGAGATTATTTCTGCTTGAGCAGCTGAGAAATGTTCCTTCAGCTGAAGCTCACCAAATATGCATTTGGCCACGATGCCGTGACTGCTAACTGCTGCCTCGCTCCCATGAATCTCTCTGTTAGTGCTTGTGTAACTCCAGTTACATTTCTGTTACTGTCTTGCCGCACTTTAAAAATTGAATCGTTTACGGGTTGTTTTGATTCCTTTGGTGGATATGTGGAGGAGGGAGAGAGGCAAAGAAAGAATGTGCTGCTGGAGGAAACAAGAGGAGGAATACAAGGGAGAGACAGAGGGATCGACGAGGAAAGGGAGCCGCCCGCACACTTGTCAGAACTGGAGATCTGTCTCATGACTTAAACATTCTGGGGGATGAAATATGCCTCCCCCCACTGCAGGGATTCTTTTTCCAGTTAAACCTGCAGCTTCAGCAATGTGAGAGGCATACATCAATGAGAGCATTGTACCAGTGTGTTGTGATCGTATTGTGCTGTCTCATTGCTACTGGGGCTGCAGTGATCACACTGTGGAATTATGGAAAAATGTGGTAAAACAATACCTCTGCCAGAAACAGCAGAGTAATGGGATATAACAAACCACTCTGCAACATAATGGCCACAGTGTAACACGCCAGGTGATGAATAACCTTTGCAAGTGGCTCCATTCATACAAAGAGACAGTTCTTGGTATGAGAAAAGTATCTTATAATATAGGTGGGGATGTTATTGCATGTCTGGTACGTCCCGTGATTCTTGTCAATCTTTACATATTGCACACACAGGACCACTGTTTACCCCCAGGGAAAATTACATCAGATATGAGTATGAGTCCATCGAAATACAAAGAAGTTCTCTGGAGTTGAGAGCAGAATTTGAAGTTCCATAACATGGAATGAACCCATTCTTAACAGCATCTCATCATACATGAGCATTTAATATACAGCTGGATGTTAAATTAATTGAATAATAAATAAGTTAAAAGTGGTGCAATCAGAACATTAAGACCCAAAGAACTCTTTTCATATTTTGCCATCTATCCAGTGTCAACACTTCCTATTTATGACCTCATAAGACACATAACAACGCCAATGATTTGATTGTTTTTCTAAATTTCATACCATGGCCACAAATTGTCATATTTACAAAAAGAAAAGGAGCTGGAGTAACTGTAATGAGTTGGAGAAGGTGAAAATGTCGGAGGGTCCATTGCTGCTGTTGCTAACACTCAACAAAATCTGGAATGCAGTGAAGGTCAGATTCCATGAGAGGAGTGTTATACAACCCGGGTGGATGGGAGGGCACAGAGGAGGGCTTTCACTCGCTTGCCTTGCTGACTTCAGAAGCACCACAAATTCCTCAAGGGTATTTATCTGTAGCCAGGTGATTTCCAGGCCTTGCCATCCTCAGACACTCAGAGCCGAGAGCGAAGGGAAGGAGGGAAGGAGGAAAGGAGAGAGGGATGTAAAATATATCCGTACTCATGCGATAAATAAAGAGAGAGAGGAAATGAGAGAACATTTCCAAATGTATTGCACCTGTATGTTTGTCTTCATTTTGAAGGAAAGCAAAGGGCAGACAAGATGGTTGTGACATATTTTTGAAAACAGGAAAGAGGAGTATTGTTTTTCTGTATCCAGGTCATGTAGTATATAGACCATCCTCAAGAGAAGGACAAAAAAAGAACAGGGAAGGAAAGGAGGGGGTATCATCAGTCTGAAGCAAAAAAAAAAAGAAAAAGTAGGAATGAGGAAAGAAGAAAGAACAGAAAGCTGTAGGAACCTTGATACACTGGTCGTGTAAAAATGATTTCTTAGAAAGATTAAGACTATTCTCAGTTTGAGCAGGAAAGAAAGAGAACAGGAACAGGAGGAGGAGGAAGGGAGGGAGGGAGCAAGACGGGTAGTTTTTGATTATTTATTGTAAA
This sequence comes from Pseudorhombus dupliciocellatus, assembly GCA_016785235.1. Lineage (NCBI taxonomy): Eukaryota > Metazoa > Chordata > Actinopteri > Pleuronectiformes > Paralichthyidae > Pseudorhombus > Pseudorhombus dupliciocellatus. The sequence goes on from JAFBJW010000117.1 coordinate 5,156,333, forward strand.
AGTAATTATAATTAAGTAGGCATGATGGGAGAGAAAGAACAGAGGACAGAAAAATTGGTCAAGCAAAAGTAGAGTGGAAGTAACCCTCGAACCCTGACTGCCTTTTACCTTCGTCAGCCCCCCAACCCAGTATATTCTTGGGTGTTTACTGGCTCCATGCAGCACCAATTAGCAGTCATGTAAACATGGCGCCTGAGTGGACACACTCATTTTCTCTCCATGATTTATTTTACCAAACTGGACAGAGAGGAAAATCTGTCAGCCAGTAAGAGGAAAGGTGGAAAGGAGTCAGTCGCCTTAAATTATCCATCTATCTCAACCCTACATACACATGTGTCACGTCTGTCCAATCTCTGACTCTGGATCCACAGCAGCTCAGGGATAATGCAGGGCTCATGACACAAATTGAACATTTTCAACATGACGTGCACGAGTGCAAGCACTGGACTTACCCTATCAGGAATCTAAATGACATGTCCTCTGTGCCATTTCCAGTGTATGTTCAGGAAATGGAACATGGGATTCTGGGAGACATCTGTTTTATGTTCTAAACCCCTTTCAATACTTCTCTGTTCTTTTAGCCCCTGCACCTCACACTCGACATCACCTCTGTGATAACAAAGGAGGTTCTCTGTTTGTGGAGCTGACTGTGCCTTCAGTTTGATACACTGAGACATTAGCATTTAGATAACCCAGCCGAATGTAGGATGTGAGGGAATTGGAAACATGAATAGCGTAAACACTGAGAATAAGCAGAAGTTGCATTATGAATTAACACAAGTTTGTCTTTTATCCTTTTTTTAAATGGGGAAAAAATAACAATAACAGGACGGTCTGCACGGGTTGTTTTTCCTCATGTGGTGATCCCCTTTCACAACTGTGTGGGAAACAAATCAAAGGTGTTTGATAGAAACCCTGTAACCAGAACTGACACTGTGGTGAGTTCCATTCTAGTACAGATTTTTTTTTTCCTTTTCAGGTCTACAGTATGAAGTTAAAAGCTTTGATCAGAAACAAAAGAACCTGTTAAAAGTATGTTAACAGACATGGCTGTGTTTGAAATAAATTCTTTACAATACATTTAATTGTAAACAGTTTACTGTAATTGTCACTCAATCATGATTTTTATTGTTATCTTAAAGAAACCTTTTGGACTCTAGGTGCTTAAACCTGGATTATTCCATCGAGGAACTCATATTGTATCTGGTCATTTTTCCCTTTAGCCCCATTTCACTGCATGGCTGTTATTTTAGTCCAAATGGATTATTTTAAGTAATAAGTTCTCTGAAAAAAATGTGAGCTCAAAAGCTAATGTTCATCTCATAGGAGAGCAGTTTCATCCAGTAAAGAAAGTGATAAAAGAGATTAATATTCCAACCAATTGTGCACAGGGATCTCATGAATCCTGCCATCCTGGTTCATCACTTCTGATTCTGCTCCTGTGCTCATATATTATTTTCACATCCTGCCCTTTTATCTGATTTCATACACCAATCTAAGTGGGATGAAAGTGGCTGGAGCCTCGCTGAGATCGATCTGAGCTCCATGCTGGGAGAGACATGGCCAAAATATTCCCTTAAATGGGCACAGCACTGATGTTGGCTCTGATGGGGAGACTCTGCAGAAGTCAACATTTTCAATCATATCCCCAAAGGTTTTGTTTTTGAGTTTGGCAGCCAGAGAATAACAAAAAAATATTGTGGGTCCCTGGATTTATTCTTAATCAAAAAAGAGAAATAATTAGCTCTGGATCTCACCCTTTGTTTTTTTTTTGTTTTTTTTTGTTTTTTTTAATTTACATTTCCTCTGAGCTACAGAGAGAGAGAGAGAGAGAGAGAAAGGAAGTGTGGGTGCTGCAGAGACCCTGAGGCAATCAGTATTCTAGTCACCTGCTGCACAACATTAAGAGCATGCTAGCAGGCGGTGGACAAAGACAGACACAGCCAACTGATGTATATGGAGACACATGCACGCTCACATGCACGCACACCAACCACACGAATAAACAAACACAATCAACCACATACACGCTTTCAAAAACCTTATTGAAATAAATTGCAGTCTCCCTGGCAAGCTGCACCTACAGCACATTCTTAGCTGACTGCGGGGGGGGGGGGGGGGGGGGGGGGGGGGGGGGAGAGGGGGGGAGAGAGAGAGAGAGGGAGAGCAACAGATGATTAAAGCTTGACAAAAGGTGGGGACACGTGACAACAAGGCTGCAAGTCAATCAGCAGGGTGCAATATGAGCTCCTTGCCCAGATTCCAGGTAATGGAAGGGGGGGTGAGAGAGATAATGGAGTGATGTTGGACAACACGATCAACTTTCAAGACCTCTTTGATGTCCAGGGTCAAAATATACTCCCCCCTCCAGAATAGAGAGGAGAGTTTTTTCTCTGGTCAACATCGGCGATTAAATGGTATTAGAGGTGTTTCCCCCCTCAAGCTCTTGAATAACAACAGGCCAGATGAAGCATTCGTGAGGAATAAACCCGTGCGGGTTAAAACTCCTGCAGGTTTGGACGGCCTGTAGCCATGGCAGGTGGTAGTTAACATTTCAAAGAGTAAGTCCTCTGAATTCCTGTGATAACTTCTTTAAGGGGGAAAAATAAACAACCAAAAAAAGGGAAGATGCAGACAAAGACTCCACCTGAATTGAAGGTGGTCTTGTGATGAAGGAGTGAGGGAAGGAGGAGCTTGGGGGGGGGGCGACTGTCGTTAGGCAGCAAAAACATCTCTCAGTGTTATCACAAGGGCGTTCTGTCATTGACGCCACCACCACCGCGGCTATATTCATGGTGGTTTAGACGAGAGTGAGCTATTACCATCTAAAATTGACGGCCTGGGGATGCTGAATATGTGGGTGAGTGTATGTGTTCTCATACATGTTAATGCATGTGTGTCAGTGAATGTGTTCCCTTTCCCTCCCTTCCTCCCTCCACCCCAAACACCAGCACCCCCACTCCTTAGCCTGTCAGTGGCATGGGCCTCTGATTGGGGGCCCTGGGCTCAGTCACCACGGAAACTGCACCAAAGCAAACAAAGGGGTGGAACGGAGCAGAGAGAATACAGTGACACAAAGGGGGCTACCTAGCACAGTGGAAGATTTCAGGAAAGGCTCACACAAAGCCGAGTCGGCGTTTAACAGTGAGCCTGGAGTAGACGTCGCTCGCTGTGCAGCTCATTAACAACACTGCCTCTGAAATCTGCAGTTCGCCACTGTGGTTGGAGATTTCAAATTAATTTCCTGTCTCTCTCCCTCTTCCTCCCTGCTTCGGAATTGCATCATTAACATATGCAAATGACAATGTCGAGGATGTGATTAGTTGAATTGCACAAAATTTGCTGTGATTTTCCATGCGGTGCATAAATGGAGTCAACCCCAAAGTCACTTCAATTCATCCTCTGCTTATCGCGCCGTCTTTTGTCAATCAAACTGCAGCTGGCTGACGAGACACCGATAAAGCTTTGATACCCCTTACAAGCTCCTTGGAGTTTCACTGGAAAACAGCATTAACACAAGAAGACGGATTCACGCCAGCTGCAACAATAACAACAAGACAATAAGGTTATTAGGATTAGCTATTGTTAATAAAAACTAACCCGATTAAGGCAAATTAAATCCCTGAACCCTAATTCAAAATAAAAGCCCTTAATAAAACAGCGATAGAGGATTTAAATATGTGACATGTCAGTCAAATCATTCAACATATCCTCAGCCAATGTTCTGTCTGTAACGTGAGTGAAGGAGAAATAGAAGGAGACATGGCAACGCACAGGAAGTCATTGTACTAAAGCAGGGGATTACATTTTCTCAGAGGCCTGTGGTTGGTCCAGTCTGCTGAGACTCATTAAGAATGGCCTTGACATTAAGGGCGCTCTCTCTTTCAACCTGTTTGCGGCCAAGATGCTGAGATCAAACGGAGTGCTATAGGTGAGGGCACTCTCAATGGCCTAAAGCTGGTCATTCATCCTTTTTAAAGACAGGAAATCAGGCTAAATGGAGGCCCAGCTCCTCCCTCTCGCTGCTAAAGAGGCTTCTGAAGCTGCAGAGTTTTTGCAGTAAAGAATTTCAAGTGGCCATGGGCCTTTGAGGGGGAGTGCAGAACCAATAAAACCCAGGATTACTTGTGTCAAAGAAACACACCTGCATTTCATACATTGTCAGGGTGTTTTCCTAATCACTCACCCCAGGCAATCTGAAATGAAATGCCCCTTTTTCTTTTCAGAGGAAATTCAAACCAAAACAGCTCCGTGTTAGAATATTTTTCATGTGTTTTTACTTGTCTAGCATGTGCTTTTCCACTGTTTATGCCCATGCACTTCAAATACCACCAGGGAAATAAAGGCCCTTTGTTTGACTGAGCTGACACATCTTTGACTTTTCTGCCCAGAAGTCAGCGCGCTGTGGGATTCATCCCGTGCTCCTGCTCTTGCTGGCACAAGAAAGAACTATTACTTTGAAATAATAGGCTTGCCATTGTATTACAGTGTCAGTGTCAGTAACAGCTCTGGGTTTGCCACATGAAAAGGTCAGCTGACTATATAGAAAACAAAATAATGATGGTTAGTGCACAGTGCGAGTGTAGTTATTTTTACAGTTGGAGCGTCCACACACCACAAAAGCATGTTGGTTGATTATGACATTTCACACAATGATCACAGCATCCAGTTCCAAATAAAACCTCTGACAATCTTTGATGAGAACTTCAGACAATGAAAGAAACATGTTCCAACGTGGAGGAGGTGAGTTTTATAACTACTACGGCAGGAAAGCTACAAAGGGACATGAAGCTCATTTGGAGTTGCTGCCTGTGTTTACAGTGTAGAATCAGTATTCTGTATCAGACCACGGGGCTGAACAATAAAAGGAGCTGCATTGCCTCCCTCACCCTCCTCTCACTCCCTCTCTTTCTATCTGTGACAGATGTGTGATTGATACCCGTGGTGCTGGGTGATATGCTGTTTCCAATTTTAGCCTGCTCACTTGGGGACTCTCACAGCAACAGGTAAATTGGACACTGAAGCCAGAGTCCATTCGTACTGTAAATAGGCTCTGACAAATGATTCTGCATGATAGTCGAAACCCAGATATAAATGATGTAGCATGTGACGCTCAACGAGTGGCACACACAATCTACCATCTATGTCTCTTGCACTTGTGTGCTCACTGCTGCTCATGCTCAAAATGTGTCTGTAATAAAAAAAAATCATCATTGTAAAAATCATTGTACTGAATTTGAGAACAGTGAAGATCAGTATTGTCATGAGCAAATATTTGCATCTCATCAGAAAGAATTGGAATTGAACTTTCAGAAAACTGGCAATTAAAACACCTCTAAATAAATATTAGGAAGTGTATTCAGGTGTATTTTGATAATTGCATAATATACCACAAATATACCATCATCACAATATCTACTTGGTTTATAGGTCTTGCAAAAGCCTGCTTGAACAGCCATTACTGGTGTTCTGGATGGCATGCATTCATAATCTGCTTGTCAATATATTGCTAATCAGACAGCCCTGCTGCCCTGGATAATAAATCAAAGATATTCATTGACAGGCCTGTCCAGGGTTTTTCCCGCAAATTGTGATCCTAGAGTGGAAACTAGCGCTCATGCTTGTCCTGGGGCTGATGTCGTCAAGCAGTATATTAGATTAGTCTATATATCATCACCACATTCACCATCAAAGCAATGTGCATATTCCCTAATTTCTACCAATTTAAAATGTGCAAAAACCAGATGCAGGAGACTCCAACAATACATTAGATTAGCAATCCTGAGTGCTGCATGTGCAGATTGTATTGTGTGATGTTTTTACTCCACATTAAGTTTTTTTCACCCTCCTGCTTCTAACCTCTTCCACATACTTTCACTTGGATAACCACTTAGTGCTGCTTCAAATCATACATTTTCAAAGATCAAAATAAAATCATCAGATCTCAAGTTCATTCCACCGTCATATAAAGAAGCATATTAAAAACAAAACCTGTGAGTGTTAAGGTCTGTGTATTTGTGTACACCGGGGCTGCTGTTGTTTTTCTACAGTTGCCTCCTATAACAAAGGCTTCTAATGACATCTGTAAACCATTGTTTGCAGAGGGAGATGACCTGAAATCACAGGGTCACTCTCTAAAAATGTAATTTGCTTTTTTGAGGCTACACTTTCTTTTTCTTTGCTTTTCCGTTCACGTCACACAGCCTGGAGGAAACTGGGTCATTTTAATCATTTGAATCTCATTAGGTAACCAGGCCAGTTATCTACCAGGTACATGTAGGTCAGAGTCCATCTTGGCTCCCTTGTGGTTTCTGACCACAGCCTTCCCTCGGCTGTCACTCGTGATTAATCTGCTAATGACCACATGCAAATTTTCCAAATAGCCCTGCTCACTGTGACTGTACAACTAATGGATGTCAGCGGAGACTGTTTAGCCATGACATGCATATGTATGAGCCTGCATATATAGCAGCCAAGTTGCTTTTGATCACCATGGACAGAATGAGGGGCTGAGATGAATGGTGGTCCAGAGCTGAGGCACATTAGCTGCAGACCACCTGTCTTTCACTCCCTGCAGGATTTAACAGATGTACACACACCATCAAGACTGTAACGTTTTGGTACAGCTTACAATAGTGCAACTTTCCCACCAAAGACTAAGCAAATTTTCACACTCCTGAAACAAAACACAAAAACACAACGGCAATGTGACAACAAGAAATCATTAATATTCAAATTGTCTAAATAAACAAAGAGGAGTACAAGACATTTAGGTCATTTGGAAAGTTGCATTTCATTCAGGTGAGTCAGTTCTGTGTTCAATGACTCAGTGGCTAAGTCTTTTTACTGGGTCACTCAATAGTTCCCAGCTACTCTTAATTACATCTGTCAAAATGTCAAAGCCAGAAATGGCAAGTTTCCTACAGTATATTCACTTGAATTATTGTTGTCCTTGACAGAACAAAGTAAACTGTAGTGCATTTCAGAATGTAAAATATGTCTTGAAAACCAAAAAAAAAAACAAAAAAAAAAACACAAAAGTGGAAGAGAAATATTTTGTACTGAACAATCTGACTGATTCATTGCAGATATAGGTTTTCTGCATTCTTAGGGAAGGTTTTGAACCATGTACTGTAAAGGAGCAAAACAATGTTTAACATACACACATTTAACATCATACTTAATATTCAGCAAACATCATCTATGCCTCCTTGCAAGTCTCAGACACAAATGAGCTTGAGTCTTTCCAAGGATACTGGGACACATGCTGTGAGCCCGGTTGGGTATTTAGTAGATATGGAAAAAATCTTTTGATTAGAACTTGGAAATTGCTTCTGTCAAGGCCACTCAGTTGTGGGAGATAGCTCCTGCTGGAAGTGGGTCTCAATTTGAAAAGAGAAGTAATCTAATGTGGCATCTTGATAACATTGATCAGGAAAGGGGAGGGGAGGATAAGACCTTGTTCCAGAACACTCTGGGTTTCATATTCCCACTGTGCTGAATATGTTTAAATCTTTCAAACTATAACGACTGTTGCTTCATTGATCCTGATCAAAGATTACATGCTTGCAACTGCTGTAACTCTGGAGAATTATAATGTACAAACTGAAATCAAAGCATGCTCAGCTGCACCATTTTGGGAAAAACTCATTATCACAGTGTGGCTGATGTAGACGGCACATGCTCCAATTATGGTATTTAAATGTTTAATAAGCACAATCAATGCAGCGAATGAAATCTGCCACATGGGGCTTCAGGGAACAGTAACTTACTCTGAGGGTTACCTTTACCTCATGGCAAAAAAAGTCCATTTTAAAGAACTCCGGCATTCCTTTTGTAACCATTTTAAGGGCCAGTGCCTCCTGGTCGAGAGGTGGTCACTGAATGGACTAATTCTGCAGGATTAGTGCTCTGTGGTGGTGATCTTGCCAGCCAAACAAATGTGACCTTATGGTGCAGAATATGTGCATGGCCAACTATACACTGACTCCATAGGAGGGGGCAGTTCAGTCAAGGGATTAGTGGGAATTAGCCATTGAGGCATGCCCTACCGTTTTCAGATTGTCTTCTCTGACTTTGAAAGACTTGTTGAACAAAACTCACATCACAGAAAGAGGTTGGATGGGGGTGATGGGGGTTGGGGACTGCTGGCACAATTTGTAAAATACCAGATAAAAAAAGGAAACTCAGTGGAAGGTATAAGCCTATAGACAGGAGGGCTAAGCAAACTCATAACATCCACAGTTTGTGCTGCAGGGATGTGTTTTCAGTTTCCAAAGGCCAAAGAGAGAGCGCCGGGGGGATAAAAGCCCAGAGAGGTGGACATGCTAGAGCTGCAATACACAAAACCCGGGCTCCATGTGTGTCAGGTGACCTTTTGTTCCTGACTGGGCTCAGTTCTGCAGCACTGCACAGCCAAATAAACAGTAAATGTTCCAGAGGATGGCTGCCCTACCAGCTTAAGTAGCATCTGACAGATGATACGCAAAGAGAGATAATGTGGCTGTGGCATAAAAGAACACAGCTCTCCTGCTCTCTGACTAACACAACATGATGGTGATTCATCTCCTGTCCAGTTTTTTAAAAGCCTTGGCTGGCTGTTCTTTTCATTCAGATGCTGGGAGACATCTCTCTGGAAAAATCCTCTAAATAACAGAAGTGGTGCCTTTTGTGATCTATTATACATTTTTAGCAGTAACGGAAAAAGTAGCACTTTCTTTAGATGAAGCAGTGGGTCAATGAAGCCAGATTGATTTTGGCATCACCACCTGGTGTACGAGCACTATTTATATTTTTCTTCTGCAGAGCTCTATAGAACGGAACAGTGCATACTGTGATTTCCCAGAGCAGCATGCATGCAGCAGAGAGAGAGAGAAAAAAAGTGTCTGAACATAAACAGACCAATCAACCAATCAATAAACACAGTCAGCCCCCGAGCTGCTGCTGAGTGACGAATAAACAGAACAACAGCGAGGGAGAGAACAGCAACTGAAAAGAGCGGCCCTGGCTGTATCTCAAACATCGTTAAGAAAGAATCCCCAGGAAGACGTCATCGTGCTGCTCTAACTGTTTGATGGATAAGTGCAGAGAAGAAAGTATACATCAACAGAAGATATGACTACGTCAAGAACTATTACTTCAATAGGAAATATAATTTCACATATTCCAGGCTTTATGCATCATTGTCTCCATGTGAGACACAGAGCCCCAGGTTCTTAAACCAAACACATGGTATATGTTCCCTTTAATGCAATGCTGATCGTGTGTGTGAGGGGGGTACCTCATGGCAGCTGGTCACTTTTCACTTTTCACATGGGCGGCAGAGTGTCACTCAGGACACAGTCCAATGTCTCTTACTTTGTCCACATCCAGTCCTCCATCAATGAAGAAGAGGGAAACAGTCATGCTCGGTCCTGACGGTCATGAAGAAGAACACTGGCCACAGGCTCCTGGTGACTGTGTCTGGCCTCCATACCTTCACAGTTAGTGCCGCACTAGCACCGATGCTAACCATCAGCTACCTAGCATGCTAATAGTTTTGCTTAGCTCTCTGAACACTTTCAAACTGTCAAGAACACTAGTGAACAGTTGTATTACAGAGTTTTAACAAATGAGGGAGGCTACTTTAGTGACATTAATATCAATAACTGGTTACTGAGTAGTTGTTAGCTGTTGTTAGCATGGACACAAACACTGCTTCCTCCTCAGGTGCAATACATGAGGCCCTGTACAACCCTCTCTCATAGCTCCGCCCCTCAAAGAGATAGTCCACCCAAAAATAAACATTCCCTCATTAGTAAAGGTAATGAGTAAATAAAGAAAGCAATAAAAAAGCTTTTATCAAATTTGAACTAGACTAGCTTGAGTGTGAGTGAAGCATTTCCTTAATTAATCCATTAGCTCAAAGTTCTTAGGTTTTATTTGTCACATGCATCTTTATAACTCACCTGACACGTTCCTGTCTCTCTTACATAAACAGCTGCTGTCTCACTGGATGGATTTATATATTTTCAAACCAGGGTCCTCAGAGTTCCTATCTGCTTATCCTCTCTTATCCCCCTCACATCTCAGTCACCACAGGGGCCATCAACATTATCGGCTTTATGACATGACTGGTAAAGATCAGTTGGATGCCTTTTGAGCCCCCATTCCTTAGATTTAAGTCTTCTGACCACACTCCAACACACTATTAAAAACCATTTATGACTGAAATGTACTTAACAAGTCTGTCATCGCTGCGGCTTTGTTATCGTCAGTTGAACCAATAGAATGTGAAGTGGCTCACCGGGTGACGAAACCCCCGACAGTGAACTCTGAGGCCAGGGGATTTGGTCGTGGTGGACAGGTGGTTTCACTGGTGAGGCAGGAGCTCGGTACGGAGCCTTTGAAAACTCCTCAACTGGAAAATGTGGTCGCTTTTCAGGAGACAGGAGATCAGAGCAACAAATGACGACAAAGTCATTTGAAATTGTGCAGGATCCTAAAATCTTTTCCTCAAGAAGAACTGATGAAACATTGTGCAACATAAAATAAAATCAGTTTCCTGTTTCTAAAGGAACTTAAAGATAATTTTAAAAAAACGGTGACAATAAATGTAGGTGATCATGGTATAGATAATAATTTCATCATGATGCAACGTCATTTAACGTCTGCTGTAAGGTTAAACATGAGGGTATAGTGTAAATAGATGTTTATGGGTTTTGAATCTGACCTAACAATAGGCTGCATTTATTTCTCTGCTCCGTCAATACTGTATCTATAAAAGCTCGAGCTGTCTGCATAAAGCTGCCTTCTGCTGCTCCTCTGAATTAACCATCCGGTTATTTGACATCCACTCCTTCCTGACAGTTGACATGTGAGAGGTGAACATGTGGGGGTGAGGGATCTTCCTCATGAAATGCCAGAAGAAGCTCAACTGACCTCCAAGTTTCCCACGGATCAGCGAACACGGATATTATCCACTCGGCATGCACGAACAGAAATACTTACCAACTATTAAGTGTTCACAGGAGCACACTCACGCACACACAACACGCTTACTCATACACAAATCAATCACCTGGCTTGCGAGCTCGCTAATGATGTTGTTGACGTTAATGAGGGAGAGGACACGCTCATGAAGGCAGCTAACGATGCTAATCATGGAGATATCACACTGATGCCCCTGTAACAAGCCATCATGTCAGGGACTGAGTCATTGATTAACTAGGATCTGATGTGGCTTTTATGTGGGTGCATGTGGAGCTCTGTTTGATTGAAGTGCAAGAAACAGCTAAATGAAAAAAATAGCATCTGTAGCATGTGGAGGGTCTCTGGTGTTATTTACACCCCGAAGAGTGGGTGATGAAAAAACACCAATTAAGAGACAGAAGTAGTTAAGACTTGCTGTATACACTTTTAGCTAAATTTAAGGAACACTTCCATCATATCCAATGGGATTCGTACCTTCTTGCTTTGACAGCCTAACCACTGTAGCACCATGCCTCCTATAGGCCAAGTATGTTCTCATTTGTCTTAACTAAATATTTTTGCATTTTTTTATTTGATGAGATACACTTCATTTTTCACCACAGAGACTACACACTACTCTGCAACTTCAAAACTGAATTGAAACATCTGAGGATAGACAATCTGGTTCTGAACAATCTCACTGAAAAACCAGGAGCAATAATCTGCTGCTAACAGCCACCAGCCTCCTGGTTTCAGGCTTCCCACAGGATTTTTGATCCTTGCTGCAGGGATTTGCTTCCGTTCAGCCTCAAGAGCATTAGTGAGATCCAACACTGGTGATGTAGGTTGATAAGGTCCGGCTCACAGCCGGTGTTCCACTTCATCCTCAAGGTGTTTGATGGGGTTGAGGCCGGGGCTCTGTGCAAACCACTCCAGTTTCTTTTTCACCAAACTGGTTTAAAATCCTTTCACTGATGAAGAAGGTATCGTCATGTTGAGCGGGTCAGAACATCTGCATCCAACATACTTTAGTCCATATTGTGTGGAGCATGAGAAAAAAGTGAAAGCTCCTTCATGTGTGAGAAGCAAAGAAAAATGTTAACTTGAGGAGAGGAGAACTTATTTGCATTTGAGCCTTTTGTTTCCAGCTCACTGGCACTAATATCATTTACCATCCTCCAGCTGATTGCAAATCTGGGATCTGGTTTCCTTTCTATATCTAAATATTAATAGTCTCCATTACAGGAAAATTACTTTCATCTCCGACTCACATGGAGGGATTAGATTTTAATCAGCGCATTAAATATGACTTTCTATTCCTGCAGATGGGAGAGGATGGTGGGCGGGCAGTCAATTACCATCATGCTCTGTTTGCCGTCTCACAGTGATAAAGTCTTTGTTGTCACACAGAGGCTGAGAGAACATAAACAAAAAGACAGAGTGACTTGCGGGGATGAGGTGACCCAGTGATGAGCCTTTGGGTGGGATCAATGCATCGAGAACTAAAAGCTTTTAAAAAGATTTAAGCTGATAATGTTGGTTTCAATCCTCAATAACAGCTGCTTCAAAGCATCCATATTCCTCACAATGACACTAAATTGGAGTCAATCTGTTGTGTTTTGCTGGCACTGTTGCCATGGTGAGGAAATGAAACCACTTTCTCTTCTACTTTTCACTTCATTTCCCTTCAACTCTTTTCATTATTCTTTCAGCAGACACTTGTATTTTCATGTCCCTTGCTGGAAATACTAGGAGACACTCAACATGTCTGGGTGATGGAACTAATGATTGGATGAAGGTGAACATTTTAACACCAATGATTTTCAGAAGAAATGTCCCCAAAACACATTCATGACCAATTGTTTTCTAATCTGATTATATATATATATTCTGTTGTATGTACATATTCTTATGTGGCTTCTAATGCAGTTATATTCTTTTAAGAGTTTTTTTTTTTCATTTAGTATCTATTCATCCTGATAATTCAGACAGATTCAGAAAGGTAAAGGTGGATCTGATTGTCTAGAGAGTGACTTTGATTCCCCACAGTGCACCTGTAAATGACAGGGCCAGGTGAGATCAATGAAGTCTAATGAGCTACTCAGGGCTTTTTAAACCCAGGCTGAAGGGATTTGTGTGTGAGGCCTTGAGGTTCGACATGGCTCAGGTACTCAGTTTTATTTGTGCGCTCATGACACTTGCTGTTTCAAGGCAAGACTTTTTTAATGAGAGGCCCAGTTGTTACTTGCCGGTGCCCAGGAAACCTGACTTTGGAGTGAAGTAAGACATATCTTTGTCCTCAAGGTTCAATTGGTTTGTTTTCAGACTTGCCTGATGTAATTTCATGTCATTAACAGCTTTTCTTTTAATGTTCCTCATTCCCAATTTAACTTTAGACTAAAATTCCTCAGTCTAAAGTTAGTGCTGTCAGTTTTCTGTTTTAGCCTAACCATAGAAACCTTCCTGAGACGTGTGCATGTAGAAACTGACAGGGTGTCGGTGGAAAGCTGCTTCCCATCAATCTGTTTAAAAAAAAAAAAAAAATCCTGTCTCTCCCAGAACCACAGCTCGTCCTTATGAACTCCTGAACCTCGTTGAGCTGCCAAAGTCCTGGGACTGGAGGAGCGTAAATGGCATTAACTATGCTAGTGCGACTCGAAACCAGCACATCCCGCAGTACTGTGGCTCCTGCTGGGCACATGGGAGCACCAGTGCAATGGCAGGTAGGTTTTCACTGAGCAGATGGGCTATCCAGTGGTATTAAATCACTCTAATAAAAACAAATAATTTGTGACAAACTGTACTCTGCCATGTGCAGATCGCATTAACATCAAGCGGCGAGGAGTGTGGCCATCTGCCTATCTGTCCGTCCAACATGTGGTCGACTGTGCCGACTCTGGCACCTGTCATGGAGGGGACCACGGTGGCGTGTGGGAGTACGCCCACAAACATGGCATCCCTGATGAGACCTGCAACAACTACCAAGCCATCGACCAGAGTAGGAACCCCTGCTGATCTTGCTCATGATGCACTGGGGCGCTAGACATGTTTTACATAAAGCGTGTGTTCTTTCCCCAGAATGTGACAAATTCAATGCATGTGGAACCTGCACAACGTTTGGAAAGTGCAACATTGTGCAGAACTACACTTTGTGGAAGGTGGGTGACTTTGGCGCAGTTGCTGGGCGGGACAACATGAAGGCAGAAATCTTCACTGGAGGACCAATCAGGTTTGTAAGGCTTATTTTTAAATTGTTCCTGTCCAAGGGGTTTTTGTTTTTCCCTAATTGCTTCATTGTTCTCCAGCTGTGGAATCATGAGCACAGAAAAACTGGATGCCTACAGTGGGGGACTGTACTCGGAGTATGTGGAGTCTCGTGAAATCAACCACATTGTGACAGTGGCGGGCTGGGGAGTAGAAAATGGCACTGAATACTGGATTGTGCGCAACTCCTGGGGAGAGCCATGGGTGAGTCATGACAGTGTCTGAGTCTTGCATGGTTCAGTAGCTTCTGATACAAACTGCTGCTGGGCTGAATTATAGTTGGTGCTGTTTGATTTATAATCCAAGTGACCTTGCCTTTTTTTCCCAGGGTGAGAAAGGCTGGCTCAGGATTGTGACTAGCGCCTACAAAGGAGGAAGTGGAAGCCAGTATAATCTTGCTTTGGAGGAAGACTGCATGTATGGAGATATGATTGTACCCTCATCTTATTAATGGGTGTCAAGTTGCATATTTGAATAAACTGAGTCATAAGATCTGGTGTTTGGACATTTTAATATTGTGGCTTCATTATTGATGATTCAGCACAGACTCTTAAAGGTCAGCTTTTAAATGTAGCCATGATTTGCAGGTAAGGACGACTGGGGAAAATGTGTGGAACAAATGATCACTGCTTTAATGAAATGCTGACCTGGTGTAATTGTGAACAGCAACTGAAAGGCAAAGATTTGGCCCCGATATCCACTGCGTACTCCAGAAGCCCCAAAACGTTGGCCTTTGCCCCCCCCAGAGGTGATGGGCTCAGATAAAAACTACAGTTCCATGCACATGGACGTTTTGCAGCTGCCCTTTCCTATATAATAACCATCTCTGGGGGAAACTTGCACTTTAGCTTTGCACAGTGATTTCAAACATTTTTCCGCAGGAAGCCCTTTCCAATGTGGCTCTGTTTGGGAGTGGATTAGTAAAAAGGTCAATATGTAAATGGCGGAATGTTTCAGAAGCAACAGCTTCATCAATGAGTGACACTGCCGCTCTTGTCTTTGAGACTTCACGATGAATAAACTGAGCTGTTTGCTTTAAAAAGCCAAATGACATTTGTTTGTTCTACATCTCTGAGCTTGATTGCCACACCCGCCTCCTTTTATTGACTGACATGCTTTATTACTTTCCGTCCTGTCATGCCTCTGCACTAACGTTCAGTTTAATCGCCAGTTATCTACAGTGGCACACACCGCAGCACAATGGCATCCTCCGAGTTTATATGCAATTACGAGGAGCCCATTTTCTCGCCGTTCAGCTGGGGAACAAAAGAAAACACTGCGCTCAGATATTTGGTTCACGGGATGCAACAATAATAAAAATGAATAAACACAAGCTGTAGTGCTTTGCGGCTGATATGGAAATGCTTCCTGGTAATGGAGGTTTCCAATCTCTGGGGAGAACAAAGGGTAATCAAACCTTATGCAGCACTGTTAACTTCCAGCCCTGATCCAAAGCAAAACCTTAAGCCTATAAAGCTGCGGCGTGTCCGAGTGGAGGCCCACTGCAAAAACAAATATTAAACAGAATTTGGCTGCTCAATATTATGAGATCAAGCACCCCTGCCCT
Source organism: Pseudorhombus dupliciocellatus (assembly GCA_016785235.1). Classification (NCBI taxonomy): domain Eukaryota; kingdom Metazoa; phylum Chordata; class Actinopteri; order Pleuronectiformes; family Paralichthyidae; genus Pseudorhombus; species Pseudorhombus dupliciocellatus. The sequence continues at coordinate 5,172,114 of JAFBJW010000117.1, forward strand.
TGAGCAATCTTTCACGTGAAATTAAATTTGTGCTCTGATTAAATTTCCTGCATGCTCCCTCATTTGCATAATGACAAACACAGCCCTAATGGCTGTGAATGGAAATGTACGGTATTCTTTGGGTCTGAGGCTCAGGGAAAGATGGAGCAGTCACAACAAAAAATGTGGCATGATGGGCAAAAAAAACCAAACAAACAGTAAAACAATTCAGGCTGCACATGAGCCATTTTCATACTGAGTGATTCAGCATTCATCTTCATTAGAGCAATTGATACGGCAAAATGGATTTTTCAGCAATTCCTGCAAACCCATTATGCATTGTTTCAGTGATCAATATGTTGTTGTGAAAACATGAGCATGGAGTGGGGGGGGGAGGGGGGTCGCTGTTCAATGAAAAAGGGTTCTACCAGTTGTTGCTGCCAAGGCCTGGATTATCATTTTAAATAGAACATCCTCTTCTAAAGTGTCATTAGGCAAGGCATCCTGATGATAACAACAACAATGAAAGCCATTTCTAATCGTGTATCCATGGCAGCCACCCTGTAGCAGCAGAGGAGGAATATTCAGAAAGCTTCCCTGAGTGTGGGCTTTGTGTAATCCTTCCCTTCGCATTCACTCTCCCAAGGCCACTGCTGAAACTTGCCTCCCCAATACAAGCATCAGAGAACAAAGAATAACCAGACAGCCACAGAGCACATTGTGGTCTTTCACAGATTACGCCTGTGAGGCTGCAGACACCGACTCTGATGTTAAAGATTAAAAACATGCCAAAAATGAAACATAACATAAAATTACTGCTGCTATATATGTCTGCTATACTCGCAGACGCGATCACAGATTTGTTTTCTTCGTGCATTCCTCGATTCCATCAATCATTCAGTTATTGTGTCAAATATGAACAGAGCAGATTCTTCACCCCGAGTCTGACGAGTCTCGCTGTGTTTGTGCAGAACACAGGGACTGGATCACGGTGCAGTGTGGGTTGGAATCATAACACAGGACGCTTTGTATGAGGAGCTATAAAACACACACTGTTTAATTAGAAATAACACATATATGTTTCATATTGCTGATGAGCGAGAGCAGGAAACATCATCATTAAAAAGAAACTATCCTCCTCCATCAACTTTTCATGATGAGCTGTGATTCTCCCTGTCAGGCCAAAATAATAATAATAAAAAACACTTACACAACAATCACTTAGTCAGCGTGATCCCTAAATCGATTTATAGCCGTCACCCCCCGCTGGTGTTGTGCATCATTCCACTGCTAATCTCCCTTCCTTGTACAATGTGCTCATGCAACCTCAGGGCAGCAGCAGAATTAGCTTTAGTTAATGGGTGAGTATTAATCCCTCTTAGTCACAACAAATTTAAGGAATAATGCGGCCATGAATATTTCAGCTACACTGCAGCAACACAGGAATCTGCTCGAACAATCTGCGCGGGCTTGCAAAAAAAATAATTGGCGATTACATACATTATTAATGCTTCGTCATAAAATTCATATTTTGCAGTGGCTGAACAGAGTGAAAATCCAATGAGCAGTCAATACTATTTCAAACTAACTTGCTGAGGAGACGGAACAGAGAGGAACGGCCTCTGCAACATCACAGGTCGTCGAACGCTTCTGTTCTCCTTTTATCGCTGCGTCTCCGAAGGTGCTGCATTCTTATTAGATCCCTTAAAAATAGATGCAAGCCTTCCCAAGTCAGTGAGTTTGCGCGGCCTCCCCCTGGAAGTTTTAATTAGAACACCAGTCACTCGTGTTATCGTTGTTTCAAGAGGGCCCGCTTCCACATTCCTGAGCCGCCTACTTCATCACAGGATCAGAGGCCTGCGGAGAGTGGACTGTTCGGGACAGCTGCCTCGAATGGTCCCTCTGGATTTCACCTCGAGAAGTCAACATGGATGGATGGACGGGTGGACGATGCCTGTTACTGATGGAGAGGCAGCGTGCTGTCATTTGACAGGATTATTACTGAGATATATTGTGGAATTTATAGACGCATAACAGGTACTTATAATGAAAACAAATGGTGCAAGACATTCTAGGATCAGCAGATTATCTGCGCACATGAAGCGAGGTCTCCAGACGTGCGCAGAACACAGTGAGAACAGACGGGAGGAGCGAGGAGGATTAAGGACTGAAAAACAACTATATCTGAGTAAAACTGAACCTCCAGACAGCAACATTCTAATCATGTAAGCTTCATTCACACCGCTGTGTTTTAAAATGCCTTCGACCCAGGGATAAGAAAACTCTGCTGGCTCTGTTTTAACGCAGCTGTGTAATTGTCTGGATGAGCCAACACTGAGATGTTCAGTGAGGTTCTGGTCAGCCACGACTACACAACCAATGGTGACTGTAAAATGATGCCAACACGTACTGTTGCTCTCATTTCCAGTCATGCCCAAGATATTCAGTCAAAACACCCCAGGGACACGCCCACACAACATGGCAGCATTAGAGTGCAGATATTCTCATCCTTTGCATGTGAAGGTTATTTTATAGTTTCTTGTAAGAATGAATCCCTCATCACAGGGATTAATTATTAGAATGAAAGTAGCTTTAGGAATCAAACTGTCCCACGGAGACACTGGCAGCAGCTTTCTCACAATTTCTCCGGTCATCAACGTCTGAAGATCCCATCACGGTTGACTTTCGTTCTCCAGCCAGTGGACACCGTCATTACTGTAGATTCTGTTTGTGTCCCCTTGTTCACTGGTGGATGAGAGAAATGAACTGAGCTGTCACTGCACTCTGCTGCCCCCTGTTGAAAAGCTGCTCTGCATGTCATGTTTGCGCCATGATTCGCTGAGGTTATGGACGGAGGGGATGTTTTGTCTGCTGTGTTATGAGGACTTCACGGCATGGAGGACAAAATGTCCCTGACTACATGAATTCAAGATGCACTGAGGGGATTAAAAACGTTTGTTTACCTCTATACTTGCAGCAGAAACCACACAATTGATTCTAGGTTGCATGATGTGCACAGATTGTGTTGTCTCTGACGGTAAATGCATACTTCTAATGTATTTGTGGTCGCAATGTCCCACAAAACCTGTTTCTACTGGTGTGTAGGTGCTGTGATAATGAACAAGGCATTCTGCAAAAAAAAAAAATCAACAAAGATAATAAACCACTCATCAACCGTGTTAATCTGGACATGATTAGTAGTGGAGCCATACCTCTGCATGCACGTGCACACATGAGGGTTTGTTTAATATATTTGTCTGTTATTGATCCAGGTCCAACATAACATGATGCATCAGCTCAGATGATTTCTCCCAGGACAGTGAGGGGGGGGGGGGTGCTGCATGGAACAAAGGGCCTCTGCTGCTGGCGCACAAAGGGTTAACGTGTGTGTGTGCGCGCGTCGTTTTTTTGGTGTTGATGTTGTTGTACAATGATTAACGATACTGATCCACGAAACATGCGCAAGTGAAATGTTTTGGCACCAAGGGCGGGACAAAGGACCGAGCTACCCTCCTCCTCTGCCAGATTGGAACTGCGGCGCATGGAATTATGTAATTAACCACATCCAGCCTTTTTTTCTTGTGCTCCAAACATGAACTATTAAAAAAAAAAACTTCATACAGATACCCAACAGTCCAAAGGCCAGGATGTTGACTGATGTCCTCGGGCAGACAAACGTGTGGTTGTGGAGAAAGCAGCCTGCAGCTTTCAACCTGATCACAAACTTGGATTTGAAGGGAGCGCGCCCCGCCCTCCTTCTCCTTATAACCAGAAAGGCTGTTTGCAGAAACGCTCAAACATTAGAGGAGCACAGGAGAACGCACCGCGGTACATGAACCTCTCCTGGAGACGCACTCTGGCTGCAACGACTTTACGGATTACCCTGGTTGTTTCCCCTCGAAACGGCAAGAAAGCGACCAGAAGTGGCCATGGATTTTCTCAACCACAACTATTTGAACGCGCGCAGCCCCTACGACTACACCTTTAATTTCTGGAACGACTATCTCGGGCTGACGACGTTGGTCACGAAGAACAACAAGCTCAGCATGCCCCAGAACCCCAACTCCATCACCGAGTCCCTGAAGGCGACCCTGGGCTTGGACGACTCCCCGCCGTGCCCGTGCGTAATTGCTGGAGGCGTCGGGGAGAGCGGGCACCTGGACTGCTGCTGCCCGTCCGGGAGCCCCCCGCCGGCCTCCATCCTGGACCTGAAGGAGCGTTTCTCGATACTCAGCCCCTTCCAGAGCCAGCTCGGCGTGCAGCTGCCGGAGCGGGAGGTGGGCTTCGGGGGGAGCTTCGCCGGGTTCGACCTGTTCGGCGTGGAGAGGAAAATGCGCAAACCCGCGACCAGGGGCAAGCAGGAGCCCAAAATCTGCGTCTTCTGCCGAAATAACGGAGCGCCGGAGGAGGTGTACGGCTCGCACGTCCTGAAGACCCCGGACGGCAGGGTCGTGTGCCCGATCCTGAGGGCTTATACCTGTCCCCTGTGCAGTGCCAACGGGGACAATGCCCACACGATAAAATACTGTCCACTGTCCAAAGACCAGCCATCCCAGCGACCATTAAAGGGGGGTAGGGCAGTGGGTGGTAAGAGGATGAAAATATTCTAGACAAGACAAGACTATAAAGAAAATTGAATTGCACTGAACAATTTCCAGATGACTGTTTTAATTTCGGCTCGAGCCTTTATCCCAGTTTCACAAACACATTGAGTTTATCCTTTATCTCTCTAAGATCTCTTATATTTTTATAGTTCATTTATCCACATAGAATAATTTTATGCTTTATACATTGGATTTATTTTTTCTTTCTATAGTTTGTAGTCATTTGAGCGTGTGCATAAAAATACACCGATGTATCAGTGATCACAAAGTGTGAATAGGTTTTAAAAAAGAAAGTATTTTGGTCATGTAGGGAAACACACTGACATTGGCAAAAGGGGATGAATGTCATATTTCTACCAAGTATTTTTGTACGGTGAGCCAAGCTCGCTGAGATTTTCTTTCTCGTCTTAAAATAACCAAAGTTACGTTTGCCATTAAAGAAGCTGAAGAATGTGTCGTCAGTGAGAACCTGTGTGCGTCTGACTGGAGCTGTGGAGCCGCTGGGGGAGACACGCTGGTCCCATCTGCCTGCCCAGTACACTCCACAACATATTTTTCAACTTGCTTTGAAAGTTGACATTCAATCTGTGAGGCAGGGGAGACGCGCAGAGAAAAGACAATGTAGCCTCTGTTTAGGACTCGTGTTCTCTGGGGACCGTTATAATCAGTTGTTGCAAAGCCAAACCTCCTTCCCAGTCGAGGAAGTTTTCTGACTTCACAAGCAGTCAGAGAGGAGAGATGCTACATTTTCTTTATGTTTACATTCCCACATGAGGGCGAACACACTGGATCTCTTTCCCTTTTCTCTTCTGATTTGCCCCCTGATGTTGTTTTTCACTTTAGAGTGTCATGGGCAGGTCTGCTCTACACAATGTAAAAATGGAGTGGGTCCCTTCGACCCCGTCACGCTGAATGTGGGGGTGAAAAAGAACAAATGAATGTCAGTAAACAACAACAACAACAACAAAAACTGTTATCCCATTATTTCCTGTTTTTTTTTTCTTTTTCTAAGAATCCAAAAAAAGATGCAAACATGTTGTGAATGTATGATTGAACGTGTCACTTGCAGGACTGCACATTTCTGACAGTTTTGTTTACCAAAGGAATTCAATTGCATTGAAGAGAGAAGAGAGATTTGCTGTATTGTACATAAAGTTATGTTTATTCAGTATTTTAACATTACAAGTGACTTCAGAGGGCGCTACCTCAACAGGATTTTGTACTTACATGTAAAATGTCAACAGCAGTTTATTGATATAGTGCTGCCATTTATAATAAGGGTTTTTGATAGTATTTTTGATCTTTGTATAACATAATTGTATTTTCATTTTGTTGCATTTTAACATGATGGAAGTGAATTTCCAAGAAGCTATAAGCATTGCTCACCACAAGGTGATTGTCTGTAAATAATGGTTATGCCCATACTTTGGAAAGTTTAGTTGTTTCGATGTGACAGTCTTGAGAGTGTGCGACAGAGTGGGATATTGAAAAAGGCCGTAAAAAGATTTGCCACTTTTAACAGAGGTGTTGTTTTTTTCTCCTTTGGATGAAATGAATAAGAGAAAAAGAAAAACACTGTTGAACTTTGTTATTTATATTTTACCACGATTTTCCTGTATGCTGCTGTGCAGAATAACAACATATGAATTCACTAGAGAAATAAAAACTTATCAAATATTTGGAGCCATGTGGTCGTGTTTTTCTCTTGACTCCACATGTACAAGCCTCTTTCAAACGCAGAGGTCGTGCGAGCGTCTCACATTACAGAGCCACTGAGTGATTTACTGATCTGCAGATGAATTCTAGCAGGGAAGTCGAGTAAAGACACATTTGCAGTGGCGGCTCTGCTTTCCCTAATTGGCCCCGCTCACTGATTAACTAAAACACAGACTGTGGATCCAGGGCTGAGCTCTCGTGCATGAAGAGTAAGAAACTTTCTCCTTAACCTTCTGCAGCTCTTGGATGAACTAAGCGTTGAGGGTTTGTCTCTGAAGGACGAACACAGAGCCGCGGTTGTCCGGGGTCAGCCCACACTAGAATATCTTGGCCCTCAGCCGCACCATCCAAACAGTTTGCACTGAGTTGGGCTGAAAAGCCCCCGCCCCTCGCCACCTGCCCTCCGAGGAACGCCCCTGCAGTCTGTGGGCCTTAGACACAACCAGGAAGCTGCGCTGCTGCTCTTGCTGTTTTTTGAAAGTCGGGCTTTAAGGCTCATGCCTATAACATACTGCAGTAGGGGGAGAAAACAATGAGTCATCCTCTGATGACTTTTCTGTGTGAGGGCTAGTCTCACCAGAGACAAAATCAGACTTTCATAACTGCTGCTGACGCTGCATACACGGCAGAAAAACACATCAAATCCACCGTCCGTACATTAGCCTGAAGCATCCGGCTGGTGTCACCCACACCTCGGCTGGCCCTCCCCCTCCTGTCTTCATGCATCTCTCCAGCTGAGGCTGTGGCATTAAAAATGGATGACTACTAAGTGCAACAGGGATTTATCTCTGCAAGAGCAGTGGTGAAGAGGCCTGGCGGGCGAGCCTCTCCGACAAACACAGTCAGCTAACGGGTCTTATTCCCTCTACGCCACAGCTTCCATTAGCCGCGCTGCAGACAGGCCCCACATAATCTAGTTAGTTGCACCATTTATGAGATATGTATCTATCATGATCATATAATGTGTCCTACACTGGCTCGCTGACTTTGAGTAATACGCAAAATGTGCTCACAGCAAATCTCTTTGCAGAGCACGATGGGCTGAGACGCTCTGATGTGAAGCAACACACTCATGAATGTTGTCGGGCGTTGACGAGTTATCGACTCCTCTTCCTCCTCTGGCAGTTGATCAGGATTGTGCTGATGATCTGCAGCAGGACTTAGACTTTGTGTTTCAGGCCCTGGCTTCTCCTTTTCAAGGTGTCCTGACTGAATCTGTTGGTTTTGTGATAAAAAAAACAACAAGTTGACATATTCTATATAATCAAACCAGGATTTTTTTTTTTTAGAACTTCAGCCACCTCCACAGTCTTTCTATGCCCCCCCCCGCCCCCAACAGTCATGACAGAGACCCCCTGTGGATGACAACAGACCCATGCTGGGATCCACTGAAACAAGATGACTTTTTAGGTCGTGTTTTTATGTTATTGATCTTTTCCTGAGAATCAAAATGTTCAGCTCGGTGGAATGTTGCAGTGATCTGAGTACGTTCAGATTTTTATACAGGACACTATGTATATATGAGGGAATTTATTCATTATATCCCACGTTCTCAAAGATATAAGAAACCATACAGGCTGTTTTCTAAAGGAACTGACAGCGAGCTGTAACACTGCAGTATGAAATGTTAGTTCACAGATGACCTGTGATGAAGATGAAGGTGTCAGACTTCGTCTCTTTGATTCTACTGGGGGGAGCAAACACGAAGGCGACTCAAACAACCAGCCGGACCATTAACATGGCACCCGTCACTTTCACTGACCCACACGGCACCACTGTGTACGGCTGATAATAACTTGCACTGAGTTCATTCATGGCTCCACCATTTCCCAGAATACATTTGTAATAAGTATGCTGCTGTTGCCTAGCAACTCCTGGAGATAAAATTGGACAGCAGCTGAGCATGAATGTCATTCCACAGAGCGAGGGAGACACGGCTGTGTCTTCCCTCCTCACATTAGACATTTTTATAGCTAATCAGGTGCAAGTATTATTTTCATTTGAATGAAAAATAGATCCTAAGAAGGTCTTGGGCCTTTGTTTCGACATTGAACACATCACTGCCCCATGTGGTAATAAGAGGTATTACAAAAACATGGATACCTGTTTTATGACACTTCTCCCAGTTATTCAAAGCTGCTGGTGTGGAAGGAATCATAATGACGAGTATAGTGTTATTGGACTCTCTGTCAACATGGCTGCAGTGGGCGGGCTCCACCATTAACAGCTCTGTCCCTGTGAGGGCAGATTACAGCTTTGATCCTCTAATTGAAATTTCACAAAGGATTTATTTGAAACCAAACCCGCTGCTGCGTAAGTGAGGCAGACAGGTTATTAAGTTTCTTTCACAGCATGATCAGCTTATTTCTCAGTGGCCGTTTCACTGGTGCAGATGCACTGTCAGTAGAAATAACCCTCCCAGTCACTCGTGCACATCCCGCGGCCGATCTGTGATTCAGCCAGAGCAATGTTAAGTCTTGCCAACATTTACTCAATGAGCATTTTAGAGGGTGATTTCTTTAAAAGTTTGTTTTACATCTGAGGCCTCTGTCTGGCTTCTCTCTCTCTCTCTCGCTCTCTCTGTCGGGTTCTGGGCCTTCTCAGCCCAGCGTAGAGGCGGGGGTTCTGTTTTCTGTTTACATCTCTGAGTTTGGGAATTCATAAATAGTTTCTGGAATCCAGAATTCAATTTCCTCCAGACACCATCGTCACAACAATGCCGTCTTGCTTGCACAACAGCTTCCTGTAGGTTATAATGATGGAGCCAGGTGAAAGGACACGTTCAAATATCGATCTTAATTCCTAAAACACCTCATCAGGGAACGTGATAACAGTGAGACAGAAGAATGATTAAAGTATACAATCTGAGCCTATGACATATATCTGCAGACGGAGTGATAACAGCACTCAGTGGAGTTCATAATTTAATTAATTATCCTCCTGGAAATGAACATCATTTCATCCGTCTACCAATATATAACAACACTTTTTTTTATATTATCTTGCTTCATAATGTAAACGTCCTCTTGTCCATCTTGCATGTAGTTGCAGATAATGCTCTGCAGCAGCAAGTGTTCATCGCTGCCGCCAGTGTGAGTCTAATGATAATAATTTACGCAGCAGCTCATTGAGGACGCCAGATGAACTATCTCCTGGATAAAATGCCGTGGTCACTCTTCGCTGAATTAACTTTTCAGTCCCTGCTCTGGTTTTATTTGCTTGATTTAAAAAACGCTTTACTGTAAATCTTTAGAAACAAACATTACGCGTCATCCTCATTTTTATCCTTTGATAAAAATGTCGAAAGGAGGAAATCCATTTCAGATCTGGACAATTTGTTTATTGCTCCCATCATTTCCCAGAATGCACTTAGAATGAGGACGGTCCCGTCGCCTAGCAACTCCTGGGGATAAAAATCAGATGGCAGCCAAGCATGAAAGTCATTCCTGAGAGTGGAGTGAAGAGGATGTCATCTTCAGCCCTCGCTTTATGGCGCGGTGGTGATTTGGTGACACTTATCTGCAACATTTTGTGGGAAAAAAAGTGAATATTATTCAGAGACAGGTGATAAAGACGTGACTGATACGAGGACAGTTTGTCTCAGTGTTGAAAAGAGCGTCCGAGTGTAAGAGACAAGTTACTGCTGTTATCTGTTATCTGACCAAGCGGGGAGCAAGGTGAGTTCAGCTGGAGTTTAAAGCCATTCTGCACAGAGCTGTGAATGTTTTCATTAGAGCGAGAAAAAGGCAACAACAGCGGCAGAGATGTTCATCACTTATAAATGAGTGTTTACCCAGAAGCCCACGGTTCAACTATGGGAAGAAAACTACACTGAAAAAGTTCTGTTCATAACAATGTTCATCCTCCATGTTAGTGGACGGGACATGGACCAAACAAATACAATGTCAGCTGAAGGTGTCCTCTGTTAGAATCTCGATCAAGTGTGGGTAGTTATTTGATGGTTTATAAACAGGATGACACGTTGACGGAGGAAGATGATTGAACGCATCTATGGACAGAACCCTGGGCAATACCAAGTACCTCGTGTTTTCTTGTATCCCAACCTCAAAGACTACATTCAACACACATACTTCATCTTACTTCATATGTGATTGTGCTGTTGTGAACAGCTCCAGATTAATTTTACTTTCCTCACAAACACGTCTCATTTTACACACGAGTCATTTACAGTTTGTAAAAGGTCCACACAGAAAAATAAACACAGTATCCAGTATCCAGTAGCAGTATCCAGTATCCAGTAGTATCCAGTATGGATGTGATTACAGCACATCTATGAAGAAAAAAGGATTTCTCTGTCTGATCCCTGACTCTTTCAAACTGAGCCCGCCAGGCACCAACCGAGTATTCTGACATATAAAACTACAGATGATACGTTTGTGAATACCCAAAACTTTTACACATGATCCTGATGTTTCAAGTGAAACAGCTGCAGCAGTTTACAAATCTATAAACTCTTTAATGAAAACAAGTGTGAAGCGTCACAGATTCAAACTGTTGATCCCACACGTGAAAGAACTCAAAGAACACGTTGGAACATTTGTGGAATTTGAAGCCGTGATTATCTTTCAACTTCACTGTAAGTTTTGAAGTGGAAGAACAGACTCTGACGGACACGGCTCTTCATCTGCTCGTGTAAACACGCGACAGGTGCTGCTAAGAAGAGACTCATTCATTCATTCATTCATCATCATCAGCAGCAGCAGCAGCAGCAGTGTGAGCTCGGCTCTGCACAGTTAATGTGTTTTTGTCAGTGGGAAAATTCCAGCACTGTACCGGCTCCCATGTGGTTGTGGTTTGGGTGAGAGGCACAGAAATGCATGTGTGACGCAACAGGGAGGAAATTACAGAAGCTTCCTGCACAACTGTGCTTTTGTACCACTTCCAGGTGGAAACCAGTCCAGACTGCAGGCCGGACCGAGGCGGGAGGAGGAGCAACAGTGCAGCCTGGAGGCAGGAGGAGGTACTGCCTCAGGGAATTCAACACAGATCGTTAGAGGTTGTTTTTAATCGTCGAGGGTCATGAACGGAGGAAGTTCCCTCTTGTATAGACCGTTAAGCTCAATGAGGCAAATTATGATTATAATAATATTTGAATACGTGACGATGAAAGCAACAACCTGTGACAGAAAATAAATGTTTGGTGCATTTATCAAAAAAATTAAATCAACTTATCAACAATAAACAGTTCAGATTTTTAATAATCCTGTGATTGTTAGTATGAAAGTGTATAAAAACATTTATTAGTTAGAAATCGCATCACATATAATTTTACACTCCAGCACCACCTGGCGTTCAAAAATTGAGAATTACATTTTTTATTTACCTAGAAGGACAATAATGATTGTCTGAGATAAATATTTAATACTCTACTATATTTAATATTTAATACTGGGACTATTAAAATGTTTTACTTTTTTTGTGAGGAGGTTGTTTATATGTGACCTTGAATTGGTCCTTGAATTATGTATACTTTGTTAACGTCAGATTATTTGTTACATTTTTATTTGATTTATTTAATATTAAAATAATATTTGATCATCCAAAATGTTGAATTTCCTTTTGCATCTGAGCTACATCTGGTATTAAAGTTCAGAATCCTAATCTGATTCTTCAGCTGTGACATGCACGTCATGGAAAATTACCCTGGTTTATTATGTATTTTCAGTCAGATGAAAAGACTCTCACCTGTTGTTATTGAGAGGAAAGTCTTTTTAGCTCTGGTCAGCTGAAGGATCCATGAAAGGAACCCAGTGACATGTTCCAGCTTCCACAACAACAAGCTGCTGAACCTCCAACTGCACATGGGGTGAATATATTGAAGTGGAAATAGTCGTGGAATCAAGTTAAAAACATGTTGGAGTTGAGGTCTGAATTAAAACCACATCCAGTGGTTGTTTGAAATGCAACAGCTGCGTGAAAATACACACGAGGAAGGAAATCCAGCTTTTCTTCTGTTTCTCTGCCAGATTCTGACATCTGAACGCAGCAGGCAAATCACTTTGCATAACTCTGCGTGTGTGTGTGTGTGTGTGTGTGTGAGAGAGAGAGAGAATGTGTGTGAGAAACAGCTGATCTTTTCTTTCTTCCAGTGACTGTGGGGTCATAACATATTTAATAAACTTAAAAAAAGGCTGAATATAAAATATATTAATGACAATTATTTATATTTAACTTGTTAACCTGATACCTGATGATTTAAAAAAGGCAAATAAGCGGTTGGAAAATGACATGACATGACAATTAACCAGATATTAAAGCAAATGTCACCCAGAAATTCGATTTTTTTCTGCAATTAAATAATAATAAATATGCAGAATCATAGACTTATATGTATTTGAAATTCACTGTCTCTCAACTGTGTTCACATATTTCTTTTTATGAGAATACCTGAATGGACTCCCAGTCTCTGGTTATGTTGTAAACTGTAATCTCACAAGCTGCCACCAGATGTCACTCTGACACAACATCAGGGTTGCAGCCAAATTCTGTGTGTTTAGAGAAGACGATCGTGGAAGATGAGCAGCACAACAGACACAGAAGTTATTCTGCTGCATCATATTTACACCCTATCATTCAAATCTACATTTAATATTAAATTGACAGAAAGATCATCAATGTTTATAAGATAAGGCAAGATATGATTAGTTAAGATTAGATAAAATAAGACAACAATTGATAATTTGACTGCTCTTTGGTTTTACTGTTTCACAAATATCACAAAATGAAAAAAAGAAACATAATCAAAAAACCGCAAATGCAAATCCACTTTTTGTGTCACTCATTGTGTAAAACAATAATAAAAATTGTATTAAATAAATATTTTCACTCCCTCTAACACGAGAGATGAAACTTTGATTTGATTTTGTCTGAGATAAAAATTAATGTTTGAAAACCAAATATTGCACAAAATATTTTTACATTAAACTAAATTATCTCATATAAGTATTTAAATAACTCAAACATTTCATCTCATCAGGACTTTGTTCCTGTCAATGTTTTTAAATAAAACTTGAGTGTAAATAGTAAATCTGATTCTTCTAAAAAATTAAATAAGTCATAGATTTTCTTTGGATGTGAAATTAATATAAAATTAATTAATTAATTAAAAATATAATAGTGTACTCTGGATTTCGACCCATGTGATGGAATTTAATCAAATATTGTAACGTAATAATCTGCTTGACTGAAAGGAAGACAGTTCTCCTCTCCAAGGTGATAAATACTGTGTATTTAAATAAATAAATGTGGTGTAACATCAAATTAAAACGTGTCTGGTCCGAGGACCACACCATCTGTCCCTTCTGCTTTATTCACCCTTAACTTGCTTCAGTTAACTCACCACTGCCATATCATTTCTAAAGGAATTCAGGTATTCAAAAAACTCCACCTACCTCTAAATAATGGCACAATTTATAGCTGCGCACACATACACACACACGCACACCTCTCAATGAATGTTAATGCAATATGGCTGCAGCCTGGCCAGGGGTGGGGATTGACTTGTTTCCAAACACTTAATTCAATTTGTCATCACCATTCAGGGAGGCTCAAGTGGTCTAATTTGTGTTAATGAGGGGTAATAAAGTCATAGCCCCCCATATTACTGCCAGGGGGGGGAAAGTGAGTGTGTGTTAAGTGTGTGTATGTGTGTGTGAGGGATGGGAGCTCTAGGTATTGACTCGCTTTGGTCTCAGGCGGCCTGCCTGGCTGTTCTCCGTCTTGAGGAGACCCCCCCCTCCCTTTCTCTCTATTGTACCCCTAATTAGATGGCCTTTGTTGGGTTAATGCTGCTGCCATCTGGTCGGTCGTCCACGGGTGTCAGCCCCAGGGTTGAGGTGGGGGACCCAGAAGGAAATGTCTCTGTGGTGGAGAGGCCCTTCTCCTCCCATCCTCCTCCCTGTCCTCCCCTCATTCAATACCTCTGGCCTGGACCATCTTCCCCCTTTGGTTGACACCACAAGGACCCTTTCACACTTGAAGGAATTAGTGAAAGATTGATGTCTCCCTCCGCCACTGTCAGTGTGAGAGGGGCGTAGCGACACGGTGGTGAGACTTTCCCCACGCAGACGTCGTATTGTGCCCCCCCCACCCTGCATACACACACACACACACTGCTGGAGTGCAGGTTCCAGCAGGCAGATAAAATATCAGTCTGAGAGGTTACGACTTGAACATTCAAGCAGTTTGGTTGTAAAATTCGCCTGAAGTAGAGAGCGGTGGTCACAGTGGGCATGAGCCAGGTGTGGGAGAGCCAATGTGTTGCAGGTGGCGTTGAAAATGTCAAGTGGATTGATTGAGTGGGAGTTTTATTGAGCTGCAGATGAAAATGTGAACGTGTGGGTGGAGTGGAGAGAGTGGATTTCCTCACAGTGATCGGGACAGTTGTGAGTTAACATCAGTCTGTGCTGCGTCATCGAAAAAGATCCAGCCGCTGCCGTGGATGGAATTATCCGGTGCAGCAGACAGTTTTACCTCCTCCATGTTTTCAGTGCCGTGTGCTTGTCTGATAACTCAAAAAGTGCTCAACAGTTAAAGACATAATGCACCAACAAAGAAACCGTTTAAGGGTTTAACCAATGCCCTTTGTTGATGCTCAGGTCCTACATGAAGCAAATATTGGAGGTCACAGTTCACCCACTTCATGTGAAGCCATGCTGTGCATTTGCTTCACCGCAGGAAGTCAATGTTCAATGATACCCCCTCGCTCGCCCTTTAGTGACAGTCTGCTCCATCCCATTCCAGTAGGTGGATTTATTGAACATGGAGCATGTGCAGTCAGTATCTGTGGATATCTGCACAGAGGTCTGGGAGTGCCCTGGTGCACATGGGTGGGTGACCTCTCACAACTGGAGCTAACAAACAATGGTCTTAGCGGAGGAACGTGCTCCGCAGAACGACCTTGTTAGTTGTTAAAGTGTAGAGTAAATATTATGCTCCATCTCCTCCGTCACTGATCACTGTAGAAACAAGCTTTCATCGCGTCCGTGGAACGTGACGGACGGTGGCTGTGTGCTGCTAAACAGACAGAGAGGAAAAAACTCCACAACACTTACACAGTTTTCTCAGTGACGCCCAACTTGTCCCGTCAATCAGCGTGTTTGTGTTGTTAATAATGTTTGTGCTGGGGACTGTGCAAGTGTGTTTGTGATGTGTGTGCGTGTGTGATGGGGGGGGGTTGTTGTTCTGTTGTTGGTGTCACCCTGCCTCCCTCTCTCTCTCTCTCCCTGTCAAGCGGGGAGCACAACCCTTACATGACCCTGAGCAGTTGGCTGACTGCGCCTGCTTCACGCCTCTTTCATCCCACCCAGACCAACATCGTCCATCTGCCCCCCCCCTCTCGTCAATGACAGGCCGGGACCGGGACACAGGGACGCCATGTGCCCTAAGAGACAAAGTGAAAACTTTGGGGACGGTTAGGTTTGGGTGAAACAATAATTTGAATTTATTAATGATTTAATTGACTTAATACTTTGTTTTTTGTGTTTTTTTTTGCTGCCATCACATACTTGTACATTGTAAGGTGATATTTAAAAATGGCTGGAATAATACACTTTAAATTATATACTACAACTACTAATAACTGATCGTCCATTTATTTTATTTAACTTTGAAGTATATACTACTACTACTGCTTCTAAAGCTACTACTAAGTAATAATAATTGATAGCCCACTTACTATCTAACTACCTACTGACAAATCCTGATGCATTTAGAGAAACAGCACCACCTATGGATACTAATTTAACACTGCAGTCTGAGGAAGAAGACGCTGACAAGTGAAATGATAAGACAAAGATATAAAGCCGTTATATAAATATAGTATTCATATGCTTCAACTTCCTCTCTACTGTTTAAATATTTTATCAAAGATAAATTTAATAAAAAATACAATGCAAAAATAAGCTACTCTATGCATGGATACCAGCAGCACAAGCAGAATTAACACGCTACTCCCTATTGGATGGTGTAACGGCTTCTTGCACAATGCTAATAATCCATGTGAGGATGGAAAACACCACATTCCGTTCATACCTTGAGAGACCCTGAGCTCGGTCCAGATTTTTTTTGTGTGTGTCTTGTTGAAATTCAGAAAACACAGCGGACTGGATCGCCACCGGTGAGGTGCTTTGAAATGTATTATTTTAGCTGTGGAAGTTTTTCTTGGAATTATAAACTGTGCATAACTTCAGAGCAACTTGGGCCTAAATTCCCTAATCCTGAAAGTCAAACTTCATTAAAGCATTCGATTTATCTTCCAGTGTTCGGTCCAGTCTCCTTCTTTTTTTCTGATTCCTTTTTATTCGCAGCCACATGTTGAGCACACCCTTCGTGTAATGGTCTTATTAAGAGGGAGTTGGTTTCCAAGCAAACTGGCCCGTGTCTCTCGCAGCGAAATTAGGCTTGAATGAAATCAGATACGATTTAGGAACTTATTAGTTCTTGTCTTGTTCTTGTGGGTAATACAATAAACATGGCGCTGAAGTAATCACAACCAGAAGGGCTGCAATCATAAGAACAACTGGATTTCCTTGAACAAGTATCACACTCATTACAGCTCTTTGGTGTGGTGTTATTTTAGGTGTCGTTACAGTCCACTCTCATTGTTCCAGAGGTGTTAAACGCGACCGGCCAGTGAAAACATTTTCATAGCCTCCGTGCAAACGACTTCTCTGTGGATAAACATCAAGTCACAAAGATAAGTTAGAAAAAACGACTGTGCTGGATGGAGAGGACTGATGATCAAGGTTTAGGGTCCCATACGAAAAAAAAAAACAGTATCGGACTGGGAGCAAAAGACAACTCAACAGACGTCTATGATTCTCAGAGGACGATCTCAAGACGCCTCAGAGAAGAGCCCAATACTTACAACAAAAGACCTCAAACCACAAACACACACAAGACTTAGGGACCAAACAGAATCAGGTTTTTTCTCACATCATTACCAGGATCCTATCACAGAAAGCCATCGCCACCTATCACACCCCATGGTGGCGTGAACCACTTCACCCTGAGATAAACAACCCTGGGCCTCAGAAAGACTCTTCACCCTTGAGCAGACACACACACACACACACGCCTCCACATGCAGACACTCTATCTCCAGGCCTTTACGCTTCTGCGCCGCTCACAGGGTTAAAATAAACGTTACTGCTGAACCATATTGTGCCCTCCCTCCTCTCTCCATATCCTTTATTCACAGGCGCGTAATTGGTAGTCAATTTGAGCTCCCCCTTTGCCTATTGTGGGCACATTTTGCTCTGACAGAGTGCGGAAGATTAATGGCTACGAGCAGCCGAGGGAGGCTCGCCTCAGCAAGCATGAGCGCCCTAAATTCATTACACCAATTTCCCCCTGTCCTGCGCTCCCCGACTCGCACCCACAAGAGAGGAGGGAAAAAGGGGAAAAACGGGAATGAAAAGGGATAAAAGCGAGAATGGTGGTGTTGAAAGAAAGACAGGAGGAGGTGAAGAAACAAAGGATTAAAGAGGTGGCTGCACATTAGTGGCTGCACACACGGTCTGGAGCGGAGGAATCAAAAGACGGAGCAGATTGAGGGTTTTCGTCGTTTGTGTTGACCGCTGAAGTAGTTAGAGGGAAGGGGAGGCCCCGCCTCAGCACGTACACACACACACACATGCTGGTATCATGTACACATCTGAAAAGAGTGCTGACATTTTTTAAAGGGTGCTACTTTTCTAGAGCATCTCTGTGAGCTCCTGTTGTTCAAAGATTCAATCGCTTTAATGCACATGAGCAAAATTCAGGCCTCAACCTCCATGATTAGAATATTTTGTCCCTATACTTTTACATAAACAGCTTCAAATCACCGCAAACATCACCTCAATGCTCATGTCACTGTTACACCCCAACTCTGGTGCCGAATCAGGATCTAGTCAACATCGAAACGCCTGCCGGGCTGCAGCAGGCAGGCGAGGGTTGTGTTGCCAAGAGCTTCACGAGGATCCAGAGCACATTCAGATCTCTGTCACCGGCCGAGGGTGTGTTTGGCAGCGAGGCCCGGCTGGCTCCGATGAGAAGGAAACACCTTGAACTTGGGAATGATAAGGGTGACCTGTCCCCATTTACTTGGGCCGGCCCATAATTGCGATGATTTATTTCTGCTGTCAAAGCCAAAGGGAATGCCCCCGGCCGCCCCTCCGCATTTAGTCTCTCCTTGTTTTTCCCCCTTTTCTCTCGCTGAAACACTATCCCTCCGTTTCTGCCTCCTGGCTGAGGTCTCATCTTTCTGCTTGGATGGATATAAACGTGTGCTCCCTGTGCACATGCATTTCTGTGTATGTGTGTGTGTGTGTTGTGGCTTCGACTCGTCTGTGTGTTTGACCATCAGATGCTCCGTGCCCCCGGCGATGGCACCACGCCCTGAGGACTTGCACAGGCCGCTGGAAGAAGATCTGTCATGTGCTGGGGCCGAGTCCATTGTCCTGCAGTGACAGGCGACGTGGAGGGACGCCACCAGGAGGCCAGCGAGGCTCCTGCAGCACCACGATGACACTGCCTGTCACAGTGTGCCCCCCCCCCGCAGGCGGTGCTGCCACACCATGGCCAAGAGCAACCCACCCCCTTATGTTACTGACACTTCCTGTCTGCTGCTGGGGGAAGATGGAGGTTCTGGCTTTGAGATGACATCACATGTGACATCCTGGAGCCGTATTGGAACTTGTTTTGTGTTTGTGAGAATGGTGGAGTGTTCTTCACTTTGGCTCTTTCACTTTTTCTCACTAACATGATGGACGACATGACGGTGTCTCCTAAAGGTGAAGCCAAAGCGTCTTGATCGCTCCTTTGTGGCAAAAACAGTAGAGATCATAAACCCCACCGTCTCCATGTTAGTGGATGGGACATGGCAAAAAAGTGCATATGTAGATGCATGATTGACAGCTGAGGATTACTCAAGAAAGGTGGTTCCGTCAGGGGACTGTTGGGCCTTGGCGTTGGTATCTGCTCCACTGAACCTCGTTCTATTCAACATATGCTTTTCACAGCTAACCTTGATGTTGACATCTCTCCATGACGCATGTTCATTTTAATTCTATCAAAACCCTCCTTTGATTATCAGAGGAGCCGATGGTTTCCAGCCACACTGATCTTGTCCTCAGCTCTAATCTGTGAAGTTGGTGGTTTTCTGTCTTCCTACCCTGGGGGTGAGTCCACTTGTCCTGGCCTTCGGCGTTCTTGGCAGATTAACGCAGGGACGGTCCTGGGTGATTTGGCTTGCCTAGTAATTTATGTACCTTCCCTGGCTCTGGGTCTCCACTCTGCACCTGTTCAGAGGCCACATTAAGCCTGGTCTCAATGCCAAGGCTGCTTTACAGGGATGGTGACAGTGGATGTGAGTGCACCGGTCAGGGCTTCACGAAAAAAAAAAAAATCTCACCATTCTCTTGTTTTATTCTCCTTTGGACAAGAAAGGGAGAACATCAGGGGGTTGGAGGCTTTGGGGGGCACTTCCAGGGCAACTAGTAAATCAGTGTAGGTGAGATAGATTCATTGATAGTAGAGAGCAACATAAAAGGCCTCCACTGAGGTAATGTGCACAAGGTGCGCAGGTTCCTTTCTCCAGGGCGCTCAGCGCTCTTAAGATGGATGCCGCTGAAGTTTGCGAGGTTGTACTTAGCAGCACCTTTCGCCAAGACCTGGGATCGGAAGACGTTCCAAATGTTTCGCATTAAGGCTCCAGCGTCGCTGCAGCTCTCAGGTTAGGAACCAGGAGGCGAGTGAGGAATGATCAGCGGTGTGAGTTGTGGGTTTTTACTGCGGGAGATACGGCCCCGTGCATCAGCGGGTGTTGTGAGCGGCAACAGCGAGCATTCATAAAGATGTCACAGGGAGACTTCTGGAGACACAAAGTCTCAATTTCAGCCGAAGGTGCTGCCAGCCAGATGTGGAGGCACAGCGCGGCAACTGGAACACAACCTGCTCGTCCTCCGTGCCAAATCTGAAGCTAACAGGCTGAACCTCAGCCTCCCTTTGAAGTCGGTGCCAAGAGGTGTCCGGACCCTTAACGACCTGAAATTTATGACAGCACCGCCTCGCTGGGAGTGAGAGGTCGGCGTTTGTCCGGTGAAACGTCTCTTCATCCCGTCTTTTTCTCAGCGCCTCCCTTCGCCGGGTTCCATTCCTCCCACTCTGCCTCTCTCATCTTTCCCTGCACCTGTTTAACACCTTGACTTCATTTATGACCTTTGTCGAGCTGCTGTTAAGTGTTTCATGTTACTGTTGCCTTCGCAGCGGCACAGCTGGCTGAGCAAACAAGTGTTGCATGTGATCTCGGAGCCCGCTGGACTTTTTTCTCTCTCTCTCAGAACACTTTCTTCCTAATAAACAGTGTCAGAATCCGGCATTCATAGTTGGGAGCGAGAGCCAAACAATGCCTGAAAGCAGATAACAACAATATAACATGGTAGTTAGTGGAGGAACACAGCTGTGGTGCAGGGTTTGAATTATTTCACTTATGTAAGACAGATTGGGAGCAAAACCAGAACAGCTACAGTTGAAGTTACTGGAAGTTTAATTCATTTCTCACACCAAGCTAATATTTCAGTCTTTGAATGGCTGAAAAGTGCTGCTCACTTGTTAACACTTGTTACCTAAATGGTGCGTGAATTTATTTCTGTATCATTTAAAGTCTGAAAAGACGGCTTATCCCTGACACAGATGTGATAACATAAGGGATTATTAGCTTACACATATCTGTTATCACATCGTTTTATATTTTTGAAATGTTCCCTGCACTTCACGCCTCATAGACAAAGAAAAAAAAAAAAAACTTTCTGTTAACGTTAAGTGAAAGCACTGTTTGACCTGGGAGTGACTGAGGCCGAGACCAGATGGCCTGGTAAATTAATAATACAAGTGAAACAAAGCACATGGACTGGAAACGGCAAAATCCAAGGGGATTACTCTCCTCTCCGTGAGGCAAGTGTGCGGCCGCGACGTCTAACTGAAACAAAATGTGAGCAAATTTGTATCCGTAAACGTAAAACTACTTTCTGCTCATTTGAACCCCGGCGTCTCTCAGCCGCTGCCAAATAATTCTTTGAGTCCAGAAAAAAAGAAGAGTGATGCATAAGGAGGGGGAAGGTGGATGAAAGGGGGGAGGGAGGAAATAAAAGAAAATATCTGGCAGGGAGATTTACAACCCCGGCGAAATGTTTCCAATGCTGCTTGAGCAGAAGCAGCAGCAGTAAGTGCTCTGACAGCGCAGGAAGGGTGGCAGGGGAGGGTGAGGCGGGTGAGGGGGCGAGTTTAAAAATGGCTTTACGACCCTTGTTATCAGGTCTAAATAAATAAATAAAAATCCCTCTGGTGGGGGGGGGGGCGGATTAAGGGGCTGGCCTGTGCATTTCGCTCCTCAGCTGTTATTGATAACTCCTGGCCACATGGCCCGCCTGCAGTTTTATATTCTCAGAGTCATGATGCTTCACTTTGTATAGATATGCAGGTTGATGTGCTGCAGGTGTGGGGGTTTGATGTTTGAGGAGCGTTAACCTGCAGTGTGAACCGTGTGGAAAACTCTGCAGCCCCCTGTGGTACCAGCACATTATTTGTAGTGTCTGTTATTCCTCTGGCAGCATTATTTTGATCGGTTTTTAAGATGTCTTCTGGCGGCCTGATGAGCAGGACGGACAAGCGAGAGCGCAGGGATGACGAGTAGCATGACCAGGGTGGACTTAAAACTGGGGCGCTGCAGTAATCAGATCATTTAACCTTCTAACATGATTTGGCACAAGCACTAAATATGTTTTTAAATTAGAATATGTTGGACAGCAGTACAGCCACCTTTTACTTTGAGTTTTTGAGTCTCAGCTGTCAATCATGACGTTTCACCTCAGTTTTAAAGCACCACTGTCAGAAACAGCAGCAGTGGGGTCTTAACCATAACAACAACTCTACTATCATGGAGGAGGCAGGGCGTATGACCAATTACAGCCAGCCACCAGGAGGAAACGAGGATTCAGCTTCACGTAGGGAGCAGAAAACTGTCCATTAATGATTCTCAAAAGATTGTTTCTTAATTCAGATTTTGTTTTTCTGATTTCAAAACAAACTAAAAAAAAAAAAACCCACAGGTGCTTAATTTTGAAATAACAGAGTCACCTGTTCCCAGTCAACAGATCTGGGATCTGTGCTTTGGGTAAAAACACCTTCATCTTGACAATGATGAATTTCTGCTGCTGTCACATGTGTTTCACTGTGAGAAAAAGTCCACTTCCATTTCAAACGTGTGATGCTGTTAATGAGCAGGAAAGTTTGGCCGGACTTCTCGGAGCCGACGAATATTTATTTATAAATTCAGCCAAAGAAAGAAGGAAGTGTTTGTTGTTTCAGAGGAATTTTAATATAAATAGAGACAGATAAATTGAACTTTTGGCCAAGGTTGTGTCGAGCTGGATCAGGGACGTGGGTGTAAGAACAAACATGAGACTTACAATGTTTTTATGATCTATGTATTAGAATAAATAACATTTGAATGCAAGTGGTGTCAACCGGGGCGCCTGTTAATGTGGAAACACTTTCATCTGCCTCCAGTTCTAAGGAGACGTTGGCTCATGTGTTCACTGTAAATCACTGAGGCATTTTACAAGCTCGGAGAAAAAAAAAAACAAAAAGCCAACAAAACAGAAGATTCCTCTTTTTTTTCCTAGTTAATTAATTAAAAAGCCCCATTGTTGAGCTGTTAGAATGCACAGACAATAAATTATGATCACTGACATTTTCCTGGAGCTTAACTTCATGTTAAAACTGTCAGAAAATATAATTGATAACAAGCTATGAATACAGTTATAGGACCAGAAACCTCAGCGCAAACCCTATAATGAGGAAACCAGCCAATGACAGAGGATGTGTGTACGGAGCTATGTGGACACGCATGTGTTAAGTTTCATGTGAGTCGGTGTTGAACGTGCTACTGCATGTGTGTGTAATGTGGGCCGAGGTGTCCCGTCCTACTATCCCATAAATTACAGCGTGTAGTTGTGTTAGGAAACACTGTGGAGATACTAGAGACAAGATTACTGGAATATGGCGGTCGGGGGGTGGTGGGCGGCCATGCTTCCCACTCATGCCTCCCACACCCCATGCCTGGCATGGCGGGGGGTTCCTGGATGGCACTGTCGCCCATATGGCCAATCACTCAAGCGAGGCCGAGGTGTTTTCAAAGGGACCTGGCAGCAACTTGACGCGGGACTGTCTCCACAGGGGTCAGCGGCCGTCTGGGCAGGAGAGGCCAATCTCCTGCTGGCCTCTGAGAGACAGACGTATCAACTCTTGAGTTGTGGACCCCCCCCCCCCCCCCCCCCCCCCCCCCCCCCCCCCCCCCCCCCCCCCGAGTTGTGGCCCCCCCCCCCCCCCTCCACCCACCACCACCTCTCTTTAACCCCCCGCCCTCCTACATGCATGCACACGGCCATCAACCCTCTCCATGTATAGCACACAGGGCAGATATGGTCTGCTAATGGGCCGGCAGGGACATTGACCTTGGGAGGTGGACAAACAAACAGGGAGGGAGTTGGACAGACTAACCAGCCTCTTATTTACGACCTCATTTTGACTGTTTGAGGGTTTTTCTCAGCCTGTTTGAGTCACACCGGCTCTTCTCAGCCAAATATAGAATAAAAGACGAGACAATTTTTGCATTTTTAAGAACGTATTAGTGATAGAGAGTTATGTCCTACTCCGTCTTTATGATCCTATCCTGCATTTTTCAAGTCACTAAGCTAATGAAGCTCAATATTCCATACCCCTATGTCTCGAAATGTGTTTGATAGGAGACACAGCAACCACTTCATGAAATCCCTCAATTCTATCTACATCAAATAACACACAGATAAATATGAAAAACAAGTATGATTATTTTATCTTCAAAATCCAGGAATCCTCAAAGAAATCAAGGGAAAGCGTTGATTTCCTACTACTGCAACTTCCTAATGCAGTTTAAGAACACATATGGAAACACATCTTAGCCTCGTTGAGGTAATAATTTAAAATAGTTTGGATTACTCTGTGCAGGTTTATAATATTTATTATGTCAGCTGGTTTGTTATAAACCCCCACCCTTCAGTTTGAAACAGTAACCGGATCTCTTGCTCCACTCGGTAACGATTAAAACACTCTGAGCTGTTGTTAGCATTATTCCGGCCTCGGAGGAACGCGTTGCTCTTTGTGATGTGTATCAGTCTGTGCTGGTCCATCTCACCTGATCCTGCTGACATGGAGGAGTGTGTGAAATATCATAATGACAACTGAAACTGGGTATGTGGTTGGATCAGCCTCATGTGCCCATGAGCTGCTGCTTCACTGTGCCAGCAAATGTAATGAGGCTTAAAGAGCTTTAAGGACAGTGAAGTTAGCAAACAGCCCAAGGTTGAGGATTATCGGTTAATGCTTTTGTTACCACCATCATGGAGGATTGGTTTTACGTTTTCATTGGTTTGTTTGTTTGATCGATAGCAGGATTAAAGTTGGTGGGAGGGTAGTTCGGATGACTGATCTGTTTCTGTGACTAATCTGGTGAGATTAAATCTTGGTCGGTTGAAGTTAGTATTGAATATTTAACAAGACAAACTTCACATGAATAAAAAACGGAAACAATAAAATAGAATGACCATTTCAGTCAGTGGTTGTAAATGACAACATGACAACGTTTTCCAACAAGCCGAATATCTTGAAGTCTTTTTTTGGGTCTGGTCTCTTTGGCTTTGGAAAGGTCAGGGGGACGAACACAGCCCAGAATGCCATGGGAGTGACTATAGATTCAATTTCTCCGTCTCAGGCCGGCGTTTACGAGTCTGTGACATTATCCACAGTGACAAAGTCTCACATCTGCACAGATTTTCAGCTGTTACAGTCATTCACGTGGGCCGCAGACGGGGGTGGGCCCTGAGTTATCAGTGAACTGCAGCGGGCAACAGGAAAACGCTGCAACGCTAGAACCCGGCGTATTTGGTGACATCATGACCATTTATTGCATGACTGACTTGGATCAACCTGGATAAGTTGTTTGTTTTGACGGCGGCGTGAGAAATAAACGAAAATCTCCTGCAGTGAAAACGTCAGGAGTAAATCCGCAGCCTCTCCTGCTCATGAGATGTGATGGATTGATGGATCAGGATTTCACAGACTTGTCATCGTTCCGTCAAGGATTTGATGGTTTGATAGGAACCGTTTCCCAAAGGCAAAAAAAATATAAACCCCAGGTTTTACAAGGATAGCATGGTTCATGGCAAATGTGTCCTTTACTCAGATGTCTGGCCTTATACCACACATGGAATAAAAACCTGGTCTGATTTGAATGAACGCCAAGTCTGAGTCTCACACAAGGCTCTTTCATTCTCTTAAATATTTTTTACGCTCATTCAAGGAGTATTTTAGCACCAAAGACTCAATCACAGTGAGTTAATCTAGTCTCACAGCACAGGTTTTATTCAGTTAATTAAACCAATTATTTATCATACACGTATGCACAGATTTCAACATATTCATCCGTGATCAGATTTAAAAAACAGTTATGCTTAAATCTTAATTTAAGGCTAGTATTTTTCTATCCTATTTATATATAAAAATTTGATTTTTTTAAAGGTAGGAATATAAATTAAAGGTTTTTTTTTTAGACTTTTTAGATTTTAAGTTGAATTTAACAAATGAGTAGATGTAGCTGTGCAATGATGGATAAAATAAAGGACATCATTTTTTAGTTTAAAGAAGTTAAAACAGCGAACAGAAATCCCAGAAATGAGGACACCAGGCAGCCAACCGGACCTTAAACAACTCTTACTTCAGTATTTTTTATTTTTTTTGAAGACACAGAGTTGATTTTCCCCCTCAGGTTCACAGCTGTCACTGCTGCAGAAAACAGACGTCAGAACTGTAACATCAGACCAGCGGGCCAGCCGCGCTTTCTTAGCCTTAGCCTCGCGACCGGCCTGTTTGTGGCTCTGTCTAGTTGCATTTAATGGGAAACTTCTGTGCGGTTGGCTGCAAAACACAAGCACAGAAAGAGTTCAGCTGGTTCTTTGTATCGTAGTCTTCATGAATCTGGATGTGAATCACGATTAGCTCCGGGGTGCTCGTCTGCTCCGCGGCTGACCCCGAGCTCTGAGGATTTTCAGCGAGCAGAGAACTTCCCCGTAAAAAAGGCAAGCGTTCCACAGCATTGTTAAGTATTTTGGAAGTAGCACGGCCGCAGACGCAGAGTGTCTCCACTGCTATACATGGCTGTGGACTGTGTCTATGCTGTCAGCATTCCCCCACAGCTCTCCTCTTTCAGCTGCCCGCTCGCTCAGCACGCCCTCCTTTCGGGGTGATCATGAATCATGGAAATTGATTATGCTGTCACAACTCAAATCCCTCTGCCCAGGGCTTGACCGCAGAGTGTGTGACTGCAGGTCGGTCAAGCCTGCTTAAGGGATCCACTCCAGGCCGCCACTGAGAAGGGTCGGCTGGCCGGGGGCCGCCCCCGCCGGGTCACGCAGCCTCTCACCGTGGTGAATGGGAGGAGATCACTCACGTCGGCAGGGAGGAATGAAGACGTCCTGTTTAAAATACCGGCCCCGGCCGACTGCGCGTCCGTGCTCCTGATTGTTTCCAACCTCTCCAGCTCCTCGTCACCACGTTCCTTGTGTCATCCGTCTTTATCAGCATGCTACGCTAATGACTTCATCTGTGACTACGGAGCGGTCCCACGCCAACTCCTTCGAATTCCTGAAGCAGTCTTGAGTAACTTCACGAGGCGCGAGCCGAGTTCTGGGGGTTTTGAATATCTTCGCCTCATCACGAGTGAGATAGAAGGAAAGAGGATGAAGATGTTAACTCTGCAGAAACAAATTCCACTTGAGCTTAAAAATGCAGGAGCTGGTGCAGGAAGACGTGGGACGAAGGTTCCCCCGCAGCAACAAAAAGCGATGATGCAGAATCAGACGTAAAAACCGCCTCAGAAATAAAAGAGGTTTGCCTCTTTAATCTGGACCAAACTCTGTTTTCCTCTCGGGCACATCTCCCCGTGGAAGCAGTAAAACGCTAGAGCGCTTTTCAAGAGTCTTTTTCTTCCCAGTGTTTGTAGTTTATTCTACAAACTTGATTTTTCAGCTTCTTCTGGCGCACCTTTACCTCTAACGCAGAGTTTCCAACAGTCAGCCCCCCCACCTAATGATTTCTGCAGATTGTTGTTCTTTTTTATTGTGAAGATAAATCTGCTGTAACAAGCTGAAAACACCCATAAATCTGGGCCCGAGCTCGGGTTGCAGTGAGGCTTTAAGGGTCCGTGTTGCTATGACGACACATCAGTCCTTTCCAGGGACTCAGGCGTGCACTATAAAAGAGGTGAGTGTCTGTGGCACTGCCATTAACATGCGTCTTGGGCGATGCGTTCACAAGTGGACGGCTTCGCGTCACTTCACACCTGGCACCAGAGCGTGTCTCCACGTGTCTCCAGCGCTCACTTGTGACTCCCCGTGTGCAAATAAACATGGTCTCTGTTGGAGAAAGACTAAATGTGTTGTTTTTATTCTGGGACAGATGGATCGGCTGACAGTGTGCGCTGTCCTTCCTTATTGCCATTGCTGTGACATGGATCTGCTTCCTGTTTACACCGATGCAGGAGCAACTGTATGCAAAGAACTTAAAGTGCATTTGTACGATGAATCAGAATCATAGTTAAAAAAAAAACATAATCGAAAACACAGACATCCTCATTGAACCCTGTCCATGCACGTTTTGGGATCATCAAGGTGTTTGTCGAGCACTCTGAGTCATTTGCATTGATTTGAAATGAAACTTAACGTGCGAGGAGACAGAAGACAGGCCAAACGTGCGTCTGCAGATCAAAGCCCAACACTCAGTCATCATCTGCTCGGCTGCTCGTTGTTTCTTCAGCGTCCAGCGGGCAGCATCCATTCAGTGGTGTCCCAGCAGAGAGCCAGAGCCCGTGCTGAAAGACGCAGCTCACACTCAGACTTCACTCGGGGCCCTAGGAAAAGCACTTTCTTGTTCATTTATCTTTCCAGGGACAGGTCGCTCTCCGTCACATTAATGAATGCCAGTTGTTTCCCGTGGTTCACAATCAGTGGTTCACTTCATATTTGGCTGGAGATCAATCGGTGAGATAAATGGCAAGTAGTTCTGTTTTCTGGCTGATCGATCAGTTTTATATTTCTTAAAACATTCTCTTGAATCAGTGGTTGGTCGCGATTGGATGAAGGCGTCCAGCAGGGTTAGATATTGTCTACTTGTTGATGTCACACCAATTGATGTATGATGATTATATTGATCTAAAAAAACTCTCAAAGAGACTTCATAGGTTGTAAAAACCTTTCAGTTGAAAAGGGTTAACTTCAGTTGAAGGATTTCGATTTGATGCGAATCTCCTGAAAGAGTCATTCCCAGTGTTTTCCGATCAAAGAACTGCTCAAACAGAAAATGGCTGCCCAGCAACAAGCAATAACTCCGTGCTCCGGCATGTCAGCACGTCTCGCATTCACAGAATCTTCAGCCATCGACAGGGCATTTGTCAAAAGGAGGCAGGCGGCCTGGAAATGTGCCCATCTGACAACATGAGAGAGCAACAAATGCAGAGGCCGAGTTCCTCAGAGCAGGAGAGGCAGACGTCCACATGCCCTTCTGAGTTCAGTTGAAGGAGACGCGGGTGGAAAGCAGAGGCAGGTCATTCGATGTGAGACTGACAGAAATGAAGCGATTGGTTAATGTGGGCTTAGGATATAACTTGGAAAAACCCCCTCTGCTTTGCACTGCACTGCAGGTCTTCTGTGTGTTCTTTTGCACGTTTGATGCATTGCTCTCGCTGATTAGAGGCTATTGAGTTCAGGCCCGAGACAGTTTGTGTCCACCGTCCCACGAGAAGGACCCATGAATCAAACCACAAGCCCCTCATTTTGAACATCAGTGTTTCATATCCAGTGCAGCTCGCCACATCAAAATATTATTGCTTCTCAAATACTCTAACCCAGCGATGGGATTTCCATGAGACAACAGACCACTCGCAACCATCGAGTCGCTTGCATCTGGGTAAACACACGACAAATCCCCTATCAGCAGCGCCACGCTCGATGACAGCTGGGCCAAATACACATTTCCGAGCATTAGAGAGGGGTAGGAGGAAATAAATAATGAATTCAAAATAGCCATGGCCGTGCGCCTTCCTAACAGAGCATCTGTTCGGGATCTGCTTTTATTTTTTGCTCATTAGATCCTCCTTCACTTCTGAGTTCGGGTTAATCTTCTCTCAGAAGCTCATCACCGCTGCAGAACGCCGCAGGACACACTGATCCTTCAGACGGCTGCCAAAGCTAGTTATCGCTCCAATCAAGCTTTCATCGGTTACTTAGTTCTTCGTGACCACGCGGATCAAACGCCGCGGCGATCCTCTGGTGACATGTCGCTCCGGACCGCTCTGTCTGCAACACGAACAACGGGCTGGAGAGGAGGAAGGAACGGAAAGGGGATGCAGCGGATTAATAGAAACCATTCAAAAATGCGGTCATAAATTGTAATCATATGTGAAATGTCTTGGTCATGTGTTGCTAAGAAGAAACATACATGTACAAGCTCACAGGGAGGAACGCTACGCACCGAAGAGTTGGATTGCTGTACATATGCTAAAATACTATCTTTGAAATCAAACTGTAAAAGACATTTGTGGCAAAGCGGCTGAATTAAACGACCATTACAAATACAGGAGGGACGATCATGACTTTGCTGGATTCCTTAAGATCATTTGTCACTTAGGGCACAAATGTTGCACACAAACATTTACCAAACCTCATCAAACAATACACGGGCAGAGAAGTGTAATGACGCCCTGTAATTTCTCCACTCTGCCTCTAATGAAACAGTCATGTGTTGCTGAGCGTGTGGGGGAAGAGACAATTTATAATTGGCTGCATGGAAACCGTTTCCCAGGAGGCCGATCCATCACTTAATCTTGTTATTGTCTGAAAGATGAGAAATGCGTTTGGCTATTTTGTCATTCTCCCTCCAAAAAAAAAAAAGAACAAATCCTTCTGCAAGAATGCAAACATCCCTCGACAGCCGTGGCTCCACGAGGTAAATAAGCATAACGCAGCGCTGATTTGTTGTTTAATAAAAGAGATTAAAAAGAAATTCAGATCACAATCCCACGTGGGTGTCTGTGATGATCTAATTATCATGATTGTACGAGTATTGCAATACAATGGGTGTAATACAAGCATACGAGGATTTTTCCCACCCTCATTTTTGTTAATTACAAACAGAATGAAGATTGTCGTTCTTCCCCCTTGTGCACTAAGAGCTGTAAAAGCAATACAATAAGATTCTGCTTTATTACTCTGCAGGGGAGACGTGTGGGTAATTTCTGTAAATGGTCTGTATTCTTGTAACTCTGTCCTACGCTTGAATACCACAGTCACAGTTCAGGCATTCCCCCAGTTCACGCACAGTCCACAGTCAGGTACCACATGTCTCATATTATTTATCAATGTTTAAATCTTTAATACAAAAAGATCACCTCTGCAAATGACAAACAATTTCATTTCATTTCATTTGTTAAATTTGTATCATCGCTCCCTAAGCCATTAACAAATCAGAGAAACTTCTCTTTATTAGAAAAGCACGTCTGCTCCCACTTCAGGCCCATCCCGCTGTGGAAGACCAGGATTTATGCTTCGCAGGGAGCACGATAGTGAACAGACGACTCACATGTGTCTGCGCCGGGCTTCCCCTCGTGGCCTCTTCTAAAGGCATTCTGCGCTGATTTGAGGGATATCGTAAAGCGAATGATAAATTTGTACCCCTGTCAAGTGCGGCTGTGCGCTGACGACTTGCACCGGGAGTCGTGTAGGAACGCCATATATCCCGGCTGATTGCTCGCTCCCCGCGAGCTGATGGCAACGTACATTACATCATTAAAGGTATCGGAGGAAATAACTTAGGCTTTGTTCCTGCTCTTGTTCTGACATGGAACAGGCCGTTTGATGTAATAAAGATCTATGGTGAGAGATGGACGCTGAACATGTGTCTCCCCACTCAAGACAAATACATATTCATTTTCTGCCGGCTTCTCCCTGTTTTCCTCCAAAGCCCCAATGTCCTGCACATTGTCTGATACCATATTTGCCTCACGGATGGACAATATCATTTCCTCCTCATGACTGGCCTCCTGCTGGACAGCGTTTAATCAGAAAGATGCAGTTTACGAGCAGAAAATAACGAGTTGTGAACTTCTTAATTCCACAGTATGTCCTAGCCCTGTGGTACGAAGAATCAATTGACTTTTTAAACCAGCTGCTGCATGGGTAAATGATATACCACCCTGGATCTTTTGTATGTGGAGGAAATTAGCACGATTTCAACCATGGGCGTGAGAAATGCAGCTTGAGAGTGAGGGGGCCTGATGCCGCCGCCGCCGCCTTGGCTGCCCTGTTCCTGCTGCAGGGGTGGCTGGTAATCCCCCCAGGCAGAGGCAATAAAACTCCAATTTCTACTGTACCTGCCAGCTGAGCGTCTTACTCTGCTCAAAACACAGGGAGCATGAAATTCCCGAGGAGACATGTCCAAGTGCCAGCCCCCTTCATTGTGACATCAGAGCCCTCTGAAGTCAACAAGCATGAAGGCAGGCTGGAGCGCCGTGTGGGTTCACAGCCTTGAAGAGGGATCCGTGGCTATTAAGGGCCGTGTAGGGGGATGGCAAACCCGGGGCACGAGGGGGAGAGAGGGATTACATCTATCACCATGCATATGGGCTCCCATCTAAAAAGGCCTGTCTGCCATTTTCTGCCCCCAGCACGTCCCCTGACTGTTATGATAGCCGAGACGGTAATAAAGGTTTTGGCGGTATCATAAACACAGCATGACGTTGGGTATCAAATGCTTAAGGGCCCGTGACCAGGTTCTGTGGAGGGGCCCAGAATGCTGGTAGAAATGTAAACACAGCGATGGTGATAAGCGCAGCTCGTTGCGGCCGTGATCCA
This sequence comes from Pseudorhombus dupliciocellatus, assembly GCA_016785235.1. Classification (NCBI taxonomy): domain Eukaryota; kingdom Metazoa; phylum Chordata; class Actinopteri; order Pleuronectiformes; family Paralichthyidae; genus Pseudorhombus; species Pseudorhombus dupliciocellatus. The sequence goes on from JAFBJW010000117.1 coordinate 5,204,416, forward strand.
TTTGTCATCTTAATAAACGCCTCTTTAAGCCCTGAAGTCAAGCTGGAGTGGAGGACAAACTCTGAGCCATGAGGACCGTATTTTAACACATGCAGAGTTGATGTAAATGCAGTAATGGAATGTCTCTCTGTGGAGACAGGCAGCGTGCGGGAAGCAAGAGAACAAGAGACAGAAAGTATGAGGCGACAGTTCCGTGTCATGTGATACGCACATTAACCATGAGGCCATCAGATACAGTCTCTCACGTAAATCGTTAGTGGGGAATAAATGGAAATCAAACTCAAAACCTCTTCCTGAGTCTGAACCCAATTTTCTGAAGTTGATTCAGACCGCTTGTCCACTTGTGGATTAGATTCATTAATCTAGGGATCGTATTGGGGATTGGGGATTTATAATTTCACTAAAGATTCTTAATGATTAAAAAGTACAGATGAAACTACACTACAATATAAATAAAGTTTATATATGTGCAGATAAAACGGTGATTCAGAGTTTTCGTGTGAATTTTTGTAGGAGAATGAAAGAAAACACCGGTTGTGTGAGGAATGTGTCTCTTGACAAATATGATAATTTATTAAAGCGCTCATCAGAGCTGCGGGCCGCACTGAGTGGACACACATGTTAATAATCCAAACTGTTTCCACAATTGTTTAAAAGGAAATATTGGAGACATTTAAAACCAGGATCCAGTCCGGGGAGGAATGTGCTTTAATTGCCGTCCTTGGCAAAGGAAGCAGACTTGAGTATTTGATCTTGCCCAGTGTTGGCACCGCTCAGGGGAACACGCCTCCATTTCAAACGTGGCCCGTCTCCCCTCTCCTGCCAAATCAATGAAAGACAATAGTAGTTGATGATAACAACGAGTGAGCACGCTCAGCCCACGGTCCAATCTGGACGAATTCTGATCATTTCTGCGGCTTCCAGAACAACATGTAGCCCACATTATGGAGAAATGAAATGAAGTTCCTCATGATGGATGAGTTTAGGAGGCCTCTGGACAGGGAAGGTCCACCCAGAGCTGGGACGGGTTCCCGGCTCCCTGCATTATGGCTGCGTCTGCCTTGTCAGTCACCTGAGCCCTCCCTGCTTTTTAATCGAGCCGCCTGTAATGAGTCGGTCAAACACGACCTGACAAATTGATTTGGATTCTCATGTGATGAGGCCTTCCACCAAACAGTCCCTCTGAACATTGAGCCAAACGTTGTCACGGAGAGAAATGAAATGAAGAAATGCAATAAACAGAGATGCAATAAAGACCCGGACCGAGATCTGATCAATAGAGACCGTGGACTGTTGAAAAACTAAAACTGTGTCGTATGAATTGATTAAACTTCACAGGAGCAGGAAAATGAACTTGTTTCAAACTCGTGTTCATGCACGTGCATCCATGATTGCAGCCTCATGCATGTGCAAACACGTGTCATCAAAAACACATGTTCTCTTACTCGTGCAAAAACGTACATTAAATAAGATGCTTCCGGACAGATTATCTTTCCTACTTTGGTTTGCATTGTTTTTCCAAAGTTTTTTTTTTTTTTTTTTTAATGCTCAGCAGCAAACAAAGACAAACGTAACGTAAGAAATTATCCTGACATCCTCAAAAACCAAAAATCGTGGGTGCAGAGCCGGTGGGGGGGGGGTTCCCTCGTGTCACTGACACCCAGACTTTTTATCAAACTGTGTCCGACTCACGTGCAGCTCCTCCATGCTCCCTAGAGGAAACGTCTTCATGTCCTATCTGCCTCCCTGAATGATGAAAACTAAATCCCAGAGCAGCTGCTGAGCCAAAAACAATGAGCCAAGTCCAGGGGACGGGAATCAGGAGCGAGTCAGAGACATGTGGGGGACGCTCCACAGCCATGCGAAGGAAGGTGAAATAAAAACCCCGGGTCACTGAGAACTAAAAGTTTCCCCCTCATCCTGAATTTGGGCCAGTATAGATTTGGCCTGATAAAGATCCCTGAAGATGAAAGACGTTTCTTCTCCTTCTCCCCGCTGAGCGAGGTGAGGTGAAAACTCCCTGAGCACCATCAGGAAGCTAATTATCTAGGTGGGTGTGAAGAAATTCCTGCTCTTGGTTGTTTTTACCCCCGGATGGGAAACACCTACTCAGAGTGTGCATTTTACTTACAGACAGGAAGTCCCCCACTCGCTCAGAAAACAGATAATAATATTCTCACCTTCTGTGTGTCCGTGTTTTCTTTTCATTTAAACACGACCTCAGCCAATGAGCTAATGTTTGAGCTAATGTGTTGACCCCCTGTCTGTGTTTGTTAGAGGGAAATCTCTGCTAGGACTTAGAGTTAAAGAAAAAAGATAGTTTGCCAGTTGTCTGTTTTCTCATCACTTCTTATTTCATTAATTTGATGATTGAAAAAAATAACCTACTTTGGCTTATTTCATATTTTTGCATTAATTCAAGGTTTATATTTTCAATATGTGGCTGTACTGGCAGATAAAATTCTGAAATTTCCACAGTCCGACCTCAATCCTGAAGCAGACCTTTTAAACTTCCGGGTGATGACCTGACTGTTTAGTTTCTGCTGAGTTAACCACGTCCCAGCTCTCCTCCGTCTCTGTCCTTTTCTCCCTCCCTTTACTCATGTGCCGTCCTCCTGTTTCTCTTGGCACCTTATTAGCACTCAACTCTTCTAAGTGAGCACATCTGGAGCCAGATTCCTGAAGCAAATACTCCAGAGAAAATGGCCGCGACTTTTGCTGTCTCTCTTTCTTTATATATACAGTCCTTGTATTTTGAAGTCTAATAATAACACACAGTGAGTTTGATCTATAAATTATCTTCCACTCTTGGTCGCTTCCTCGTGAAGTAGTCGATGATTTTATACCTGCTTCCTGCCAGCTGGATGCAGACGGCTCTTGGCTTCACTTCCCTCTCGGCCTGATTACGTGGAAGTATTTCGATTTTTTTTTTTTCTCCATCTTGACTCAGTTATTGCTTTTATAGACTCTTGTTCAATTCATTGTAAAATCGGGGGGGCACTGCCTGAGTCTATAACCACACTAATATATTTTACTTTTAAAGGGCACTCGCATCATGTGTGCCAGGCGTTCACATGCTTCCACAGATTTCAGGCCCCTAAAACGGAGACTTCAGGAAACGCAGCTGGCCTCAGATCAGCTTGAGAGGTTCAGGATCGCGTTTATAGACGAGCTGAGTCAGAGACACCACAAACACCAGAGACATCCTCCAACGTGTCCCAACAGAGGAATCCCCTTCTAATAATATCTACATTATGAATGACAATACATTTGTTTTTTATACAGTTGAATTAATTGTCTTATAATATCAAATAAAGCAATCGTTCAAAGAACAAACAGCTGGGCCCATCACCCGGAGACGATATATTCACCCCACTTCAGACCCTACATCCACTGTTCTCTATTAAAAAAAATGCTTTGGGTTCATGTTGAACTAATTTGGTATGTGCCGATCTCATGCTTGCAACATTCCAACGTAAAAACTGAACAGAGCTAAGACTGTTTCATTCCTGTATCGTTCACAGTGCGGGTGCAGATTGTATGAAATGGAAAAAAGAAAACCCTAATCACCTCTCTCTGCCTCGCTCGCTCATTCTCTTCGTCTTTAATGGGAAATCTGAGATACTACCGAGTACAGAGCTTAGTCTGTCACATCGCATGACGCGCTGCAACTAATGCAGCCGACAAATGGGCATATCATGGATCCCAGTTTTGTGAGCGATCCCTCCTCGGAAACAGGTGGCGGCCGCTGCAAGACCAGATGTCCCAGTGCCGTCGTGGTAAAACGGGGTCTGTCGCAGTGCAGCGGTGAACAATGCGTGACGGAGACCGAAGGTGGTCCGGCTTCAAACCCCAGGAGGGACAACAATGGGGTTAGACTCTCCCAGAATGCCCCAGTTGTGCCCAGTCCTCGGGGGAAATGAAGAAAATGAGCAATCCCAGTTCCAGTGTGAGGAAGTGGATGCTTTTCAACAGGCAGTCATCTCAAACATCCCGTTGAGCTGCCGCTGCCCTCCACACATACCACTGTCAACCCATCGGTTCCTTTGTTCGGACAATTCTGCTTGTTAATGCCACGCTACAAAACATGCTTTGGCCATTTGCTCGCACTGTATAAATAGACAGCGAGCATTACCGGTGTGATGGAAGCAAGAGTGGACGTTTGCCAAGCTCGAAGCTGTCGGCAGATGGCAGGGGATCACGCCGGAATGGAACGACATTGGACAACACGGTACAAAATTAGCCTCGGTGCTTTCGCCCAATCAGTCGGGAGCATGAAGGTGGTGTTTAAAAAATAAATCTGTTTTTCCAGGAGCCTCAAATGTGTTTGTCTCTGACAGTTCACCCTGTGTTCAACATTCCGCTTCATCTCGGCTAAGATCGACACGACTGGGTTCAAGTTTGACAGTTTGGCAACCAGGGTGGTGGACTAGCATGAGTAAAAACGAGTATTAAGAGGAAATCAAATCTGACAACAACAATTAAGGAAATTCAGGAAAATTAATTGTTGCAGATCAAACGTAACAAGAATAAACAAATGTGGCCGTTCAAATATTGATCAATGTAGAATCCAGAGGCTTCAGTTTCATTCCACCCTCGATCACGGTTCATCTCAACAACAGTAGGTTGTCCAGGTGACAACTAAAGGAAACTTTCAAAAATACTAATTCTAATACTACGACAACACCTATGTACATACATACCTATGCTTAACAACAACATAAAAGTGACATGTAATTAGATCAATAAGAGCAAGTTATCAGGAAAACAATACTTAAAAGCATAAAAGATACAAAAGAAATGAAACTAGATAAAATATGTAAATACACTGAATTAAAAGCAAGGTCACAGAAATATGTCCTGAGTTATTCTTTAAAACTATCAAGAGAGGAAGCTTGTAGAACGTGTAATGGGAGTATGGTTTAAAACTTCGATGCAAAGCAGCAGAAAGATGACACATTTTTTAGCCATTCATTTTGGGATATTTAACAAACCGTGGTAGAAGCAGAACAGCTGACTCAGAGTCAGCCACACAGCCCCTGCTGGACATCAGTGCGGGTCTGGGAGCAGCTGAAGTTTCCAGCCTGTGAATCAATTTCAACGTCTAAAGTCAAATAATTGTGAAGGTGACCTGGTCAACGAGACTACACAGCACATAATTTTAGCCATTTTACTGCGATGGACAGTTAAATATTATTGCAGTGAAAGTAGCAGAGTAGAATACAGATATTCATGGTATGTCCATGTAATTGATTCCACCATGCAGTACAACATTGTGGTGGCACAGGGTGAAATGTGACTGAGCTCTCTGCTAAGCTCATTGTGTATTTCTAATGGACGTGGTTGTAATTCACGTCATAGTTCAGGACGAATCAAAAGGACATGTATTTAAAAGAGCATCCACTGGCACAGCTTTAAAGGACAAATCATTCTTCAACTACTGCTCATGTCTATTTGTAAAGACGAGTGAGACATGCCTTCAGGTGGACAGATGGAAAACAGGAACGCTGTCCCCGCTGGGACTAAAGCAAACCCTGACCAGGATCCTCCTCATAAATAAACCCACTTAAAATACTATTTGATGATTTTGGCCGAGCTTTCAGCATGTTTATTTTTATGACAGTTGGATGGTTGGAAATGTTCTGATAGACCAGGCCTGATCCTTATAGATGACCACAGTGATCATAGCAGTGATACAGGAGGGGGATAAGCTGATTCCACTTCCTTGCAGATATTTTGTCAAAGGTTCATCCTGGGGGTAATTTATGCATGAGTGATAAAATCCAAAGGATCAACAAAATCCTTAAAGTAATCTGACTAGAAATCCTGGACATCTGAGCCAATTTCATGGAACTCCCTCAGTCTAGTTGAGATATTTTAGCAAAAATCAAATGTGTGAACCTTCTGGGGAAGAGAATTCCTGCTGCGAACCCTGAACCATCATTTGTCTGGTTTCAATTTACTTCAAGAGATGTATACTTTATCCTAAGCTTTTCATTATTGTCTTACTACGGAACAGCTTTTTATCTTAGTTTATTCATTTGTTGTCATGGATTGTTATGAAGCAATTTCTTACCTTAATTAAATAAGTGCTGTACAATACAAATATTTATATTAAGATTATTACTGTAGCATTAAGAGCAGAAGTACCATAGCGTGTATAAGTTGTTGTGTACTCCTTAACACCGGCCCTTGAACACTTGTATTATACTGTAATCATGGTCCTGTCTCACCCCTCGTGCGTGATAATATTACAAAATATGAGTTCTGGTACTCTATCAAGTCGATTAACTTCAGCCCAGTCCCAGTGTGAACCTGGAAAACATCGGTTTGTGAATCAAACATGAGTGGAATGTCAAAGGCCTGATCTCTAACGAGGAACAACAACTCATGCTGTGCTTGGCGGAGACGAAATGTTAAAAAGCCAAACAATAATTATCACTGGGCTTGATCAGCGCCCCAGCAAATGATTTGAGGCCTGCATTAAAGGTGGAGCAGAATGTGTGTCAGTTGGCTCAGAAACAGAAGTCATGGTCCCAGTTGACTTGTATCACATTAGAGAGCTGCCTTTACTCGCCAGAGTGGGACTGCACCATGGAGCACACGACTCTGCCTCCTCTCTGCGGGGCTCCTCTCTCCAGCAGGTGGCTGGTTTTACTTTTTACTGTTTGACACCATAGCAACGGGACACACGCAAACTAACACATGCTTGTACAGAACACACATGTGCACATGCACATACATGAAAATGAGCGTGCATGGTACTGTCTCTCTCTCTCTCTCTCTCTCTCTCTCAAACACACACACATTCCCATTTGCAGCTTCATTTCTTTCTTTATTTTAAATCCCTCCTATCACAGCCACATTTTTGGAGCCAATAACCAATTTAGCACTTCATGCTGGATCAGGCAAACTGCATCTAACCGGCTGATGTTAAATGTAAGACCCCAGCAACAGGTCTGAAATACAAACCTCATTTCTGTCAGCAGGGGTCAGACCTCAGCTTGGTGTGTCTGTCCCAGCTCCAGCAGCAGAGGATGCAGGGAAAGGAAAGCAGCAAAGCAGCAGACAGAATCGGGGTCACGACAAATGTACGGAGCAGAACTGTGACATCTTGCCAAGTGGAGACAGCACATTCCAAGTTTTTTCCACATGTGTAAGCTTAACTATTCCTCAGAGTGTCGGCCATCTGATGGACACTTTTCTTCAAAGTGAACACTGAGGGCATTCTGTGCTCTTTTAAAGTAAAGTAACAGCTGAACTTGGCAGCTCCGTGAGTTCCTCCGCAAACATTATCAGACAGGATCCGGCAGTGGGGCCCTTCGCTGCTGAGGTGTTGATTTGAAATTATGCAGAGATGAGCGAGGCTGTCTTTGTTTTTGATTTAATCGCCAGATCAGTCATGTGGTCAACTCCAGGCTCAGGCTTATGAAGTGCATTAAGGGAAATACAAACAGGAAAGTTGAGTTTCCTTCATTAACAGACCCTTATCAAGAGTAAGTTATTCTTTCGATGCAACTCTTTCAACATTTTATAGATTTTTAGTTTGCACGTAAATATAAAATCCATTTTGTATGAACGCCATTGAGCAATATTATCATGCTAGACCAAATTAGTAGAAGCTGCACACCAGGACATATCTAAATAAAAACAAATGAACTATTATGAGACGGATCAGGTTTGACATGTGGGGAGAATAATGGCTGCAGCACATGGTAGTAACATGTACTTTCAAAGGTGATTTGCTCCAGAGCTCTATTAGGAAGCAGCTTGATTTTACCTCCTGCCCTGTCAGTCTCCTCTCAGATTCCCGCTGTGAGGAATCACAGAGCGCCCGGCCACAGAGTTGGAGTTTCTTAAGTCTTCTCATGTCAGGATCCTTTTGGGTGTAAGCAAGAAGATGGGGTTAGCGCATTCATGGGGACAGGAGGTGAATCAATCAGGAGGTGAAAATATCCACACTCAGCAGGAGGAGTAACACAACACTTACTAATTAGGGCTAATGTCCCCCATCCCAAAAAAAATCAAGTAAACATTGAATGGCAGTGAAGGAGGGGCCCCACTGTCAAAACATCCCATTATGGTTTTATGAGGAAGAGTGACGAAGACGCTGATGACGTCGTTCCTGTGATTACAGACGTCAGGGCTGAGGCTGAAAAACAAACAATTTTACTGTTAGAATGTTTGTAATTGGAATCTGGAAAACCAGATTTTTTAATAATAAAACATGAAGACGATTAAATTAAGATGATTAAGCAGCATACTATGATTGATAATGAATTTATAAGTAATAAAGAGAGGCTTAGATTACACAGAAAGGAAACAAATCACTTTATAAAATTTTTTATCACAAGAAGCAAACATTTATATAAAAACACTTCTATTACATACATCTGATATTTTGATTTGTAAATACCGAATTTATTTGTTTGTTACTAATTGAAGATTGTTTTATTTTTGTAAAGATAACATCAGTCACTGCAGGAGGAAACACAGTTGGGAAGAAAGACTCAATAAAGGTTCGGAGGGGTCACAACAAATTCACAAAAATGAACCTTGACCTTCCTGCGACCCCAAGTTCAACTCTAACCTCGAAAAAAATGAAGTCAGGTTAACAGTGATTAATGGCCGTACCAGGCATAGTCTGTTCTGTGAACAATACCCAGAGCCTCAGTACAGTTCACAGCATTTCACAGAATTTACAGACACGCATGTAGAGGTCGAACCCAGGTCTGCAGGGGACATGCATGTTTACATAATGTTTCACGAAGGTCTTCAGTCACTGTTGTTAAATTGGAGCAGATCCAGTCTGTAAAACGCCGGCATTCAATCACACGCAGGACCCGCGCAGCCTCTCAGTCCTGAGAGGAGCATCATTTATTTTCATTTTGTCTTATTGATCATTCTGTTGGAGCCGCTGTCACTTTTCCGAGTGGTCGGTGTCTTATTTTGCAGCTGAATCTCTTCATTCCCGTCCAGCTCACACGTTTATTGGCTAATGCGAGTGCTCACTGTCTGAGTGACACCCATGGCAGGGGAGAGTTTATCATTCTGCTGACAGGCTAAATAACTTGTGCTGAGGCAAGAGATAACAAATGGGCTCAAGTTGTGGCTTGAGTGTCTGTGTGTTAAAGACAAGAGCAACTGGGCTCCAGCAGAAATAAATGGTCTTCACTTTTTTCTCCTGGAGTTTATTCCCCGAGGCACCTGAAGTACATGAAAACAAGGGGATTAATAAGTGCGTCAGTGTGTGAGCATGTTGACGTGGTCAGAGTGCAACTGTGATGCTATAGATGTGAAGATGAACGTTGAACCAATGTTGTTAGATACTCCACAAATAATAAGAGTCCAATGTGAAGTGGGACTGGTAATTTATAGCTGGAACAAGAAATTAACAAACATAAATAATGCAATGTTGTTTTTCTCACATTTATCACAGTAAATTCACCAAGTGTGTTTTTTAATGCTGCTGAACATAACCCTTCTTAAATAAAAACAATCTAGTAAATAAAATAATAAAATAATAATAATTACTATTGTTGTAATTGAAATTTAAAGTTTTTGCTCCTGAGTGAAGGTTGAGGTCTTAAACTCTTCTTCATGAGAAGAGCACTTACTCAAAATCAGGATCAGATTCAAATCTGAGGGAAAACTGTAAAAATAGATTTGTTTATGTTATATTTATTAAACCTGGACCGGAAGTATACATCCACCATCTTGATAGCATCCACTTGCCAGTTTCTTTACATTTTTTAAAAATTTCCTGAACAACAGTTTGAGACTTCATGCTGATCATTTTTGATGAGAGAAGGCAGGATTGATTTATTCCGCCTCAGATTATTCACCCCTCATAATAAACATCAGGATCCAGTGTCCAAGCCTCAGGCTCATAAGCTAAGGTTGTTGATAGCGACACACTTGCCATTCACCTTTGTCTCGTGGGTGTCAAACTGTCAGTGACAAACCCCTCGGCCTCCTCTTACCGAAGCTGTGGTTTGACACAAACAAATCAATTCCCCTGTTCAGAGAAGTGGTGGCACTTGGAGAGGAGCTCTGGAAGAAGCTGCAGATCTTGTAGCGTTGTGTCAGAGCTGTGTTGCTCTCACTCAGATCTCGATTCACAGCTGTTTCTGCCTGTACAATACATAAGGGATGCCTATGAGGCGGCCGCGCTGCCGTCTTAAGCCGGTGAATATGCAGCGCAAGAGATGAATTCCAAGATGTCAGAGGAGCTGTCAGTGTGAAAGAATACTCGGGTCATTACCACCTTCACATCCAGCTTGCATGCAAACTCCCCTCGCTCTGCAGGACCCCCGCTGACAATGAGCCATACTTTCCCACACTGAAAACTTTGAGTCGTATGCAGTAATACTATATACCACATGTGGCTATGTCCTCCTGATGAAGCATGCACATAGTTCTTTAAAATGCAAAAGTAAATAAATCACCAGTGGATAATTTCTGATGTTACAGGTCAATGCCCAAACCAATCACACAAGGACTCTGTGCTGGGTGATGTCGGGTTGTGTTGTGTACTTGTGCTTTCGCTTGCTAACTCTGAAAAAGGATTCTTTCTCACTCCTCTGCCGATGGAAACACTTTCATTAATGCCACCTATGAGCAGCGAGCTCATCAGCTAAAACCAACATCGGTCTGGTTGGGGAAGAACTTGCCTCAGCTGTCAGATGTCCTTATTAAGGCTGTCTAATAAGCCCTGGTTACAAGATGGTTCTGAGAAGTAAGTGATATCCGTGCAGCGACCCGCACATACAATAAGGCAGTGAGCCTTAGTGTGGATTTCATACTTAGGGCTGAGCATACTCTAAGCCTATTTTTGTTGTCCTGATCTCAGGCAACCCTGGATCTCATCCAGGACAGTTCAAGTAATATCCACGGGTAATTCTGCCTGGTCCTGTTGATTCCACTGGGACCTCCAGGCTGAGGGAACCAGGGTTCAACAGCAACAGGTCAGTACCAGATAGGGACCACCCCCCTAACTCCCTCAAAACTTTCCCAAACTAAATTTCTATCTGATCAAAGTGTGAGGGGAATGCGGTACTTTTTTTTTTTTTTTTTTTTTTATACAATGCCCTTCACTTGTCGTTGCAAGTCTGGCTCAACCAGAGGAGGAATGTGTTCTCCTTTTATAGACCCCCAACACCCCCCAACACAAAGATACAAAATACTCCACGCGTCCAAAGTCCTGTGTCAAACTGGATACCCGTTTATGACTGAGGCGGATTCAGCTCTGGAACAAGCCACTGAAGCAGTCATGACAGAGCGCTCTGTACACAAGGAGGTCACACGTTTAGGACAGTGTCCTGTGAATTTATGACCATCACGGCCCCTTTTTCTCCTTCTCCCATGGAGATAAGGACTGTTTTTCTCCTGAAAATCTACAGGGGGGCTGGGTGTAGTTAAAGGACACACTCAGCTGCTAGATTAACTCATCAACGCTGCATTGCAGGGTGTCAACAGAAATGTTTCACACACAAGACCGACAAGGAATGAATACCATTTGGAGGTCACAAGTGGCAACCCCTCAGTCATTCAGGCCTTTTAAATGTTAGTGTCTGCCTTTCAAGAGCAAGGATGTAACCTCTAAACCTTTGAGCGAAAAAGAGATATGCGTCAGACATCCCGTCCCCATGTCAGTTATTACTGAAGATCTTGCCTTGGACTGAGATTGATAAATGTCTTGTTGTCCTTTTCCTCTGTGAATAAATGTTATATATTTAAACCTTGGACGTCATTCACACAACTGAGTATTTAACAGAAAATCACTGAGACTTTCAAGAGATGGTCCACCCATGTGTACCCATGAGGACACACAGAATCACTGGCTTCACGTTATTTTTTCCCGGAAGAAAATTGGATCACAATATTCATGTTGGAAAAAATACTCAACACTGTTACCAACTCAATAAACAACCCTGAAATACACCTTCAGTTCCATACGTTTCTTGTTACATCACCAGAAACATGATTCAAATAACTTTAGGTGGCCGTGCCCTCCTCCTTAACTCTTTTGAAGAGCGGATTCTCAGGGAACCAAAAGAAAACTGACAACCGGAGCCGTGGGATCATCTTCAAAAGGAAGACGCATGTCTGTGGCATGCTGTCTTTTCTGGCTTCTGACCCTGAGCACAGAGTGAAGTTGTTCAACTTTAACACACCAGAAACATGATTCAAATAACTTTAGGTGGCCGTGCCCTCCTCCTTAACTCTTTTGAAGAGCGGATTCTCAGGGAACCAAAAGAAAACTGACAACCGGAGCCGTGGGATCATCTTCAAAAGGAAGACGCATGTCTGTGGCATGCTGTCTTTTAGCTGCTCGAGCGATGCCATTCCTTGTTGTTGGAGTCATCGGAACTTGTCGCGTTATGGCTTTTCAAATTTAGAGGACAGTGCTAGTTTTGAGAATCTCTGGTTAGAGCAGTTAAATGACAAACAGTGACTGGGAGCTGGCCAGCCCCCCCACCCCCCACCCCTTCTACAAGTACTCTGGATTGTGAGGCCTTTGCACTTGGCGGGCAGCAAAGCTCTGATGGCTGCTCTTGGAAAGTCGCTGTTTTCCCTCTAAAGCCGCAGTGCGCTGGTGTGGCATGATGACCATGTTGTGCCTGTTAGCTTTAGATTTGAGGAAGATCAAGCTACACGGCCTTTGTTAAGCTGTGACCCAGCGGGCGGCTGCTGCCCTCTAAAACCTTACAGGCGATATAAGTAGCATCCAGAGGTGTTTTCATGTATGACGCATTTAAAGAAGGCTGATTCAGGTGAGTCCAAGTCATCCCGAGAACCCAGCGTAGAAGAGTATGAACAACTATGTCTGCAAGTGTGAACTAAATAGTGAATTATCAGCGTCTAACAGTGAACTAGTACCAAAGGGTTTTAGCGTGAGCCATCTTTATATCCAATCTATGGACAGCAACAGTCTGAATCCAGTGTGCTTGACAAGGTCCTCACTCCAACACGTCCACCACGGCAATGCCTCCAAATGTGAAGCTCTGATATTTTTCTAATTCCTCCCCATCGATGGAGGACGCTATGATGATGTTTTCAGTGTTGGGTTCCATTTGCCTTTTGGCATCAGAAGGGCGTGGTGGGAGGTTAAGGGTCGAATGGCAGCACTGGCCCTGTCAGCCCCCCTAGATCACCAGGTCCCAGGGGCTGGCGCCAGGTTAGCCACGCTAGCAGCCGGGGCAAAAAATAACCCTGTTGCAGTTGTTGGGCAGGGGAGAGTGACGGGGAGAGCATGTCACACCGCGATATCAGGTTTCAGCGGCTGTCATCAGAGAGCAGTCATTACTTCTGGGCTAATTATCTCAGGCCACGCGTTAACAAACAACCTGCCAGCATGAAGACTACATTGTGTTCAAGGCTCTGGGCTTCAGTTTTGTCCCATTTGCTTGTTTGCTTGTACCTCACAGTCCAGCTCGGTTCAGAGGTCTGGACTCTTACAGTAGTTAGTCGTAATGAGCTAAAGAACATTTCCTTGTCGCGTTGAACACAGCTTCTGGTAATTTTGCAACTGACAGACAATTTTTTTTGAAAAGAAAATGTACAGCCTCAACTGTATCTAGTTTCATCCAGTGTTTTTCCTTACATACTGTACAACATGTTCAGATTCTCCTGCTGTATTTTGATCCCTGCGATCAAAAACAAGACTAATTCACGTTATATTCAAACTGTCCTCAGTCATGGTTTATTTCCTCAGCTGGACCCTGACAGGATTCATGAATGCAGCCTCTGAAAACTCAATCTCAAGCTCAGCCCAGCACTTCAACATTCCCAAGCCTTCATGGCACGTTTACGGTTCAGGCTCATGTTTCCATCACACGCTTGCCATACCATACCTGTGTACTGCGCCCACAGCCGGAGAGTCCTCATCTCTTCGGGCTCGAGCTGTGCCTGAAGGAGAAGTGACATAAACACAAGAATTTAAGTAGAGCAATCAGAGGGTAAGTGGGAAAATTGAGCTTCATCCCTTTCAAAGGATTAAATTATTAATCAATCAACTTAATTAACTATAACCTTGATTGTCTTTTCTTTAAAGTGTGATCAGTTTGCTCTGATCCAACTCTGATCTTTCACTTTATATTGCACGGAACCTAAAACAACTTTTTCATGAAGCATCCCGCTGCAGAATAAATCAATTAATATCTTACTCTGTTTTTCACATCCTGGATTAAAACTTGGATTAACACGCATCCTGATTCGGCCTCGTGCACATCTTGTTATCAGTGCTGCCCTGATTTGAGGTGTTATTCAATGGAGCGGTGGAGTAATGGAGATGCAGAATGACATAAAGCCACGGCTTGCACGCTGTCACTTACACTCCATCCTTCTGTGGGACGTCTAACTGTACATATTAATTGCCCACTTGTACGCAGGTTTGTTTGTCGGCAATCCGCGTGACCACGAGTTTGTGCTCTAATATTTATGTATGCCCTCTAAACCAAATTACTCCCTCCCTGAGACGTAGCTAAAGACCTCATTTGCATGCTCGGGCCTTTGTGAAGGGCGCGAGTCAACAGAAAACATTACCGCACTACTCTGTCAAGCGGATGACTGACATTTCTAATGGAACATGAGCGCACGGCTGAATATGGATTGAGCCGTGCCATTAGCCCCCGGTGCTTTGATGACCACGAGAAATATGATATGCAATTAATTTTTGAGAACAAGTTCACTCATCCCCACCAATCCATATTAAGCGGCTGTGTGAGCCCCCATTTGCTAATTGAATTAGCTGCTTCAGTCTGGATTCGAACTTGAGAAGTGTCACAAATCAGACTCTGTTTATCTACAATTATGTTGGAGCAAGAGGCTTAGTTTTACGATATAATTATACCTCGCAACACAGTGACCTCAGCCAACCTCATTTTGTGATGCAGACTGGTTTGGCAGGGTCCTTTATGAACGCTGGGCACATTTCACCAAGCTTTCTCTTTACTCCCCCCGCCTGCATCTGCAGAAACCCTGTCTAATTGGAGCATGAAATCTGCGCACAACAAGAGTACGGAGAGATGTTCGATTCCCAGATGGCATTGTCAGTTTGGAGGCACTGAAAATCTGCGGGGATGTCATTTTATCCACCTTTTCTTTCTTTTTGTTTCCGTCTTTGAAAAAAGAACCAACTTAAAATTTGACAACAACGGCCGAACGGGGAACCAAAAGGCAACAGGTCAAAAAACCTCCAAGTGGAAATGCAATCCATTTTGTTGTGGCCCTGAATGTGACTCGGCCGGCACTATCTCCTCGCAGCACAGGCCTCCCGGTGCCCTCGCCGAAGACATTTGCAACTGGTGTCAAGGCCCTATAAATCATCCTGTATCAAAGAGGCCATGTAGTGCTTTCTACATTTCAACATATGTGGAATCAGAGCACGTCTGTCATCGACGTGGGCCACTCTCCGAGAGAGAGGCTTTTTGGAGGCCGTTCCCACTGTAATGTGAACCATATGTGCTATTGATTTGGGAGAATTTACCTGCCATAGTGGGAAACTCCTGAAATGGGGTGAGGCTGACACTGTCATACCTCATCAATAGTAAAGGATTAGGGCTGTAAACTAAAATCAACAAGGTGGATAACTACCGAGAGGCAGAGAATGGCTGGAATCAATTATTCACCCCATATAAACTATTATTTCCTGTTTTCATTCCTGCCTTTAAATAGCCTCCAAACACAGAGCGATCTGGTTCATTTGCATCAAACGAGACAAACTCCCGGCTGTGCCAGCTGTTGCCAGGATGAGCCTATTCATCTTAATATTATAAATGGCTCTCACTGTCATCCGAGGTTTTAAGTTCCCGAAGCAACTGATCCCGGTCTTGTACTGGCCATATATCTCCCCTTGAAAGCCAACTCTTCCATCTCCTGCTGCTTTATATTTAAGGTTGGCCCTCTATCTTTGGGTTAACCTGCTTTCTCAGTGACTATAATAACCTAGAGAAAGGCAGCCTCTGTTTCTTGAATATTTTTAGGAATCTCCATTTGTGGTCTCAGAGGTTCGGGATAAAGTGGAATGTAAATCAAATGATAAATGGTTGGTGATTCGGTCTTGATGCTGTGACCACAAATTACCAGAACATAGCTTCACTGCCCTGATGCTTTGATTTAAAGTTGAACAACGATAGCGTGTTTGTTTTTTCTGGAGACAAACAATGAATTTACATCATTTCAACATGCAGTATTACTGTTGTATTACTATCCCAGGGACAATACTCAGGTCACACACAGAGCAGCAGTGTGGAAGGAGTGTGAGTGGAGGCACAAGAGTTTGAAAACAAGAGGGAAATTGCTTTTTTGTTTAATTTCTGTATGACGGGCTGAGTTTGTCTGGTGCCACGGGATGTTCAGAATATTCTTGTTTTGTGATTTACTTCTCTGAACCTGGAGGAAAAACAGATTTTGATTTGATTTTTTAAATAATATAATTAATAGATTAATATGTTTATTGTTGAAATCCATTTATCAATTCAGTAGATGTTTAATGGCATGATTGTCAGCAAAAAAAATTTAATTAGGGAGGACAAGAGAATTGTTGACTGATGCAGAATCTTCTGTTCTACACATTTTGTTTTCATCATCTTACTCCATATTCATGACATCATTAGTTTGTTGAGTGTGCAGCAGCAGCAGCACCAACAACAAGAACATATTTCTGACATGTTGAACTAGTATGTATGTAACAGAAGGTACCTGCTGGGTGGGAGGGATCATCCCCGCCATTAGCAAGTCCTCACCCCTCCATGGGGCCGGTGTGCACTGACGACATAAGCTCCACTCTTCTGGGATGCCTCATCCTCCCGACCTCCCTCTCCGCTGCACAAATTGAGGGTGAATTGACATTCCTGTGTTGTGACACATGGAGGAACATGTAATCAGGTCATAAAAACAGTCTGAGGGCATCTGCTGGTGATACAGCAATTACCACTCTCAGATGATCTGTGGTGCCAGTTTGAATGTCAATTTAAAGTCCACACGGCGACAACTCTGTTCAGAATTAGGCGTCAGGAAGACGTGCATGGCGCTTTACGCTGCTAAACACCCAGCGCTGCGTTGTATCCACAGGTTGGGGTTTTGTCACCGTCACAATGATCCACGTTACAAAAACATGTCAGCCAGACCCTGAAGTCAGAGGAGGAGATAAATCCAACAAATGACCTCTTCCTCCGTTCGGTATGGTTCTGATCAAACGACGGGAGAGGGAAGCCGCCGCTCTCTTTGGTTTCCCGGTAAAGAAATCTCCGGCAGCTACTGCGGTCCGATATCAAGAAGTGGAAAAAGAGGTATTTTGAAACGATCAATGTCATCCTTACAGCTGCTGCGTTGTCTTGAATTACACGGATGCAGCGTTTCCAGAGAGCAGATTGGATGTCCCTCGCCATCGTTTTTCGTCCAGATTTTTCCACAAATGCAGGCGAAAGATTTATTTACAATTCGTCTTCCTGATAGCCGATTTATTTCACGGCGAGTCTCACAGAGTTCAGGAGGCAGATTACGGGACGTGAAATGCGAAAGCGGTAGTAGTACGGAGGGGTTCGTTTTGAAATAGGTATTGATTTCACATATGGGCATTGGCGCAGGGCCTGGCATGGTTTATGGACAAGTGTTGGAGTTTTTCTTTCTGGAGGGATCACTTCAAAGTACTTGGCAAGAGAGGACGGTGAACTTTCAGCTGGAGGTGAGAGCTGCAGATCTTTGCTGCGGAGGTGGTAATAAAAACTTCAACACTGAGGTCATTCGAATCAAGGTAGGATTTTATATATGTCCTATTGCTGGTGCATAGAAGCTTTCAATCGATTTACAGTCACATCCAAAACAAAGGAACTCTGTTTTCTTTGTTTGGCTTCTGCCTCTTGATTGAGGAAAGCACAAACACGTCAAATATAAAGGAAATCTGAAAGCACAGCGGCTGAAGTTAAACTTCTGCACCCCCTGCCAATCTTATTACATTATTATTTACAACCCAGTGCATGATATGGTTGTGTGGCTGGAACCAGGCAAGTATCATCATGGCTATTGCCCTATTTTGTGTCAGTTGAGTAAGTCGAGCCTGTGTCTTAGTGGCATGGGGCAAATTCCTGAGATTAATGTAAATGATAAGGAATCTGCAACTCTCCAGATTCTGAGATCCCCGGGATTAAAGGTTCAAGTTCCCCTCGACGCTGGAAAAGGATGACTCACTGTCCAGCCTGGATGGCTATCGGGTGTCTCGCCTCCTCCCAGTTAAGAAAGTCAGGAAGAGTAAAAGCCTCACAGCCAAGGCTCAACGGGAAATGTCAGCTTTCCACTCGGACTCGGGACGCGAGAGTGAAAATACGGTGAGAACCAGAGTGTAGAAAAATCATTCTTCTCTGCCTCACACGCCATTGCAAATATAAAAGTATGCATGTCCTCATTTGGGGATGAAATTACAATGTTATTGGCTTTAATTTTTATTTTTTTCTATTTGTGTGATTTTGGTTTCAAACAGGAAAGATAAACACAGAGCTGTGAATGAGTGTGAATGTACAGAGAAGAACATCAAGCACGAGTTCAAGTAGTCTAGAGTCAGTGATAGGACGACCTACGTCGTCCACAAGGTGACTGTCCATTTCATTACAGTACTCCTCCACTGATCCCTGTCCTTGGTGTGAGTCTCCCCTTCGGCCGTGTCTCCATTAACAAAGTTAACTCTCTTTCACTGTGACCTCGTCCCACTCGGGGCCGACAGCTGTGCTTACCTTAGCATAAAACGCCACAATAGGTCATCATTATCAAATTAATCAAAGCTGTCACAGCGCTGTGGCACAGGGCTGCGGTCGACCCTGCGCTGCACCTCGGAACCCACTTAGATCACGTAACAGTTGAACGTGCAGCAAAGGAGGCATGTAGCACACACACGCACACACACACACACACACACTTTCATTTTGCATTTCATTCAAATAAAGAACAGAAAGAACAGCCAGATTACTGAGAAATTAACTAACTGCAATATGATTTCCCTTCTTTTTTAAACTAAACATAAAACCTTTAAGTGGGCAGGTGCACTGTTTGATTTCATTTATTTTTATTTGATCCTCTTGTGAAGCACTTTGTACCTTTGTTCAGAAATAAAGTTCAATATTATTATTGTCTCTCTTCAGGGGCTTGGCAACTGAGTATTGATATTTATTTGAATTATAAATATAATTTGAATTGCCATTTAAGAGTAAATACTCAGTGGTTCAGGATGTGCATTTACAACCCCAGTGTCATAAGCAAAGAAAACAGTGAACTGTGAAAATAAAAGGTTTCATTTTTCCAGTAACATTAATGGTTATTTGAAACTAACCCAGAGGAAAATACCCATTCTTTCAGATACATTTTTTTAATGAGCCATTTTTCTCCCACTCACCAAAACATTGTTTTGTTTCCTGTTGAAGACAATGCTACAAACTCTATTGTATTTGTATTTTATCTTTGGTATTTTTCCAATGCACATTAACTCCTCGGGCTATCGACAGTGAAGAGGAAACTTCTGAGCAAAGTTCAGACTGCGATAACGAGTAGAAAACTTCCACCTGCTGTTTAACAACTGAAGCTGAAACGTCACAACACACACACACACACACACACTCGCAGGGTGTGTGTGAAACACTAAATTGCCAGATTGATTAACTTGTCTGTCAGGCTCTTCACTGTGACAATAAACTCTGTACCTCAGGGAGCTTATTGAGAGATGACATGTCTGAGACCCTCCAGGCCTGCACACACACACACACACACGCGCGCACACACACGCGCACACACACAGCCCTCATCTACCCTCCCATTTTAAAACATCTTTCCAATTGTGTCCCTGCCTGTCCTGAAGGCTACAACCACCCATCTCTTTTCCACCCACCCTGTCTCTCTCCCTCCCTCCCTCACACACACACACACCCTGTAATCCCTGCGGGTCCTCTGGCCTCTGCTCTCACACCAGGCTCCATTTTATAAACTGATCCACTTCATAATTGAAAAGGAAACTTCAGGGCGTGTTTGGCCAGTTAATCCATTTAAGATCATTATGTGCATTGTCAATCGGCTTGACCCAGCTGCAGAGAGGAGGACGAGACAATGAGGGGGTTGCGTGAGAAAGCCCCCCCCTCCCCAGTGAGGGTCAGAAGGGTTAATGAATGATTATTTCTCACTTTGTAACACAACAGGATGCTGATTTAAAGGGCAAACCACCCCCCCCCACCCCATCTCCCCACCCCACCTCCCCAGCGCTTTTACTCCGAGCATCCTCACTGGTGCACGACGGCGCAAGAGGTGCGAACGCCAAAGACAGTAAAGATAGCGTTAGATGAAGAGCTGTAATGAGCTTTAGCCCTCACCTGGAAACATTTTACAAAGATTACTGTAAAATAAAAAAAACAAGTGTGCTTTGTTTTGATAACCTTACTGGCCAACAAAACCCAGCTACATCTGGCTTCCGTCTCCAGTTGGAATGGATGCAATTGGGTCAAATGACTCCAGGATAGCCCATGTGAGGATACAGTAAGAAGATGGGATATTTTGAGACGAGTGAGTCCTGGCGTGTTGATGACTTTTCTAAAACCCAACTGACGCCAAACTGAAAGATTACAGAACTCAAAGAGGCACCATACTCTTGGAAGACGCCGAATAAGGACAGACAACAAACTGCAGGCGATAAGATCTGCAGTGGAACAATCCTGCTGACTTCCTCACATGAGAAAAACAATGTGACAACATGTGAAAGTCTGGACCCAGAGTTCATGTCTGAAAACAGCTGAAATCATTTATATCACTGCCACATGGTCACAATTAAAGGAATTGACAAAGCTGTTTGTAACCAGGGTGTTTAGACTTTTAACCGTTGAAGAGACTAAATACTCGTCTTTGCTTTTATGTGTCAAATCATTATTTGCAAGTGAGCCTTAACAACTTATAACAGATCAAAACAGACATCACAGGAGTGAAGCCGTTTGAGCCACTGGGCTCAGTGACAGAATAATAGAGACATGAGAGAAATCCACTTCAGGCTATTGTTTTTATCGGAGCGCCCGTTTGAAGTTGGAGGGCACTTCCTGCCCAGAGTCCTGAATGAACCGTTTGTTTATGTTCTCTGGGTCTGTAAATCACTTAGCGCATCAAAGAGCTGCGTTCTGCCCCCGTGCAACAATAGAGGGTCATGCCAATGTGCAAACATGACAAGGATACAGAGCAAGAGAATGTTTTTCCTTTCCTGAGGTGATGACAATTGCCCAAAGATTTATGCAACGCTGACATTAGTGAGGGAGAGTGTGGAAATCATAAAAAGACTGATTGCAGCTCAATTTGAGGAGAGAAGGAGACTGATTCATATTGATTTTGTAGGATAAGTATATTTGTTATATTGGTCTGAATGAAGATATTTTAAATCTCAATCTCTCATTTGTCTCCTCTGTATTTAACACGACTGCTGGTGTTAAGATTTTATGTCCCTAAAAAGAAAATCTCACAAATCCTCCAGACTGAGCCACATTTCACTTCGGGCTCAATAAAAAATATGATATGGCTTTTGTCTAGTTGCCATGGCTGCGGCAGGATGGAGCACACGCGTTATTTGGCCTTGTAGTAATTGAGAAGGAAGCGAGTGTCTCAGAGTCTCCCTCTGTAAACAAACAGCGCTGAGTCACACTGTCCGAAACGGCCAGCTCATTTTCACCTTCTCCTCATCACGCGAACCCAACACGCCGCTGACGTCAAGGAGGGGTTTACTTGTCTCCTGCGAATTAGCGTTCACAGTGGCCTGGTCCCCGGAGCCTTGTAGGTCTAAAAGCCATGCGAACAGGAAACCGCAAGAGCAGACTACCAACTACCAGACGCCCCCCCTTTACTCCGAAAGCCCTGGAAGACTACAGCGTGGTGGGACTCAAGGCCAACAATGTGCCCACGGCCCATGTTCACATCCTCTCTGGAAGCGCTGCCGTTCCCCCCGTCCCTTGCAATATCGGAGGCGGAAAAGGTCTCAGTTATACGAGGGCCGGCGGACCATTGTGTGGCTGTGACTCATGTGTAGGAACAGTTAAACAGTTTCGGCTACGGCCAGGGCCAAGTTATTCCCGCCTGGTTTGGCTGAATGACCAGTAGCTGAATGATACTTGGCTTTAAAGTGGGATGGATGCAAGTGAAGTTAAGACCTTGAGAAATAAAAACAAAACATTTGGACTCATGTGGATAGGACAGAACTAAAAGTCCACCAGATGAGACTGAGTCAGGAGGCAGCATGGTTTTTAAACTCACTCAATGGAGGGAAACAGAGATTTCTTTTTTTTTTAAAGCCCGACAGGACAGAAAGAAAAACAATACAATAATTGATTTTCTGGTTTTTTTTTTGATGTTAGCAAGATTTCACGATGAACTCTGACGGAGGGATGGCTCAAAGAGGACTAGATGTATTTATTTCTCTTTCATTACCTCTGTGACCTCGTCTTTGATTTCTCACAGAGTAACTCATCCAAATCGTTGAAAATGTTTTCATAAAGGAACCGTTGGCCTGCGGCAGATTCTCGCTGTTCAAGCATCACACCACGCTAATGACTGTGTACTTTGGTTCCACTACATGTTCTCCAGTCGCTATATGCACAAATACAAAAAATACTGGAAACTGCACCGTAACATCCCAGCGCACAGATGAAGCTCTAATGAGTCTTGAAATGTTTGTTATTGATCGGTGACACATCTGAGATCATTGATTAGCCTCCAGTTACAGGAAAGAATCATTAGCTTATACACAAGGCTGATGTAGCTCACTCACACAAACTGTTGTCCAGTGACGGCTGAACGTTACTCTGCTTGGAGCTCGTACGATCTCGAATTGGAAAAACAGCGCAAATCTAAACTGCGAGTGGGAAATTCCAGCACTGCAGATAAATCCACATCCAACACTTGACAGCTTAATCATCCTTTTAGTTACATCCTCCTCCCACATTTACATAAGATGCATGAGGAGAGGAGCCTCTTCCATATTAATAGCAGCATTCACAACGTCGTGGCACTTGCATTCATTTGTGTGGGCAATGACATTAGCCCCCGATTGCTTTGCATTTCAGGTCAATTCAGTCGGGCAGTAGACCGCGTCCGCAGCCCCCCCCCCACCACCACCACCACCACCAAAACTACGGCCACCATCTCACTCCCCCCCCCGCTGGTTAATGAAAAAGACATCAGCAGGCGCTGAGAAGGTCGCCCGTCCCGTTCGCCGTGACCTCGTCGTGTCTCTGCTCTCCCTCTGACAGGTTTTGATGCGTCAGGGGTGGCTGGTTTCTCGGCCTGGCTGCGAGGAAGAGCGGGACGGGCCTTTCTTACAGCGTCGCTTCACTCGCAGCCCCGAGGCGACAACACTCCACCCCTCCCCATGAGCTCATCACCCTCCCTTCTCTCTCCCTCTCTCCTTACACCCTTACCAGACAACAACAGCAAAATTAACCTTTGTCTGTGAAATGCTTACTGACAATACCATTTGTAATAATCCAGCTGGTTTTCAACGGTTTTCAACAATTAATGAATTTCACGTTGAGCTTCCTTTCATGTTTCTTTCGACTGATCCACTGTTTTCAATTTGTGGAATGACTTTAAAATTGCGTTATCATTGACAGCTTTTCTTTGTGCATTGACGTCTTTGCTGGACATGTAACTGATGCAGATTTTGGAGAGTTGATCAATTTTAACATGCTTGGTGTAACTCACATCAGCCCAAATTAGCATTTACTCAATAAGTCGTGCCACAAGTAATTCTGCAAGGTCGCCTTTATCTGAGAGATTCCTGGCCCACGTGCACCCTAGCGTGTGAGGTGTTAAAGTGCCAGACTTGTCACTGTCACATCCGGTGTTGAAGGCCGTCTCCTTGATTGGAGAGCAAGGTGACGGTGGCTCCCCCCGGCCCCCACCAGGTGTTCCCGTGTCTCCTTAATGAAACGGAGAGGCCGGTCGGTTGAGACGAGAGGAGCCAAATTGAATCGGGGCCTCTGCTTTTGTGCGCTGCATTAACAACTCAATTAAATGCCAGCAAGCATCTGCTGCTGTGCCAGTCTGGCATGAATACCTCACCGGCTCTGTCGCGCTCTCGTTTTTCACACTAAAAGGGGCTGAGACACAGTAACAGAGAGAGAGAGAGAGAGAGAGAGAGAACAGGGATAATCATCAGAGCGAGGTGTGCACAAGGAGAGCAGCAGATGCAGATGCTGATATTAGGAAGTGTATGATCTCTCACACGCGCACAACTTAAAACAGTTCAAGTAGCTCTGTAATGTAAATAATCACTGTTATTTATAACCTCAAAAGATCACTTTTCATCCCTCGGGATCAATTTATTCTAGGTTCACGTGGATTTAAGTCACTAAACCCTTCATAAAAACAAAAGTCCCATTATCTGTTGTCACTAACCATCTTTCACACCCTGCTACAGCAGCACTGAAGGAATTAAAGCTGTGTGTGCGTGTGGAACATTGCTGGAGGTTGTGGTGACAGAACGATGGGGAACACAGGGGAGAGGAGGGAGAGACTGCACATCCCAGACAGGGAGTTCATCCATCATTGGAATCAGTGTGTGCTGTAATTACTGTGTCAAATAGATGAGATGATGCCCGGGGGCGGGGTGCGTGTGTGTGTGTGTGTGTGTGTGTGTGTGTGAGATTGTGCATGCATGCCATGTGTGTTAGCATGTGTGTATATCGGTCTGCAAGCAGCACTATGTCTGCATCTGTTTGGGACGTTTGTACTGAGCTTATGTCTCGGTTGTGGTGATGTGATGGTTTGTGTGCGTTTGTGGGGAGGGTGGGGGGATTCAGAGATCTCCCATGGACACCTTATCTTCATAATCACACACCCCCCCCCCCCCCCCCCCATGCACCACACCCCCCCCTCCCCTCTTCATAATCACCCCCCCCCCCCCCCCCCATCCACATGCACCAAACCACTCCTTCCTCCACTGTCATCTGTCATCCATAGCCGGCGCTGTCAACTGGCGCTGTCATGCATTGCCAACGTCGGGCCGTCAGGAGAGGAAGCCTTAACTCTTTCAGCGGCAGAGCCCTTTGAGGGTCTCGGGGAGGATGGAGCTATTTCAGGAATGCGCGGCACAGAGGAATGGATGAAGCGACTGAAACATGGGAAGCGTTGATAATGCGAGTTACTGGAGGAGCTCACGTCCCTGCCACGGTCGTTTCGGCGGCAGACGTTACGTCACAATGGTGCAATCGTTAAAAGGATGATTAACAAACGGATGCAGGCTGAAAACATTTTGAATCACGCCGCTGGGTCCGTAAACCCTATGAGTGAATGACGACGCGCTGCACTGATCACAGAACTGCAGATTCTAAATTAGCAGGAAGTGAAGGAAAATAGTAGAAAAACCATAAAGTGCCTTCCTCAATATACCTGAGAATGAATCAAAGGAGAAGTCCATGAATTAGAAATCAGCTAAATTATTCAGTAGTGAAAGAACAGGGTCTTTCCACTCATTTCACGTCCTTCTATTGAGTTCTGCTTGAATCCATTCACTTGATTTTGCTTTCAACCAAACAAAGTTGTGTCCTGCAACAGCCCCGCTCAGGGAACTAATCACCAGTATTTATTGGGGTGAAAACATGTCCTCCTTCGTGGAGGAAAGAAAAATTGTTATAAAATGATTTTTTTTCTGTCCCCTTTGCCTCTTTATTTTGAAAACTACTCAAGTGAATGTTCTCTTTTCCTCCATTTAGTGTGATTAGGCTAATTAAAAACTACATTGTCATCATTTAATGACGACCACTTTATTCTCCAAACTACGCACTGTGGTAAGTACTGGGGTTGGGGGGGGGGCTTAGTCGGTCCTCGTACATCTTCCTCGTGTTTGCGTCCTGTCCTCTCGCTTGAGAAGTTATCTGAAAAATGGGGAGCGTGTCCGTGAGCCATATGGCTCGGCGAGAGCTGCAGCGAGCGGAGCGGCGGAGCACATAAAGAGGTTGAAATGGCGTTAGCCGCTTGGCTGCTCAGCGTGGGCAATCCAAGTCCTGGTGAACCGGGGAAGGATGAAGGTTGGCGGGGGTGGGGGGGTGGGTATCAGGAGTGTGGTCACTCTATCTGGAAACGTGACAGGTCCGTGCTGATGGTGGAACCATTTGATCGGTTACACATGAAGAGTTTCACACTGATTTAAATAAAGGGAGTCGGCTGACCAGGCGGGAAATATCCCCCGTGACAAGTCATTTACACAACGTCTGTCAAAGAGTGTTGATACTGTTAATCATTGTTATTGTTCCATATTCTAAAATCCTGAATAAGTTACAGAAATAATAATGCAGTTCAAATGAATGAATATCAATGGAAAAATGTTGAATTTAACCATTTGACTTCCAGCAGGATATTGTTTTGTTTTTTTCCTTTCAATTTAATAATAATAATAATGGCAACCTAGATTTACATTGTGCCTTTTAAGGTATAGGCCGCTTCATAGAGGTTGAAAATGAAATAATAAAAAGTCAAAGTAAAGGTGGAAAACAAGTAAAAAAAAAAAAAAAAAGAAAAAGAAAAAGAAAAGAAATGCTATGAAAATATAATTTGTGTGGTACAGTAAACACACACAAATCTCATGACACCTAAATAGTTGATTTGAGCCAGCAGCAGATGCCATGTCCTTGAGCAAGGCAGTGCTCCAGTACACCAAGACAGACTCCAGTGCTACGAGTGAAAATATTAGAATTAATTACACAGCCTAGCACCAGTTTAGTTCCTCGCCGAACACCCCGGGCGCTGTGGAGCCCTACGAGCTCACAACGTAGGCACAGTGAAGTGACAGCTCTCAGCCTGACTGTGATTCCACCGGTGAAACCTTCCCTCTCACGGCAGCGCTGCTACTCTCAGGGGCTATTAGGGAAATGTAACACTCGGTGCCATATGCTTGCAGGTTGTTTGGGAATAGTGATGCGGCCGTATCGTGACACGCTGTAGCTTACGTTTTGCCAGTTAATTACCATCATGACATCAAAAGTGGAAGCAAACTGCAGATGCCGTGATGGTAAAAGGCTCAAAGGGAGGGGAGGGGGGGGGGGGAGGGATTCAGGGTAAGATAATTAAAAATACTCTGTTATAAATGATGAGTTGAGAACACATGTGACGTGTGGCTGTTAAAAAATGGTCTTCTAGAAAGAGGAAAACCTGCACATCGTTCCCCTGCTTAATCTGACCAGCTAATAAAGACAACAGGTTTAGTGGACGAGCCCAGAAATGATGTGCACACTGGAGGATTCTGCAGGATTTTGGTTCACCAGCATCGTGTTGTCTTAGTGAGGGAAGAATAATCGGGTGGAAGAACAGGGTGTGGAGCTGGAGAAGGATTACTACACATCAGACACTGGAGTGAACTACATCACATCATTTGGGCTCCCTGACAGAATCCTTAGCAATTTACACTAATGCAAAACATCTCTGGGATTCTGAATCAGGGGGAAAGTAAATAGGTTTCACTTCTGACTCTACACAAGACAATCAGTCATCTCTTAGCTCAGCTGCATAGATAATGCTCGATAACAGAAACTCACAAGGTGGGTGCAAATATCCTGTATATATAAGTGTGTGTGTGTGTGTGTGTGTGTGTGTGTGTGTGTGTGTGCATCTGCATTTAATGAAAAAAGCCAAGCATGATCCACAAAGCCCAGGGGCTATTTTTAGTGGGCAGCAGGCTGAGTGGCAGACTTCCCTTAATCAGCATGCTACTACGAGAGGTAATTTAAAGACGCCTCGCCGCTGACAAGAATTAAATTGCGTTTTGATTTTCTCATTAGCCTAATCTCTAGTGAGCCTCGTTATTGTGTAATTTTACTGCCTTGACACGACATCTTGTTTTGGGCGATGACAGCCGTATGCCGCCTTTTGGGGACAGGGGCAAGGGTGGCAGTGGCGGAGGGTGGTTGTGGGAGGGAGTGGGGGGTGGGGGGGGGGGGGCTTATTCAGTGGTGACAGCTCGAAGTTATGTGGTTGGCTGTTCCTTCGGGGGGGGGGGGGGGGGGGGGGGGGGGGGGGGGGGGGGGGGGGGGGGGGGGGGGGGGGGGGGGGGGGGCTTATTCAGTGGTGACAGCTCGAAGTTATGTGGTTGGCTGTTCCTTCTACTACACCCCACACACCTCCAACACCCAACTCCAGCAAGCATAAACACAAAATACACAAACTGCCACCACGTCCAGTCACGACTGACAGGAGGTGTTGAGTGTGTGTAAGTGTGATCCCGAGACAAGTCGTGGTTAGCGGACAAGGTTTTTAGTAGGTGTGGTCAGGGTTCGTGGACATCAGTGCAGCGGCCTAACAAAGTTAATACTTGTTCTTATATATGTGTGATTTTGAGCATGGAGCCTGTGGAGTGAGGACTCAGGGTCAGACTTGTGTTTGGGTCTAGCATCCTGAACGAGGCACGCAAGAACTGTTTGACTTCAAGGTTGGATAAGGGAATGCTGAGCGCAATTTAGTAACCTCCAACCTCTTTAGTAAATACCTCTCCTGTCCCTCTATCTATCTATCCATTGTTGAGTCCTTGATGTCCTTGTTTCTACAGCTCACCGTCTCCAATGCCTCACGTTGTCTCTTCCCGTTTTAATGCCCTTCAGTCTCTAAAGGT
Source organism: Pseudorhombus dupliciocellatus (assembly GCA_016785235.1). Lineage (NCBI taxonomy): Eukaryota > Metazoa > Chordata > Actinopteri > Pleuronectiformes > Paralichthyidae > Pseudorhombus > Pseudorhombus dupliciocellatus. The sequence goes on from JAFBJW010000117.1 coordinate 5,233,025, forward strand.
TAAAAGGTAAAATAAAATGTTAATTCTTGTTTCATGTCCCTGAAGGTGTCTCTTTTCCCCATAATAACAAAGTCCCCTGTTTTTCTGTAAAAAAAAAAAAAAAATCCATGATGGCCTTTTTATGTTCTTCTATGACCTAAATGGTGAAACTGGATATATTTGGCCTTTGTTGGCATTTCTGAATTTCTGTGTAATAAAGTATGAAACAGCTCAGTACAGCTTGACACTCTGTGGACACACTGGGATTAAAATTCTGACAACCGACTGTGTTTTCTAACCCCGCCGGCCGTTTTTCACGCGGTCTTGGCAGAATTCTGGCAGAGGAGATAAATCACATCCTTTACTATCCTGGATTCTTCTCTGGCTGCAGGTTTCCAGTCGCCAGTCTTTAGCAAGCCAAATGTGAAAGCTGTGACCTCGCTGCTGCTCCCAACACCTGTTGCGGTGAATCTCACCGCTCGTCAAAGCGTTAGGCAAAGACGACGCACATGGACTCGCTCACGGTTCGCTTGAAGAGTGAAGCACTGATACGTCTGTTGTCTGAGTTTCACTCTCTTAACTTGAATTTATTGTTTCTGTTCGATAAACCAAATGAGCTTTTTACCCCTGAGTCCAAAACCGCTCTATTGAAAGACGGAGGAGGTGACAAACAAAATAATAAATTATCTTGCTCTGAAATTAAAAATAGTCACTTTAAATACTTCTTTTGTCATCTAAGTTGATTGTGATCACACTGATATTCATTCCTGTGTATTTCCAACATGTTTATTGTCTGTATTTGTGTAGTATCTTGCACGATAGAAAGAAAAGGTTGCTGTTGCGCTATAGTAATAATAATATTTTGGGTCATTTGACTATGGCGTGGTGCTGATTTCCAAAAGGTTGCTGTTGCGCTATAGTAATAATAATATTTTGGGTCATTTGACTATGGCGTGGTGCTGATTTCCTGTATTCCCATGGCAACAGCAATTAACCATTTTGATCCTATTCTTGATCGTTGATACTAATGAGTCGCGATGTCAACAATTCTCTAAACTGAAGGCTGATTCATCGATATATCTTCATCCAAGCATTTCTTGTATTGTTCCACACTTTTCCTTCTCCACTGATTCAAATTCGAGCTTCTGCGTCCGACAAGGAAGCCGTCAACAGAAAAACAGCACAATAACCCCGCTTTGGGTGTTCACACTTTCATGCATCAAAGTCAACCGAGGAAGCCAAGTCCGAAGAGGTCACAGCCATCGAAGCGATTTATCAAAGTGAACAATGGTGTGACTTCATCAAACAAACTGATGCCGCGTCTGCTGTCATCGCCGCAGCCTTGGTTCCCACAGCTCTGCCAAGAGGGAGAAAAGAAAAATGAGTCCTTTGACACATTTTACAGAAACAGAGGGCCGGGCGTACAGACGGCCTCATCCTTCTTTAAGCATATCCTCTTTGGGTGAGGGGGGTCAAGCACACTTTGACCTTTGTGAGCTCTCGGGGTTCCTGTCATGGCTCCTGTCAGGAACTGAGTGGCAGTAGAGGACATCCCTCATTTCAGACTCATCCCTGCCTTGGATCACAGCATCACTTGTCTTATTTTTAGTTTGTATGGGAAAGGCCGTGACTCCAATTAGTCCACACAGGAAGGATAAAACACAGACTTGGAGCAGACAGCTCTACCTGTCCCATAATCCTCTCGTTGATAAACCGTCATGTGGCAATAATCAGCTCTACTTCAAAAAAACAAAACAAAACAGGCGTTTAACCTGCGAAAATCAACAGTGATGGTGTAAGCTACCTGCAGGCTACTGTGGCATCCTCTCGTCCATTTCACAGTTTCCAAGCCTCCCTCTCTCTGCTTCAATTTACATAAAAATGAGCCTGCCTCGTGCAAGAGTGATACAACATCTGTGCTGATCAGAATTAATTGAAATCTGTAATGTTGTGCAGCAGTGCTAATTCGCCGTGTTACTCGCAGCATATAAAAAAGCTTTGTGCTATTTAGGGACGTCTATTCACTACCTCTGATGAGACATGAGCTAAACACTTAGCTCTGCTGCAGCAGGGAAGGCTGCATCCTTTGTAGGCTTTGTGGCATCTAATGTGTATACGTACAAATGATTTTCAGAAGCATTTTCTGACATTCAGCAGGACGAGTGATTCCCTTAATACTAGAATCCTAATTCACTCTGCGCTTCCTTTAGCCTCTTAACAGTGTTTGTGCCGAGTGCGAAGCCGAGGAGATGAACGATACTGGAGCTGTGTGATCTACATGAGAGAGAGAGGAAGAAAGAAAGAGACTTTCACCGGCTAACGAAAAGATGAACAACCTTGTTGTCTTGCCAATGTTGCAAGAGAAGCATATGAAGAACAAAATAAATCTCAGTTTCACGCGTTGATCCCTGGATGTGAAAAGACAACGTGGACGCAAACGACCTGCTGATTCCCAGAAGTTCAATTTGTGTCAAACATTTCTGAGATTAAGATAAAATCAAGAAGAAGAAATTTCAATTGGATCTAATACAGACAGTTCCTCACTATTTATATGTATAAGATTTATCAAAGAAACAGTTTGTCCCACAAACAAATGAAAGTGTTCCTCACTTGTCAAAGCCTTGTTCCGTTGACATGCATCGGGAGAAACTGATTCGTGCACAGCTCAGCAGCCGTACCTGTGCCACTGTGACACTGCGCGGTCAACGGGACAATCGCAGCCATTTATTCCAGCTTAATCTGGAGAGGGATGGTGAGAGAAGACGGGAGGTTCGGGGGGGGGGGGGGGGGTTCGGATCCCGTGCAACTAACGGGATTTGACTCTTAACGGGGGGGGGGGGGGGGGGGGGGGGGGTGTTCGGATCCCGTGCAACTAACGGGATTTGACTCTTAACCCACGTGTGCATTAGGCAGGCGATGATCTGTAAAGCCTCGCTCCACTGGGGTACGCTAGCGAGTCTCTTTTACGCCGTGATCTATTGCCCCGCTTTAGCTGCGACGATCTATCACACGGAACTGGCAGTAACGGATGAGAATGATCTGCTGGAAAAACTCTCTCATTTGTCTCTGTCGCAGCCAGTGAACTAGAGGAGACGCTAATACAGGGAGACGGCCCAGGGAGGGGATATAATTATGTCTCGGCACTCTCCTGCTCACTGGCTGAGTATGGAAGGCATATTAGGATATAATAAAGCCAGGCCTCACTTCCTTTCTCTCCTTGATTTATTTTTTTCACTGTGTTTTCTCTTTCACTTGCAGCCCCCCAACCTTTGTCTATTTACGTGTCTCTTGTCTCCACCTCTCACCCCGACTGCTTCTCCTCTCCTCTGATCTCTCTTTCAGCTCCCCACCTCGCCTCCACCACTAGAAATATTTTGTTTTGTTATCCTTTGATAGGATAGTTCGAGTCTTCCTCTGTACGTTATTCAGCAAAAAACAAAGCATCAGGGAATCGGGTTGTCTTGTTTGGCTTTGGAAAGACATGAGTAAGCCTTGGCTGATGAAATTAGTTTCAAAAGTAAAAAAAATCTATTTTGGGTCTGAATGCGAAACAGCGCAGAGGCGGGAAGCTTGCAGAAACATTTCAAAAGGGAGTTTCAGTCAATTCTTGGCAGATTCTACTGAAGCCCTGGAGCTCTGAGGCAGCCTGAGGTCACTGTAACACAAAATTGTCAAAAGTGTTGTGCGGTCATTAAATCAGACACGAGAGGGAGCAGAACTTTATGATTTTTATAATAAATTACCTGCTGACTAACAAGGAGATTCAGCGATCAAGACACGTTCAGAGCGACAGGGGAATCAGTTCAGGTGAGGAGGAGTGACCCGGCAGAGGCAGGGTGGACACATGGTTTGGATTAGAGCCCATCAACACCAGCATCGAACTGTGTCCCCACAAGCTTTATGAGCTTCTCCTCCCTTTCATGCTAAAATATTTGAGTAACTGTAGGTTTTTTTTTTTTTTTTTTTGCAGTTCACAGCACGTCCTCTGGATTATGGGGGGGGGGGGGGGGGGGGTCACAACCGTCTCAGATATTTGCACTCTCACATATAGTAGTAGTATATAGTAGTATAAGTATTTTGATTCCCAACAGAATAAGAATAAATACTTTGGTAAGGAAACTTCTGCTGACATTAAGGTAAGTAACACGACTTAAGGTCTGTTATCACTTAAACACAGGATGTCATTTACAATGGAATTTTTACTTTACAGTATCCAGGCCTGACAGTTTCAGCTGTGTAATAAATGGATAACAATCTCTGGGCTTTTATCTGCAGGTGATCCGGCTGCAGCGAGAATGAACGAGATCAGTCAACAGGCGTTTTGGGAGAGGAACAAACACACCGGACGTGCAGCCAGCTCTCCTCTGAGGCCGTCCATCCGGCATGAATTGCATTTCTCTCCGGGTTCCAGTTTGGATCGGAGTGATAACGGCTGGGGCCAGAGGCAGCATTTGGACACTGATGTCAGAACCAGAACTGAGCCAGAACCTCCCATCTGGGGTTGGGGAAACAAGGTTACAAGCATTGCCTCAAACCCATCATAGATTAGAGTTGTGTAAGCTCATTTAAAATATCTATAGGAGGAATCAAATCAATTAGGCTGAAAGATATTTTACTGCCCACTTTAGAATCCTGGATCAACCTCAAGGTTTGATGGATTCTTCTTTCTGCTGTGGCAGAAAGAACAAGGTGGATTGTGGGATTTTTTTTCAAGCATCAAAGATCCAATGATAGATTTTGTAGTTGGTATCAAACACTAACAGAAACATGTGGCCAACTATTCTGGATCTCATGGTCAGTTTCTAAATTTATATCTTTACACGTGCTCAGCTGAAGATCTGCACGTCTCTCATCAGTGAGCTCCACCTCCTGATCTTCAAACACACTCAGTGCGTGTTGTAAACGTGACATTGGAGGGAAGACGTCCGGCTGGTGAGTCAGCCGTCGCCTATTAAAGCTATGGGTATGGTTCCTTCCTGAAGCATGGCACAGAGGCACACAGGAGATATGCAGGATGTGTGTGTGTGTGTACACATCAAATAAAACTGAGAGTTTGTTTTCTTTGCTGCGTCGTCACCCCGGCTCCACACCAGAGAAGAATATAACAACAGATTTGGTGGATTTCTGTCCCCTTGCACACCTAAACTTCATTTGCAAAGCATTTGGAACAGGAACAGTAAAAATGAAAAAGGAGACTCCAAAAAGTTCCTGCAGGGTTGCCTTATGATAATCTGATCTCCTGCCTTCGGTGAAAATGAAATCACAGACACTTACTAATTCTGCAAGGACATCAGATTATAGATAATTTTACTATCTATAATCTTATTAAAATAAGATTATACACTTACCAAAATAGTGACTTAGATGATCATTGCTATTTTCCATGTGCAGTGGCTGTGTGAAAACAAACGATGGAGTCTGAAATAAATCAGAACGTAAATGTATGTAGATATTTGAGACAAAGGATGTATTCATAAGGATTAAATGTAAATCAGGGGATGGAAAAATGTTCCAGAAGATAGACGAGGTCAGAATGTCGGAGCGCGTGTTTGTTTGTGGAGCTGTAAACAAGCTGCGGTGGCGTCTGTGATGGCGGCTTAATGCTCGACCGCAGGGTGACCGTCCCACTCAAGGCGCATGACCTCGAATGCCCTCCTCTGGACCGCTGATTTAATGTTGAGTGTCACCTCCCATCATGCACGTGGGTGTCGTAATAATGGGATGGAATGTTTTAGCAGAGGTAGATTATGAAGTTAATCACTTTTGACCTGGATCTTTATGTTTCTCCTTGCTGGCTCTCATACGCCATCGTACTCAGCTGGAATAAAGTCGAACAATATTTCACTGAATTTGTTTAAATGGCACTAACTTGAATTGTAAGAGCACTTTAAAGGACGGATCCACAGACCACACAGAAGATTATTTCTCGTTAAATGCTCCGAGATCAGAAATTAGCCGAGCTTTAACGGCGTCTGCCAAACTCTCACTTAACCGATGGCTGCAGGTTACAGGAGGGTTTCCACGTTAAGGGATCAGATTTCTCCAGGTCTACGTTTCCTCTACTGAAGTGACATCAACGCAGTCCATCTCCACGCCTCTGCACTTGACCTGAATGTGTCCTCAGAGATCAACAGTCAATTAAGTCCCCCCTCTTTTTTTTTTTTTTACTAGTTTTACCCTGAGAGCAGAGAGGAGCTCAGTTTAGCCTTCTGCACTGCTCCTCTGCTAATTGGAACCAGGATCTGTAAAAATGGGAACTTAAGTAAAACATGCCATAAAATTCTGAAGGCTAACCATAAACTAACCAATTTCTTTCATTCTTTTAAAGGCAACTCTAACTGAAACCTCCACATAAACTTTTACGAGGATCCCTGGGGTCACCCGTAAACCCGTTAATAGAGATGAGATATGAGCAGGGTGCTTGGGCCTCCCATTTCGTTTGCATTTCTTTCTTTCTCTTTCTTTTTTTTTTCAGTCCCCCTGTTCCATTGCATTCTTGGAAGAGGTCAAATGCTGTTCGGAGGTGAAGACCGCCAGGCTGCGTCGCCACTTTCACCAAAGAGCGACATGAAAATTCAATACATGTGGACAGATGTGAGTGGATGACTTTGCTCAGATTTAGGATGCTCCTCACTCCGAGGGAGGTGAGCTGAAGGCGGGGTGTGAAAAAGGGGAAGTTCACACCGTTTCAGAGGCTGTCATGCCGTGGGGTTTTCTCTTTTATGTCCAGCTACCACATAATTGACAATTCAACATTTTTAATGCACAAATAAAAGCTAAAACACATCACGTGCACCGGCACCTCACACAACAGGAAACACATCGCAGTTTATCACAACATGGCTCTGAGATGGAGTTTTAGGTCTGTAGCCAGCTCTGAACTAAAGCAGATCACATCCAGAGGAATGATCCGTATCTTGACAGTATTACAGGACCTAAAAGCTCCCAAGACAATAAAAAACCCAGTGGAGTGCATACCTCCGCCAAAGCTCAACAGTCTCCTGAATTTCAATCAAGCCGCACCAAACTGCACACGTTCATGTGTCAACCAACCCAAAAGCACAAATTGTTGCTGTGGAAATTAAAAAACCTGCAAAGGTAAAGATCTGCTCCTTTGTCTTGATCCATCTCAAAATTTATTGGGTTCTGTCTCATCCACAAAATTTGTGGAAATGAGCAATTTTTACGTATTCGTGCAGACAAACCAAAGACAACAATCTCCATCAGACTTTTCTTTTCATGTGTCCCTGCTACAAAGTCTCATTAGCGAGCTAATCACTGTTCGCTCCGCAGTATCCAACGTATGATAATATTGTGGTTTGCAGTACTGTTATTAAACGCTGCAGCTGTAATGACCCTGCCCCTTTACTTCCTGATTGGTGCTTTTAAAAAAGAAAATAAACTCATTAGCTGGTGGTCACACCAACATTACAAAAAAAACCCTGTACAAATAATAGATGGAAGAGGAAATAAAGAAGAAGGAAAATAGCGGCAGCGAAAGGCTCCCAGTGCAGCGACAGGAATCAGCATCTACTTAAAGCTGCAGCCGTCGACTCTTTGTTGCTTCACTCAGAGCTGCGTTTCATATTCCGTTGAGACTAATGAGAACAGTCTTGGGACCCCTTGCGGTTACGTTGACAAATTGAGGCTGTAGCTGTTTTCCTTTTACCTCCTCATACATTGCAATCTAACTCGCTGCTCCAATTGCGATAGAGATGGTTTGGATCTTAAATTTTTTTTTTTTGCTTCGCCAAATTATGATGCTGAGCTTTGTAACCACATATCCTGGGAGTGAAATAAGTGGCCGCTGACTCATGGCAAATCTATTAGCACAGGAATGATGGCGGTGCTGAAAAATCTGACAAAACAATTGATTAAGTTTACAAATGATAATGATTTTCCTAAAGTCAGATGGCCCCTCCGGGCAACCAAAATATAGGCCCCAGTAAAATGCCATGTCACAAGAGTTCATACGTCTGTGATTCCTTTGGTCGACGGGACAGCCGCCCACATTTTTTAGCGCGACGCTAATGTCTCAAGTTACGCTAGAGCCCGAGCCAAGCTACGGCCTGAGACCACCCTTCAATTAATCTTACCCTTGTAGCGGCTTATAATTTGCCATTACAAAAGCCATTAAACCTCAGGGCCTGATTCTGAGCTCCCGGGACTGCTTTGGGAGGAGGGAACGGGGGATTGGACAGGCCTCCGGTTGGCCCCTTAGACCCTGGACGAGCCCCCCTCTCGAAAAGAGACAGGTACTTAAAAACAGGGTGAAGAGATCACCTTAAAGAAAATAAGGATGATTAATGGGGAAAAATGAGGGCCCTTTAGGTTGCTTTCATCTGGGTCTGATTCAGGTCTTCGGTGAGCCATTAACCCAAAGGACAACTGTCCACCACCGGCGTGAGAAATGAAGTCCCCCTGCGCCGGTTCAGACAAATGTTGAGTGGAATGAGCGTGGTTGTGTGTCAGTGATTCAATGAGCAGATGCTGATAAACACAATGTTAGTATGAGAACATGTGAACATGTGGACATGAATAAATCGGATTAGTGATATATCGTGTTTTTTGCACAGTGCATATTCTTAAGGAGCAGAGCAGAGGTCAGTGGAAAATCAATGGAGCAGAAGAAAAGGCCAAGTAGGGGAGGTCAACAGCCAGAGATAAATCTGCCAGGTTTCAGCTCCAACTGTAAAAAGCTTCTTACAAATCTGGACAAAAGACACACAACATTGCTTCTCCAAGAGAATATTAATGTCCAAATGTTCCACCCAGTGTTTTTGTGAGGCTGCCTCAGATCTGACTGCAGCACACGTCTCCGAGCTCCTGCCGACGCTCTCTCTATTTAGTCAGCACCAGGTGTGGAGGGTTTACCAGAACAGTCGACCCAGTGAATCCTGACAACTACATGGAAGCATCCAGAAGTCAATTAGCTTTTGTTATCTGTGATTAATCACCCACCGTTCCCGACACTGTGGGAAACACAGCGATGGGTACGATCTCACCCATCTGCTGCTGCTCCTCTCACCCAGATGAAAGTTCCTCAGTCAAAACACTGAGAGAGTTTCTGAGGAAGTTCAACAATGACAAAGTGAGCATACAGGTAACTGCCGATCAGTCTGTGGTGAGCTGCAGGATTTCACTTGCTTTTCACCCACTTCAGAGCATCTTGCATTGTCTATACTATCATAAAAAAATAATAATAATTCAACTCTGTTTTTCGAGCATCACGTTTTCCCGAGTCTTACAGTGGACACTTCAACCTGTGTATTCTGATTTAGGCGTGAGCACAGTTTCTTTGTTCCACGGGTATAAATAACGCCATGGTGGATGGGAAGGCCCGCACGCCTGTGCGGTTCGCGGCGAGTACAAAGGCCACACCTGGCCCTGGAATGAAATCAAATCTACGCTGAACTCTGCGTCTCCTCTCACTTTGCTTCACCAGTGTTCTGCGAGCACGTATCTGGGTCAGGAGTCGGACGGAGTGATTTGAGTTCAGGTCACACGCGCAGACGGCTTCGCACCACGATGTGTTCCAAAGCTGCTGCATCACCGGGATGAAAGGGAACCCGAGTAAAATGCTTTTTCTTTCCATTTTATTCCATTACATCTGTCTGTTAATTCATTACTTTAATCCTGCGAATCATCCACAGCCACACAAGCTGGAGCCTCACCGATAATGTGCAGTAATTACAGCCCATTAAACCACTTTCTATGGATTAACACCCACTGAAGCCTCTGCAGCTCCATGTGTTTATTTAAACGATCAATAAACCAATTCCTCTTGGTTATGTTTTCCTTGTCTGCAGCAATCGGTTCAGTGCTGATTAAATCACAGCAAATTATCTCCCTGGGATTTATCTTGCCTAAATTGAGTTTCTTTCACCCTCGTGGCCACGGGAGAGCGGGCAGCGCCTGCTGGGAGGGAGAAATAATCATTCATTAACCTCTGACCTGGAAGGAGTGTCAAGTGAGTCACCCGACTGTTTTATTTTCCCCCGTGCCCCGGCCGAAGCAAATTGACGATTTACACGCCGCAGCCCAAACTTTATTAACCTGCGCCGCGGTTTGATGCAGTCACCTGATCAGCTGTTAAAGCGTGCAAATTATCTCAGATCTGAATTACGATTGTGAAAGCCAGGGGGGGATGGGGGGGGGTGTTTGTGTCGGTTTTCCCCTTGATTGTTGGGGGTGAAGTGGAAACGGACCCGGGTGGAACAGTGGGAGCACGGAGGGGTTGCACGTGAAAACATAACTCGAGCTTAATTTATGGAGTGTGACGAGCTCAAAGGGATGGACGTGTACATCATCTCATCTGTCATCGTGGTTCCTCGCTGTCTTTCTTTCTTTCTTTTTGAACATGACCCAGTGTGCAGCGTTGAGCCTCGGTTGGGTTTGATGTCTTCATATGGTCACAGTAGGAGTGATAAATTACAGGAGGCCATTCTTCTCTCTCTGTGCTCCACATGGATGTCTTCATGTGTAGGCATGCATCTGATTCTTAAACCTTTCCTGCTTCTAAAGTGTCCGAGCACAAATCATCCCGAATCGATTTTGTCACAGCAAGTGGCAAAACATTAAGCTAATGCTGTGCAGGGCCGAGTTTCTTCTGATTGAAACTCAGCACCTTCTGTCTCTGTTCTTTACAAAATAAAGAGCAGCAGACCACCAAACCCCGGACGACTGAATACATGCGTTTCTGAATAAAACTGCCAAGTCTTGCCGCATTTATTCCGATTTAAATGCAACGAGCCGCACCGGAAAATGACATATTCCATCGACATTGCAGCCATCATCGCGCAAAGGAGAGAAAAGCTGAACTCTGAGGCATCTGACTTTAAAAGCGTAGGTAGGTCATCTCGGGTATTGATCGTGTTGTCAATGGCAGCCTTGAGATATGACTCCGAAGCCTTTTTCTGCCCCTGCACGGTAGCAATAAACACCTGCACGCTGCCCGGAGATCTTTCCCTCTGACATTATTAGGAGCTACAACAGTGTGAGACTCAACATGGTGTAAAAACAAACCAAATGTCAGCACCACTGCCCGAGTGCCTCTTGCTATAGCCAACAGCGAATGTAATGAAAGCTGGGAATGGTCTGTTAGTACGCCGCTGACCTTTTATACATTTATTGTTCTCCTGACATTTCTCCAAGATGGAGGAGGTGAAGAACGGAATGAGGTGCCGCAGCAGAATCAGGATTTTTCAGCTTCCATCTCCGACCCCGTTAGGGAATGACTTTCATCGATCCAAACTCCAGGACGCTCGGGTCGATGCGGCGTGATTGCCAACACTAACTTGCTGCTGCTCTCTGCAGACGTGATGCACTTTCATTAGCTTTTCCGTCACTCGAATGTTAGCGGAAAGCGAAAAGGGAAGACCATGGACTGAAAAGGTGAACAGTAAATTGGACGGTGGTTTTCTGGATAAACAATCTAACTAAATGAGGATTTTGTTAGCTTGGTGTCCAGTGAACTCTGGACTTCGGCTTCATCTGAGACGTTTGGAAAAAAGGAGGCAAAGAGAAGGTAAAGCGTTGCTCACAGTAATTGTTAGTTATGGATCCACCTTGTCATCACTCCAAGAAAAATCCCTGCTCTTTGTTTCTGTTTGTTGAATCTCATGTCACTAAGCAACCATCCGCAGTGTTGACAATTTTCTTCCTGTTTACACCAGCAGACACACGCCCATCAATCTCGTTCTATCTATCCAGATGATGTGTACATCAGAAAAAAAAATGCCTGTCAGCGCATGGCAGTCGGACTCTGATCTATGTAGAGAAAAGGGGGAAACAGCTGTTTAATAATTCAGGATGCTGAGATTAAAAAGTGAATTTGCCGGGCGCGTTATTAAAAGATGGCGTAATTACTTCAGAACTCCGTGTCACTGCTTCAATAAGAGGCACCTAATCTGGTTACTGCCACCTTAGACGTAATTGCAGGAGATGAACGATGGTTTGCACACAAAAGCGAGTCGGACCAGAAAATGGCCTCATGGCACCAGACTCAATAACAAGTGAGACTATACCCTGCTTGGGAATATTGGTAGTGAAAAATGTGTATAATAAATTCTTTGTATCAAAGGAAATAGACACGTTTTAATACACACTTTCAATGTCGCACATGGAAACTAATAAAACTAATTTCAGTTTATATATTTATAAAATCTTACTTAAAGTTTCTTAACTTCACTCTGCAGAAAGCGTCCAATACAAAAGCTGAGAGTGAAGAATTTCCTGAGCATCAACAGCTAGAGAGGCAGGTTCAGAACGAGCAATGAACGAACCGGAAGAACCTCCAAAATAAAACAAATCTGGTGAAGGATAAAGTTCAAGGCGGACCGTTTGTTTCAAGCATCCCGAGGGACCAGATTTTTTTTAGCATAAAGTGATTTAGTCTTTTGGAAATGAGCTCATCAGAGGAGCATCCATCAGGTCGACCCTGTCAAACCCGCGGCGCACGTGTGTACGTATGAATCCGTACTGGGACTGGACTCCTTCCGTCCACAGGCACTCAATCACAAAACAGAGGGAGTTGCTACCAGATGGTAAAACAAACACGTCGCCCAACTGCCCATAACTCAAATCCACTTAGCACCCTCTTGTCAACATGTCTCTCACTCGTTCGCTGCCTCTCCCGTCCTCGCCGTACGCGGAAGAGCGGCAGGAGGACGGAAGGGAGGAGAGAAAGAAAATAATGCGGAAATAATGGGCAATCGGCAAGAAAATTCCTGGAGGGGGTGTGTTTAATTTTAATCATCAAGACAATCCATCCTCAGAAGCTCTCATCCCTCCTCTGCTCCCCGAGGTGTATTGAAATGAAGCCGAATGGCGAGAACCTGGAGTGACAGCACGCGCAAAGGTCACAGAGACAAAGTCCAAATGGGATGTTTGACTCAGAGCTCTCGGGGAGGCGCCCAGGACTTGGGCCAGGGGTTAAGAGTTTGTAGGTCGTCGGGTCACACGATTTTCCCTTTTCCCTTGGCCTCTTCCCTGTGCATAAAACCCGATGCACTTGAGAGGGTGATTTATTATCCTTAGTGTTGTCCGACTTGGACAAGAAGGTGGGAGCTGGGAATTAAGCTTCCCACCTTCGATGACAAAACATCCTCTCCTGTTTTTCCATGCGTCATATACCATAATTTTCATCTTTCCTACGCTCGGCAATTCATTTATTTGTTTTCTCATGGCAAACACTGGATTGTAAATGTGTTAACCTACGTCGGCCCTGCTGGTTATCTCGCAGGGATTTATGTTTTCTTGATTACTCTCCTTGATTTCTTTGTTATGTTTCGTTTGACCTGTGCCTTGAGGGTTTTTGCCAAAACACATTTACATTAACAACATGTTTTATCAGGCTGAAAGATTAACAGAATCCCCCTCCCCCTTTTTTTTACTAACTTCTTGTCGGACTAAGTGATGGAAGTATCCTGTTTAGTATCTTCACCATGTTGATACTGCGGCCTCGCAGCCGGAGCTCAGGTGAAGAGGTGAAAAGATAAGCATTATCGTGGACGCGTAATTGTCAAAGGCACGGATAATTGACATGCATGCCACCGATGTCCAAAAGTCGGCCTGCTGATGACAGCCAAACTGCATTTGGCCCCTGGAATGCGCAGAGGCCGCTCTCAGACATCTGAACATCAAACGGCGCTCAGCTCTGTCAATCTAATAGCTCTGGATATGGGATTTATTGGCTCTCGCAGGCCAAACGAGAGACAAGGGGCGAAAGCAAAACCAGATTTTCTCTCCCATATCAGTTTCTCCTCTGTCAGTCATGCTCATAGAAGAGTGCTCAGGAGAAGAGGTGTGTGATGTTATTACTTCAGATTAGTGAGATTAAAACGCTGCCGAGAGTTATCACAGTTTTACCTGTCTGACACTCCAGCCAGCTGGAAAAGACAAAAGTAGGATCTGACGGACTTGTGTTACACACACGCCACAACGTCTATATCTGCATTTTACTTCCCTGATGAACAGCCATATAAGGAAGAAGAAAACCGCAACACGGCGGCCAAACACTGAGGACACAAGTCAAGGCTTGCCGTCCTCGAACCCTTGATGAAGACGAGGTTCTCATGGAGCAGGATGGAATCAGGAGGAGCTCTATTTATCTCCGTTAGCCCCACTGAAAAACTCCCTGTCCCTGCTTAGATAGCCCTGCCAATGCGCCATGATGTCATCTCCCTGGCGTGCCGTGATTGATGCATCCAGGCTGCCAGCTCCGTGCTCGTGGGAGGCGGGGGAGTGGGGGGATATAGGAGGTGGAGGCAGAGAAGGGGTGAATATTTCCACAGATAGAGACGTCCAAATGTGGACGGAGCTCAGCGTGGGGTCACTTCAGAGCTCGGGCCAATGCGGCGCATACCTGCAGCCTTTAGTGAGCCGGCTCCCAACAGTTGGTCAGTTTTGATGTTTCAAATGTGTTCACAAGTAGGGAGTCGTGCTGATGGGTTTGCTAGCAGAGGTTTGATGGAGACGCAGCAGGGTGGGGAGGGGGTGGGGCTTTCCTCTGCGTTCTGTTACATATCAGGGCCGAGGGAAGAATGGGGGGAGCGGGGCGATGGAAGAGGTTACTGTGAGTGGAAGAGTAAGTGTTTCACAGATAGTCGTGGAGACACGCTGAGGCCGACTCTGCGGGGAGTCCCCGTCCTCTCTCAGCCGGCCAAGTTAGTTCTGCTGCTCTAACGGCTCTATCGCTGCTTCATGGGGTTTTATTCGCGTCCAGGAGACACCAGCCTTGGAGTCCTCTGCCTCCATGTGTGTTCAGTTATTTTGAAATATCAATGCAGGGAATTTTTCTGTTGCTTTTTTATTTTCTGTTTTTTTTTTTATTAATATAAACCCAACACAGAAACAGCTGTTGACGCAGCCCCATCAGAACCAATAGGCTTGAGACAAGAAATGAATGCTAAATAATGATAATAGGTCCCATGTATCTGAGTCGGAATGAAGGAAATTCCATAAAATCAAGACCGAGACAGTCAAGAGGAAAAGCAGCTTAACGCGTCATCAACGTGACTTTTCAATGGTAGGTTTCCCAGAGGTGGATCATTATTACCTTCAGATCAATAGCATTTAAAAATAAACATCTGCGCTGACACAAAGTCAATGACCCTTCAGCGAACGTGTAAATGAGTAAACACAACCTCACGCTCCCTCACTCGCTTATTGACCGTTCACAATTAATGAGGGTCGCAGTTCGTTAGTCGCCATTAAAGTATTCCAGAGCGTTTTAAAGCTGCTGTTATTAAATGAGAAGGGATTTATGGTGTTTCATCCTTAACTTAAATGTCTTGAGTTAGAGGAAACTCTACAACTTTGGTGTAAATCTAATTCATGGCGTATCCAGGATTTATTTCTTTAAATAAGGGTGACAGTGTCAGTGCAAAAGAAATCATTCATCTTAATTAAATAAAGTCCATGAGTTCATACATGTGAGCGTGTGAAATTTGCTTTAGCAGAATGAATTTGAAAATTTCAGAATAAAGAAGACAAAGTGTAACATTAATTTGATGCATCATTTGTTTGAATTCCTTATTTATTCTATTTTTAATCTCATTTTGCTGCGAAGGCTACGGGCTAATACAAATGCTTACCTGTTTTCTATTCTTACATGTGTGTTTACTTTAGCTTGGCTGGAATTCAGGTTTGTGAATTTTGACTTCAGGTAATATTTTCATCCAAGCAGACTATTTAGATGAACAGTGCACGTGTCTCCATGCCTCTGCCGGTATTTAAAACATTTTAAATGCATTTTAAGTGTTTGTGTGCACACGTCTCGAGTCCGCCCCGCGTACGTGCTTGTGTTTGTGTCCAGACATGCAGATGGGCTGCACGTGTCAGAGGGAAGGTGTCCAGTGCTACACAATCAGTATCAGCCCCTGCTCCTTTTCTCTGTGGTCCCACAACTGAGACTGAACATGGGGCGCAGGGAATTGAGGTGCATTGATCTGTCCTCTGCGGCGTCTCCCTGGATGGCTGAAATCATTAACCTCGCTGGCACAGACACAGGAAGCAACGACAGAGTATCTTTGAGAGGTTAATTAAAAATAAAAGCACAAGGGGGAAGGGCAGGGGTGTATTCACCAGGGAAAAGTGCGCTGACTTCCAAATGAGCTCCCTCCAGTAGCTCAGTGTCTGCAGCCGGACTGTGATGAAATATAAAGCATTGAGACAGAGTTCAGGCTGAGGCAGCTACCTTAATATGACACAATACAGTTGTGAAATGTCTCATCGTAAAAAAGGAAATGGATTCAAAATGTTATTTTATGTCTGAATAAATGATGAAACTGATGGTTTGTTTCTAACCTGCTGAAATGATCTGATTATTCTCATTATTATTATTTGCTTTAAGAATTGAAAATGCAATGAGCGACACCACAAACAATGCAACGGTACTTTTCTTCTGTAAAGTTCAAGAAGCCGTTTTTTGGATTATGTGTGAAAATTCCATTTCTATAAATGGAATAAATTTCTACAAAATCTGACATTACACAGGAAACACAACGATCTTCATCTACACATCACTTTCAGCTCAGGGACGTGTCCGTCAGGTGTGACAGCTTCACGCAAACAGCGGCTGATGTTTAAACGTCAATGAGACGTCCGATCGAAGTCTCTCTGTCAATGAGACGTTCTGGACCGTTTCATCTTCTCGGGACAGTGACACAAAGTGAACACAACAGTTTGGCAGAGCGTGTCGACGGCCGCGTCCCGACTCCAGCCTGAATTCATGCATTCTTTATGAACGCGTTATTGAAAAGTCTCATTATGTTCATCAGAGACATATTGGGACCAATGTTTCTTTACCCAATATCATCTACAGTACGAGAGACATTATTTAAGAAGGCGGCTCATCGGATTACGACCGCACACAGCCATGAGTTGTGTTATTAGTTTGCTGTTGGTGTTTACAGCTTAAACAAGTTAGCTGTTTGCAATTGTGTGGAAATGTGATGTGGATCAACTTGATGGGCCTGTTGAGCGGAGTTATTGCAGTCTGCGCTGCCCGGGAACACTCGGGAAATGACGCTCCCCCTGTCAGCAGAGCAGAGCCCCTCCACTCTGGATCTGTGGGTAATTACTGAGACTCTGCTGACTCAGGACACAACAAGCCTGCACACACAAGCCAACAGGGACGCGAGGACGACTGTGCTCAAGAATTCACACGCATGCAAAAGACATACAGCAACTGCCACTGGGACAGGTTGCATTTCACTGGGAGCCGCTCTGGAGGCACAAGTCAAGTCGCGGGCTTAATAAAAGCACAAAAAACAAAGCTTTGTTTGAATGATATGAACGTTTGAACCGAAAGGTCAGTTAATTCATGCAGATTGAAAGAATGTGGTGGGGCACTGCTTTTTAAAAAGCCTGAAGCAAAGTTTTTTTTTTGTTTGTTTGTATTTTGTGATTAATGTCCAACTGAAGGAAACCATTTTGAAATCATTTGCCTTCATCTCACTTTTCTTCCACCCAACAACAACCATCTGTCAATCAATCACGTGTATTAATATTACAATCTGTATCTATCGAGCCACTAACACAGGACCACTCCTCCTCTTCCATGATTATTGTGTCCCTTGATATTCTCCTCAGATGCAGCTGTTATCTGAATTTTCTTTGTGTAAACCTGTTTGGACCAGAAAACATCCGGAGAGACGTCACAGAAATAAGTTCGACGACACAACTTCGAGACTCACAGACATCAGCTAATTAACTCAGAGGACACGTGTAGTTCACTTCTGCTTGTGAGAATTTTTGAAATAACAGATTTATTAACTTCCATGGCAACCGCCCGTGGGACCCGGTGATGTCTCAGCGACAGAGAGCCCGCCCCCCTCTCTCTGAGATGAAATAATTCCCAGGTTTATTAGCTTGTGGAAATTGGCTTCACTGGAAGGCAGAAAAACAAATCATTTGAATACGTACCCGCGTGTCCTAATGTTCATTTCAGCGCTGTCACTTAGAGGGGAGGGAGGGAGGGAGGAGGGACGGATGGAGCGCATTGTGCCACTGACAGGATTGGCTTTGTGTGTGATGAATGGGGCTGTCACAGACGGTGACAGGTTTGTGTTCAATACATGTGGACGTACAATACGCTCTGCATCCCCTGACAAGCTGGGAGGCTTTTTGTCCTGATAATCTCCATATCGTTTCATCTCCGGCTGCTTGCGGCGGATGTGGTCACCGAGGGGGCGGGCCACGGCCGCTGCACGCAGGCCGTCGGAGTGGAGGTTGAAAAAGTAGGGCACGGAGTGGAGGGATCTGATGGACAGACGTTCCTGATGCTCTGATCACACCTGACGTTAGAGGTCAGCTGATCACGCAGATGGAATATTTAGAGAGTAGAAATGCAACTCTGAAAAACTGCTCTACAGGTTGGAAGGAAGCTGTGCATGCATCGTCCATCGTTATCTACAGTCTTAATGAAATACAAAACACACAGTTTTACATAGCGGAGCATCTTTTCTCCCACATAAAAGACCGGAGGTTCCATATGCTCACTCGAGGCCAGTGCGTGCACATCTGGACAATTTAAGACATATAAATGCACCACATGAATAAAAATAATAAAAAAAACTTGACAGTTTTCTTTTGTTGTCGTAGCGGCCGTTAACGCTGAATTAGCACGCTAGCACCAAGCTGCAGGAATACGCGTGAGAACAGATGACGAGGAGATGCGTTTTAAAATGGCTCCGCTGCAGGGGATATAATGGGAAACAGGGACGGAGCAGTGAGGGTGGACGCGTGCATGTCTCCTCACAGACGGGACTCGTGCATGCCGACAGCGTTGTAGAGGAAGAGGGAGGGGGGAAAGTCATCCGCCAAGTTGAGACGGTTGAAGCCCAGCAGTTATCATTCATCACATAATTCCATTTTAGTTGAAAGTATTTTAGCTGAAAGTAGAGGAAAAGCAAATCGAGATATTGATGCTTGACTGGAACAAACAAGGGATTACACCAGCCCCTTGTTGACTCTGGAAGAGGTTTTTAAAGTACAGCACAGAAACGGTTGGACCATTAGTTTTAGTGTCCAAATCTGTCTTGATAGTGATTTGGAAAAGAGAAATAAAACACAGAGACACAAAGAGTTGGACGGTCAGAGGACGCAGGAGTCTCTCTCCATGGATTCATTGTTCACGGCTGCGATGGAGTGTGAACCTATTCTGAATATTTATGAACACTCCGCGACACAGTAAGTTATGGACACGGATCGGGCCAAGACCTCGCTCAGTGTTTTCATTCCCTCTGTATTTATGCTTCCCGACATCTTTTTTTTTTCCATTTCTATTTTTTCTTCTCCATTAAAATACCTCAATGAAATGAGGCAGAAGAAACTATAAGACAGTGTTCTAATAGGAAACGTATGGAGACAGAGGAGGTAAAAGACAAATTTAAAAAAGAACTTGTTGAAGATCTTTGTGTTTTTCACAAAGCTTCTGACGTCAGCATGGCTCTAAAAAAAAATTTCAGGTTTGAGGTGTCAGACTGAAACTTCTAGAACGTTATTATGATTTGAATTCTGCGGGAAGAAAAAAGAAAAAGGGGGTGGTGGGGGCTTCTTCCAAGAGGAGAAACTTCAATTTAAATCTTGTGTGGAAATATAGATGGCAATAATAATGATTTAACAGCTGGCTAAAAACATCCAAACATGTTCCCGTGAGCGCTGCGCTGCACCTCAGCTGCGATGCATGTAGTTTAACAGCTTATATTTCACCTATGTGGACGCATGAATCATCCCATGTAGTGCATCACAATTAGGGCCAGAATAGCAGCGAACGTGCCAATAACTCTCGGTGTTTGTTTTATCCTGCTGGGGTGAGAGCAGGTTTCTCCCCTTTCACATTAAATCTTAATCAGCGAGATGTTTCATACAATTACTCTGAGAACGCAGCAGTGAGTCTCTGGCAGTCGACCGGAGACGAATCTTCAGTCCGCAATGAAACATAACGGGAGAGTGTGACGTCTGCGCTCTGTCTATTAATAGCATCTGTGTATAGACTTTATATACTCTGTTCATACGCTAAACATGCACTGACCTGAACAGTGTTAGAAATTAAAAACTTACCAGGACCATCTGACTTGAGAAGGTTTTCCCACCACCGTCGTATCCTCTGAACGTTGATGGAGTTTCCTGTAAATCACCTTCAGCCTGAACTCTAAAGAGAAGATAACACAAAGTCAAATCAGCCATTAACTCTTTCATCTGGGTGGACATGACGAGGCAATGACCTCACCGTAGTTTGGAAATGACCTCACATCCTGATTCGAGGTCAAATAAGATGCATGACGTCAGGATATGAATGTGATTTTAAGTAAAAGCACTCTTCGTGCTCGGCGCTTGACCCGATGACAGAGGTCTTCCCTGTGTTTGTGGGATATGCTTATATTTGTTTTTGTGGACGTTCCAAACCGTGACGTCCAGGAACACGGGACAGAAACATTCTAAGTCTCAGCCCCAGATATATACTTATCCAAAATACTGCTTGACCTTTTCCAGTGGCCGGCGATTACTCTCCTATGAGTCCCCATCCTCTCCTCCTCCTCCTCTCCTTCTTTTTCCACAGATGGATTTTTTTTTGGTTGCATTAATCCCACAGATCAGGTGGGTTTTGTCAACGTGTTAAACTTTAATACTGTGGGTCATTTATCTTTACGGCCGAACCCGGGGCCTGTCAGCGACCAGACGAGCTATTTCCTCATTTGGTTTGGGAGCAAAGTGGCGCAAGAGAGAGAGCAAAGGAGGAGGAGGAGGAGGTGGTGATGGAGTAGAGTGAATGTGGGGGTGGGGGTGGGGGTGGTAGAGGTCTCTGCACACCACTTAATGAAATCCTGATGTGAGGAGACTCAGTGGAGGGGTGATCTCCGAGGTCATGGCGCCCACACCATCTCCAGAAAGCGAAGGCCCTCCAGAGAGGTGGCTTCACTTACTCATTCCTTTTCCTGGGGCTCCTAAAGAGCGGCGCACGATGTGGCCCTCATTACCCCTCGGAACGCCGCCGCCACGCCGGGGACCGATCGGGCGTCCAAGTGGACAAGGATAGAATTGCAAGTGATTAATTTGCCCAGCGCTCCCCTGGAACGTGGTCGTGCTCACACAATCATTTGTCTTCATTTGCCAAGATATGTGCAGTGACATGGGAAGATGGGCCCTCGGAGTCCGGAGTGGAATCGTGTTTTCTTTTCTCACATCATGGAACAAACAACAGCTGAAGTTTTGTAAACAAAATATTTGAATTGGTTTGAGTCTCTCCGTCAGTTCCTTTCTTAAATAGATACAACACACACATCCAGTAAAATATACAGGAGAGCTATTTAAACTGAATGTATTATGTATACAGTCTGTATATATTCTGTATTCATAATACATCATGTGATTTATTCATAATGGATTGTGGGTATTTAAGATGGCGACACTGGTGAATAATTCCTCAGACGGGAGCTCGATGTGGATTTTTTTCCAGTCCTTTCAGATTCAAACTTGTGGAACTAATGAATGAATAATGGGTTATTCACTATACGTACATTTTGTTTAGTTGCTTGTTGCAGGAGGGGGTGTGATGTCAGGGCGATATTTTACTGGTGTAATTACAACATGTAAATAAGAGTTGAGATGATTAAACAGAGGTTATCAAACAAGTCTGAAGACTTGTGTTTGTTTCTTCAGTGAAAGTCACATTGTATTTGGAGCCAATCTCAACAAAGTTAGATTTGTCTTTATATTATATAATAGAAATGTCTGCTATGGACTGATATTGAACTGATATTGTGCAACATGTGAGGTAGATGCAAAAATTTAGTCAGAACAATCGAGTATCACACTAATATGAGATGTACAATGAGATGTTTAAGTCAGAAATTTGTAATTTTTCATTCTGATGTAAATTTAGACACATGCATACTTTAATGTAAATATAACAAACTAGGTTGTAAAATGATTTTTTTTATATACCTCAAAAGCAGATATGCTGCAGTTATTTTTGTCTGGTTGTTGTCTCGAAGGTCACAGACGTCTGGAGTCTGCTGGACACAGTGTTCACGTTGTGGTCAGTTCTGATCACAGAGCAACTCAGCAGCAGACTCCCGTCATTAACTAAAAATAGAGTTGCCCTTGTGCAATGTGCGTGTATTTCAATCCCTCTGAAATGACAGAGTCATAATTTTGCGCAATAACAACAAAAGGATCCTGAGAAAAAAAAAAAAAAAAAAAGTTTAATATCTTTAAAATTTCTGGAATTAATTTGTAATCATCAACAATAATAACACAGATCTAATTTTAAATAATGTTGGGTGGGTAAAACTAAATATTGGTCATTTTATTTGCTTAAGGCCGTATACACTCAGAGTCTCTGATTCCATACTGTGCACTAATTACATAGTAATGAGGCTAATCAAGAGTCAAACAGGAGGGACATTCAGCCTCAATGCTGTAATCCTGCTTTAAGCCTCCACATATCCTTCTTTATGATGTTAAATGGCCCCGATGGACCAATACAGAGGAACAAGGACGACCACAGTCCACTCAGGGGAGGGGGGTATAGTGCAGTATGTGTGTTTGTGTGAATTAAGGCTGTGGAATAAAACACACAGTAGCTGGAGATCAGAGGTGTTGGGGCTTAAACCTGAGCTGTTGTTTTTTTGTGAATCTTTGCAGATCTGAATCTCTGTGGCTGAGTTCATGTCAGTCCGAGGAGGATCAATGGAGCTACAGAGATTCCATTAGATCACAGACACCATCCCCTGGAGGACTGAGCATCTTCAGATGATGCTGTTTCAACTTGCAAACAGACAAGGAGGCAACAAAACGAGATCAGATATCATCACTTCAAATGTTTCCCCGATTAAGGAGGAAACTGTTGTTAGGTTCATCATTTCACATAAGCTGTTACCATCACAGCATCATCATTGGGCCAATATTGATCATCTTCATGATCAGTATTATACTCTGTTTGCACCAGGATTATATTGAAATATGTTTTAAATTGATATGTGGTTTCTAAGATAAGTGCAAGAATTAAAGTGCATGATTCTTCTTCTTAGGATTATTATTATTTTAAACATTTCTTTTATTTTGCATTTGTTTGTACGTTTTTTTTTCATGCCCAGGCAGAACATATTGTCATAGACTCATGCTAACATGAGCTCCATTTATTTTGATTAAGTTGTGTAATTACCTGCGGTAAGAGGCGTGTCGGTCAAAGCTGAAAAAGAAAAAAAAGAAATTTCAAACAAAAAAATGGCACATTTCATGTTTGCAGCATCTCAAATAAATTCATTGGTTCTTTTTCTTTTCTTTAACAACTTTAAAACTGAAATAAAATTGTGTTGACCTAGTGAACAGTGAATTAATTCATGAAGAATAACAGCAGATTAATCAATAACAAAATTAATAGATTTTTAAAAAGCTGCAGCCTTGGTGTCTTTTAACATAAAGATACCAAAAAAAAAAAGGGGGGGGGGGGCATATCAAGGCGCTGTAAGTCACCGGTTCACACCTCCATCTCTTCAGAATCCGAACAAAAGCTCCTCTACCTCACAAAGGCCCACGTGTGACAGCTCCTGACACAGAAGAGGAGAGGAGGAGGATGCTGATGTGATGCAAAGCCTGGACCAATGAGAAGCCGGTGCGTGGACGACGCGTGAATGGACTGTGAAGATCAACACCTGGTAGAGACGCGCGTCCGCAGCCGTGCGTTCGAGGACAGCTCGGCGTGGACGTGCGCCACAAGTGAGGCGAGCTGTCAACAAAAGCGACGCTTAAGTGGTGCTTGATATCGGCCGGGTTATAGGACAGATCACACACACCAGACAGGTAAAAAATAACAAAACAAAAAAAAAACACACACACAAATATCAAAACTGTCAATCTATTGATATTTTCATATTTATGTTATTTCTATTTCTATTTTTTTTTCTGTTGCCTCAGTGTGATCAGGCCTTCGTATCATCGTTGTTAATAGACTTTCAGATTTTATATTATTTTATCCAAGGTGTAAAAATGATCCTCGGGGTTCACACTGTCCGGGCTCGAGGCCCCAGGTCATTGGGGATCAGACGCAGCATCGCCATCCACTCGTAGTGAGTTTCGGGTTGTGAGAATGGAACCAAACACCCACTGCGCCCCGAGCAGCCTCCTCCTGTATCATGTTCTGCTGTGAGGCGTTTACAGCTGTTTTGTGTCATAATACAGGCCGACACGCTGCGCTGCGAGAGCTCCCGCTTTACAGCAGAGGAGACCCAACCTGCGCCACCACGCACGGCCCGGACACATAAACCCAAACACAGCTCCTATAAAACCCCAGAATAAAGCCCTTATTTACAGGGATTGAAGTAATCGCAGGATTAGTTTTAAAAATACACAAAATCAGAAAACATGTTAGAAAAATAATGTGAATTTGTCTTTACTCGTTTTAAAAAATATGAACAATAAAGTGACATTTCTGGAGATGTGTGTGGCTTCTATCACCTGTGTTTTCCACGGTGAGATGAACGTGGCCCTGTCAGCGTGTAAACATCTTCAGTTGGACGGTTTCTGGCTTTGAAAAAAGGCACCTAGATTTTAAAAAAAAAGATCATCAGAAAAAGAATGAGAACATTTTAAATACTCGACGTTTGAATCGTATTACACGTTTAAAACAATCGAATTTTAACCAAGACAATTTTATCAAAACGATTACAAACGGTGCAGCTGCATCATGACTTTTTATTTAGCCCTAGTGTTGTTATGATCTCAGTTGTGTATTTGTCAGCTCCTCTGGGTCTCCTCTGGGTGCAGGAGGAGGTGGACACAGTGATATGAACACCTCCTGCTCTGAACACGGTGGATTAAATGTGGTGATTAATGACGAGCAGGGTGACCTTTACCGGGAGGGCGGCTCCGAATCGCCTTGACTCCATCGAGCAGCACGGGACGATTATTTAAAGGTGACCGGTGGAATCTACAGGAGGAGGTGTTTGATTAAATCCATCCTGTCAGAGATCGGGCCTTATAATAAAAACATCCACTAAGAGTAACCAAGCTACATTCTGGAGAACGGATCCCGGCTCTGATTGGAGGTTAAACCGAAGCGAATCATCCAATTAAATCCCCCCAGAAGAGGTGATTGATGATGTCAGCTGCTCTGCTTCTAATTAACGTTTAAATTAAGAAAGAAAAAAAAAACTTTCAGGGCCAGATTCACTTCAGACCTGCGAGCCCACTGAAGCGTGTTTTTTCAAGGGGGGGGGGGGGGTCTCAGGGTTATTCACGCTCAAACTAAATTTGAGGGTTAATAATCTACAGCAGGTCGGGTCACGGTGCAGCAGGGTGTCTTATCTTTCACAGGATTCAATTACCAATGAAACGAAAAATAATCCTCAGAGCGGTTTCCTCTGTCTTAGACTGTAAGGGTGACAAAGGCCTGTGAGGGAAACAGAATGCAAATATTAAAATATCAAAAATATTATCGTTCAGGGAGATTTAATTTTATTTCTCATTAATTTACTAGTAAAACATATTTAAATCTAAACTAATCCCTGGTATTTCTGGAAAATAAAAAAAATAAAAAATCCTCAAAAAAAAAAAATTCTTTTTCAGCATTTTAAAGCTTTTAACTGATCTCATATCCAAGTCCTAAATGTCACAGTGAATCAGAATCACCGTGATATTAATAAAGTGCCTCAGCCTGGATTTTCTGCTACCTGCACTTCTTTAAAAGGGATGCTCGCTCCTGTCCAAACCCCCAAACCGGATTAACTCCCGCAAACTGCTGCTCGTTATGGAGAAATATATATTCAAAGCAGCCACAAAGGCTGGACCTCCAAGGCAGCTAATAGAATTTCCTGCTGTTTTATAACTCTGTCCCTAAACCAATGTCACCATATGCTGCTGCTGGCACAGGAGCCTCCGCAGTGGCTTCGTGGACGCCAGGTTTCATCCAAATCTGATTGTGCTTCAGCAAAAAAAAAAAAAAAAATACAAAAAAGTGCTGGATTTTCACAGCGTTTGTTTTATTCAACCTCTGGCACGTGGAAGCAGCTGGCACGGCGATAAGACCTCAGCAGCAAGAATGTAAGAAGAGAGATAATTTAGATGACGTGGGAAGAGAAGCCTTTGTTCCATTTTGTGTAAAATTCTCCATTCGTTGTGGTGTTTTTTTATTTTCCTTAATATTTTTTTTTTTATATTCAACCATTAAATATTTTGCAGATTCCCTCTTTATTCTCTAAATCTAAAACACATATTTCGTTCTCCTTACAGATCCTGCATCACCTCCAAAAAATCATTAAAACGAATACAAGCCCATGTGGCACGAACTGTCCAGTGCGTTCCATTTTTACAAGCTTTAAATAAAACAAGGTGTTTCCTCTGAGCGGACGTACCTGCTGCTCTCCTCGGTGTCCCACTCCATCCACTTTTGTCTCCCAACATCAATAAACTCCCCCTGCCAGAGGGGGGGAAAAAATTAAAAACAATAAAACTTCACATCCTCCATCCTCAGAGTCTGAGCCACAGCTCGGCGTCACCTTTATTAGACGCTCGTTTCACGCTGGCGCATTAAATTACACTGCAACTCTGGGGTTTACCTGCAGGCTCGTG
Source organism: Pseudorhombus dupliciocellatus (assembly GCA_016785235.1). NCBI lineage: Eukaryota > Metazoa > Chordata > Actinopteri > Pleuronectiformes > Paralichthyidae > Pseudorhombus > Pseudorhombus dupliciocellatus. The sequence continues at coordinate 5,259,581 of JAFBJW010000117.1, forward strand.
CACGGATAAATTACCAAGAGAAGAAGAGAAAGGACCAACGACAACAAACACTACGAACAAAGCAGACGCTATAAATAATCCTAAACTAGCTCAGTCAAACAAATTGAATTTTTTCATTTATCTTTTTTTTTTGTAAGGGCAGAAATCCACCACATGCAACGTGAAACAATTCAACTGGACATCTCTCTCCATTTGCAACTATCTTTTAATACACGTCGAAAAATCATTCCCTTAAATGTGTTCATTGTGACTGTAAAGCCAAATTCCCGTACCACACGGTGTCTAATGCCCAAATTACGCATAACGCCCTATGCGTAATTACGCACCTACATGACTAAATGGATACCACGGCTGGAGACCGTTGTTGGCTTGGTGTCCCTCCAAACTTTACCAAACGCTGGTGGCAGAATTTTCAATGGGCATCAACTCTCCCTTTCTAGAGAAACAGACCAGCAGAGGGAAACAGATGCATAAACATTTCAGGGGCATCTTTCTCCTCGGCAGCAGCTGACTCCTCCTATTCCCCACGTCCAATTAGTTATTATGGTCCGGCCCTTTAAGACACAGCAGCGGGTCAGCAAGTAGTGTAGTGTTTCTCTAATTGAACTTCGCCCAATCAACAATAACTCGTTAGCAGTCGCTTTCTGTTTCTTGCTGCCCGAGACAGCTTTTTTCCTCCTTGCAGGGATTCACCCCCTCCAGTCCGCAACTTCCTAAAGATCTACATGGAGCTTGGCAGAGGGACTGCGGACCTGTGAGGGGAAAAGCCACAGAGCGGTTGCCTTTGCAGCTCCGCCAGAAGCATGGTGATTTCGGAGGAAAAGTCTCAGGCGAACTAAGTTGCAGCGTTCGGGCTTCACGCGTCGACATTTCGGGGAGCTCTTCGAGCGGCGGAGGACACACGTGTGGACGCGTGAAAACGACCATTTGAATGAAATAACCAACTTTGGGAAAGCCGCGATCGTTCGGGGACTGCGATGACCTCTAGTAAAGACATGAAGGCAGGTTCTGTTTTGCAGTCCAGCGGCGAGGAGAGGAGACGGGCTCCCCTGGACCAGCTGCCGCCGCCGGCCAACTCCAACAAGCCGCTGACGCCGTTCAGCATTGAGGATATCCTTAACAAGCCGTCGGTCAAAAAGTCGGTGGCCAGTATCTGTCCGCCGAGAGTGCTGGAGAAAGTCGCGGGCTCCAACTCGGTGCGCAACGGGATCACCACCCCCTCCTCGCCGCTGTGCGCGCTGGAGGAGCTGGCCAGCAAAACGTTCAAGGGTCTGGAAGTCAGCGTGATCCAGGCAGCAGAAGGTAAAAAGCCCAGTTTTCATGTCGCACACACATTTACAGAGGGACACGCGAGGGGTTGTGAGCCCCACGCGAACCGTGAGCTGGGCTTGTTGTGACTTTTTGAGGGGGCACGGAGGGCCAGCTGCATGGCTAGGAAACGAAAGGGCAACGTTTACGCACGGGCACATGCATGCGCGAAATCCACAAACTGTGTTAAAATGGCGAATAGGCCAGTTTGCATTGTGTCACACAGTCAGTCAGCTGTGAGGGCAAACACGAGGAGAGCCACGTTGAGTAAAAACACACAGAGTGACAGGTGAAGCTAATGGTACATGATCATTGTATTCATTTTATTTTAATTCAGCGTAAAACTAACTCTACCAAAAATCTACGTGTTTGGTCAGAGTCCTTTTTTTTGCTGGAAAATATTTAAATGAGATTGCAGTTATTTTATATTCTTGATTTAAGGGGCAGCCTGTGGAGCGAGGACAGGCCTCTAGTGCTGCTGCTGCTGCTGCTGCTGTGGCCCTGGAGGTTGTTTCATTCCTCGTGTGTGTGCTTTCTTCCCCCAAGGTCGCGAGCATGTAAACGCCTTCGGACAGAGGCAGACGTCGAAGAAGAGGAGAAAGTCGCGGACGGCCTTCACGAACCACCAGATCTACGAGCTGGAGAAGCGGTTCCTGTACCAGAAGTACCTGTCCCCGGCCGACCGCGACCAGATCGCGCAGCAGCTGGGACTGTCCAACGCGCAGGTCATCACCTGGTTCCAGAACCGCAGGGCCAAGCTCAAGCGGGACCTGGAGGAGATGAAGGCGGACGTGGAGTCGCTAAAGAAAATCACGCCGCAGACGCTGCAGAAGCTCGTCACCATGGACAACGTGGAGGACGCGCAGGGTGGCGGCCCAGAGGCCAGGTCCCCCAGTATCTCCCCGACCTCGCAAGGACACCGGGCCTTCCCACAGTCCCCGTCCTCATCCAGAGACCAAACCACGGATGAATTCTCGGAGGACGACGAAGAGATCGAGGTGGACGATTGACAGTCACGTCTGATTTTCCTAAGCAGCAGCAGCAACACGAATATTACACAAGGGGCATTTTTTTCTCTTCCCAAACTTTTGCACGGATACTGACAAAAAGGAGAATATAAACATTTCAGGAAAGTTTTTCTCCTCCTCCTCCTCCATTTTAATTTATTAATCGGACTTGTAAACTCTTCCAGGTCTGTCGTTTTGAGTTTCACCACAGGAATATCTGCTCACACACTGACTTCATTGTTATGGCACAGGAAGAAGACTGACACGTGTGTAAACATCTGAGTATTTCTGTTTTTTTCTGGAGGGGTGTGTGGAAAGTTGTGCAATTATTTTTACTTTTTCTTTGGTTTGATATTTTACGCGCATTCGTCTGTCTGGATCTGCCAAATATTTAAATGAACCCCCGTCCACCCCTTCTTTTGTTTTTTTTTCCTGCACAGCTCGGGGTCACGCCTCTAGAGTAAAACATAAATAAATAAATAAAAAACATGAAAGATTTCAGTCCAGAGCAAAACGCCGCCACCAGCGACTGCCAAACTTTTACGCGCCCCGAGTTCTGTACATAGATCGAACATCCTATGCGATAATTTTATTGTAACATTCTATTTAATCAGCATCTATGTAAATAAAGGTTATATGATATTTCAAAGAAGCTTTTCCTGCGCTCATTACTCAAAACTGAAGAAACCTAAATTAGAGAAGTGAGGGACTCATTCAAAGATGAGTGTTTGATTATTGGGATAATTCATTTTCTAAAACATTTTAAAGTAGTTGTCGTTCTTCTCGGGGGGTACCATGTGTTTCTTGTGGGTGTGAGGCGACATACAGCCACCACTGTATTATCATCACAGTGTAACAGGGGATCTGTCCGCAGGAGTTAACAAAACAGGGGCTTCAGTCTGAAACTGAGCCGTGCTTGGTTAAAAAGTCGCCCCTGAATAATTGACCTCTGCTTTCAGCCTCCAAGTGCCACGACTTCAATTAGCGGCCGTCCGCTCCTTTCTTCCCTTTCTCTGCGCCGCCTTTCAATGCATCTTGTCACAAGAAGGTCCGGGTCTGGCTGCGGTGTTAAGAAAAGCTCTCCTCCACCCCTCACGCCATATGTTTTCTTCCTCTCGTCTTTTTAACGCAACTAGTCCACATGATTGATTAGGTTAACCCGCCTCTGGCGCACATAAAACAGCCTCCTCCGAGCCGTGGGCAATAATGGCACGCATCTGCCACTCTGCCCCGGGTTTGTTTGGAGAGAAGGAGAAAGAAAAAGAGAGGAGACTCCCATGAATAGCAAATGGCTTCGTGTGATGATCCTAATGAATAAACCTCAATGGGAGGCAGTGGAAATGCGACGTGCTGCTGCAGCGCTGACCATTTGTAACAGGGATTAAGAGTTTGGGGTGTGTGTGTGAGTGTGTGTGCGTGTTCGACTAAACGATCAAATGTTACTTACTTCGACATCAATTAAGAATTTTCACTGGTGTTCAACATGCACCGGATTACAATGTATTTAATGTGTTTATCTTATTTATCTTTATTGTTCACGGAAATTTTTTTTCGAAATGTCTAAAATTTTATTTTTGGAGAATTAAGTAGTTTAAAATATTTTATAAAGGCAGTTGTGGATATAAAGTAGCTTGAAATAAATTAAATAAATTAAGTATTTCACATTTGAATAATGACAGCTTTAAATGTTTGAATTAATAATACTAATTAATATGGGGCAGAGGAAAGGGGATTCCTGTTTTTACATTCATATTTGCGTTGATATTTTTTTACAGTCTGATTCAGTGCAAACTGCACTATGTTTGTTATCATAATAAAAAATAAATTAATACATTTGATCATATATTAATGATAAATATAATAATAAAAAAGGGCATTTTCTGTTTTCAAAATGTAGTAGAATTCAATAAAATCTCTACTTCAATTATTTTAAAACATTTACCATCAAATCTAAAATTCAAGGGAATATGAGAATGTGTGTGCATGGATGTAATGTGCCAAATTACTTGAGCTGGAGTTCCTCCCTGGTGAACCGGAGCAGGCTGGCGCTCACAATGGAAGTAATCGTGTGGAATCGTGGAGGTTGAAGAGTCAAGTAGGCCTTTTACTGTGGAGCCACTCAGGACTGGCAGGAGGACCAAAACCGAGGATGGAGCTTTAAACAAAGTCAGAGAACAAATAGGTTTAAGTCTTCAGGCCTAAACCCTCCTGATAAAACTGTAGGAGCTAATAAAAAAGAGCATCACCCTGTCTGAGACACATATGGCCTTGTGTCATGGTGCCACCATCCCTCCTTCATCAACAGCAGCATTTTGATGAGAGTTCTTCATTTTAAAAGAGTGCTTCTTTAAGAGACATCCCACTCCAGTCGCTGTTTGTTTGGTGCCACATGTACACGTTTCTATGGACCATAATGAGGAACACGAAGCCCCAAAGGAGAGGGAACATCATCCAGTCTAAACAAGAGCAGTAAAACATCTTCATATTGGGGGCTTTCGCCCCCTCATCATAAAGGCCCTGCGGGGACGTGCTCAGCTCTATCAGGCTCGGTGTAATTTGCATGTGCCTGCGTGTGTGCTGCTGTGCAGCCTGTCATGCAGGTTGTATTAATATTCATTTAGAAACACTGGCCACAGGGGCCTGATTAAAAGAAAAAAACAAAAGCCAAAAGGTTCATATTAACTTCTAGATATTATCAAGGTCATCAGGAAAACATCAAAACAACAGTTCAGGGAATAGAAGATTCCGAATATCAACACCCTCCTGTGTTCAGTGACCAACTCTGCCAGGTTACTGATCTGTGGCTTCTTAAATCCTGAACTATTTTCCTCTTGAAGATTTAAATCTAACCTTTGACCTTTCAGACACCCAAGGCTGAGATGTGGTCACAGAGCAGAGGGATCAAACACAACATGCAGTAAATCCAAATTTACAGTGTTTTAAATTTCTTTACAAGACCAAGATGTGGCTGAAAAGTTCAAATGGATTCTTCTGCTACTTAGAGAGCGCAGACACAGACCAAGATCGGAGGCTTGTGTACAGTGTGCTATCAGCTCCTGTCAGGTTACCAGTCTTTCCTTTCACTCACATCAAAGCTCCAGCATGTCCTCCGGTCTGAAAGAACCAAGTCTGCCACCTAGTGCTGGACTGGAAGCACTGCCTCTGAGATCACAGCCAAACACATGGAGGGGGCCTGCCGAGATAAAGAAGTGGAGGGATGGACACAAGTTTGTTTGGTTTGAGTCTGGAGGGGGACAGGAGTCCTGGTTAAGCCGCTCACAGCACAGAACGCAGTTCCACACACCAGTGTTTTCCATCCGCTCTCCTCTGTGAAGCCTCTAAAACCTGCAATAAAATATCACCACAGTTAGTGTGTCACATAAACATTTAAAAGATGAGGCACTATGCCAGCTGGCTTAAACGCTTCTTTTTTTCATTTGGTAATGGCAAGTATGCTGCTCAAAGGGGCAGTGGTTTTACACACGACGCTGTGTTTATACATCGTGAGGAGCCGGAGAACAGACACCATCTCGTCTCAGCTCCAGAGGGAGCTTTCTAAATTGTAAAAAAAAACTAAAATTACTGACAGGGGTTATCTCCAGCTGAGCTCGCAGTTCATAAATCAGTCAGAAATCCTGGTTTATGAACTGGGAGTATGTGGGCATTTATTTGGCGTGCAGGTTCTGATGAAAGATGCTATTGAGTTGTTGGGAATGTGGGCTCCAGCATTGTTGAAGCCTGGGTCGTACTGAAAAGTGAGAAGTCAGGACTCGGACCAGGCTGCAAGAATTTTTGGAATCTTAAGTGTCCAAATTTGATGGGAGCGCATTTAAAGCATAATAATTCACATACAAGGGTGCATCAACATTACTACTGTGCATACACTGTTATTCAGAGAAGTGGAGATTTCCATTCAACTTGAGGTTAAAGTGGTTCATCACATATAACGTGATTTATCCTCTGGATGGTTTCATCCATCCGCTAATGAGCAGGATGTCTGAAGGTCAATGGTTGAAACCAAACAGAGGGAAGTGCAAAGTATTATCAACAAAATAAAAGTTCGGGTGTGCAGTACAATAGTTTACCATAAGCTGTGATAAATTAATTTTAAAACTGCAACTGGAAGTTCAGCAAAAAAAAAGAAAAAAAAAACATTTCAAAGTCACATTCTGTAGAACAATTCAAGATCACATAAAACAGAAGCAGGTTGATTATCTGGCAGAAAAACAATGAGCTGAGCAGATTTAAAATTGTTTAAAATCAAGTTTCAATGATCAGATGAGATGAAAACCTAAATCTCTTGAACAAAAACACTGTTGTTGCCGTCACACAGAGAAACGCACACCATGAGCAGCCGACCTTGAGAAGTAAAACAGAAATCCTGCTGGAAAATCTACGAAGGCTCCGCAACCAGGGGAGGAGATTTATTTTTTTAAAAAACAAGCCGAGACATAAAGGCAGAGCTGGACGGAAATGGAACAAGGACGAGACAGAATATGTGGCCGCAGTCGGGACTTTAAAATAACTGTTCACTCGGTTCTCTTACAGACAGGACGAAGGCCGAGCACTTTGAGCATAACAGAGGAAAAATGATGCACCCAGATGCATGAAGTAGAAACAGAAGCCTTTTACACCATCACGCAACAACAGCTCAGTTATTTATATCTGCGATTGAGTAACGTGATTTGCAGATTTCAGGTTTGTGTTTGTTACAGAGGAAGACGTAGCTGAGATTTGAAAAAAAAAAAAAAAACATCACACGTAAAAGATTTCTTTGCCTCAACATTTAAGAAGCAGAGAAGCCTTTCACAGACAAGATTTATATTTGATGTTAGACCTTTCAATAACTTTAAGAAACTTTGAACACACACACGCACTAAGAGAGTGATTCAAACTTCATTTTTCAATTTTCAATTTATTTTCAAAAATACAAAACAAGGAAAATAAGTATATGTACACAAACACTATTAAAATAGAATATGTATGATACAAAATATGTACAGCTCTCCTCCCGACTGAAAACAAATCTTATCTGGTCCTCTTGTCCTTGATGGTGTAGTGAAGAACTAACGGCTGAGCCTAAGAGGGAAAACATGTTGTTTAATTTAATGTTATTTCACTGAGAGCCTGAAAAGAAAGAAAATTTCTACTTTCCTCCACACGTGAGTCAATTCTCCTGAAGAGTAAAACAGAAACTGAGCTCATGTGTGAAGGAATGTTCGACATTCATTGGTGCTGGTCGACACTGGCTGTACTGTACCTTGCCAAACCAGTGTGAGAGCCATAATCGTTTCATGGTCATGTGATCGGGCAGAGACTCGTTATTGAACAACATCTGGACCTATGGGGGGAGACCACACAAACAGATGTAAAGGTGAAGGGAACATCTGGGAAATTATTTTTATATGGAGCTGCATTTCTCTTCTTAAAAACGCCTTTTAACGCAAATAAAAACAAAAAAAGAGGCAGGTTTTTCTCAGCAATACTGTTCCCATCATGAACTCAAGTTTGTTGTTCATCTTTTGAGTAACTAAAAAAAAAAACATCAAATATTCATTTTCACAAATAAACCCCCCCCATCTTTCAACAGTCAATCTATTTCTTCCCCACAGACGAGTCTGTTAGCTGAGAAAATGTGGATCGCAGTGTCTGTACTGTGGTAACTGCACTTAATGAAAAGCATTTCACATGGGGGGGATTCAAGATCGTAAACAAGGCAGATGATGGTTTGGTAATTTATTGGTGGGATTGATGTTCTGTGGAAGAAAACACATGTTGTCTCAAGCGTTCGACCGTTCCATCATCATCTTCAGCCTATTTTATCATTTTCTCTAAAGGTCAAGTGTTTCAAATGTAGGTGAAAGGGAACTGCTGGCAGAAATAAAAACAATCCACTGGTGTTTCATCTAAATCGTACAAATTGATTTCTTCATATTTACATCAAGGAGTGGGTCCTCTGCAGAGGCCACCATGTTTGTTTTGTTTGACAGAAGCCCAGATTGGACAAACTAAATATTTTGAGTTTCTATGAACCGGAAATGTTTGGAGCAGTCCTCAGTTGCAACACACGTCACCACTAGAGGTCTCTCAATCCTACACAACGAACCTTTAAGTGAAAAGGGAAGGCAGTTACTGCATTTGACATCATGTTGCTATGGTTATGGTTGCCGGCTAAGTAGGATTAATAAAGTTTATCTTGACAGATTTTGCCCGATAAATTATAGGCAAGCTCGAAAATTATGCCTGTGATTATTATTTGTATAATTAATCCTGAGCTGCTGATAACGACAGACTGACCTGGTGTTTTTCCACGTTCAGCCGATGGCAGAGGACTTTCCGTAGGTGTCTGACTTCAGCTCGAACGGAGCAGCGAACAAACTTCTGCTGCGGGGAGAAGGTCAAAGAGAAACTATAAATCTGCAGGGAAACAACATAGCCATTCAACGACTCGTAAAAGAAAAAAAAAAAAAAAAAAAAATTCACAAAAGGAATTTTTGGTCCAACACCAAGAGGCTGACTCTCTTATTTGCACTGTAGATTATATAAAAAGAAAAATCACATTCACTCCATCGGGGAATTGCGCAGGAAAAAAAAAAGTCACATCATCAACCACCTCCTGGTCAACAGAATCAACTGCAGCACAATTTACTCTCCAGTCAGAGCGCTGACTCGCACTTCTGATGGTCGATAAAGTTTTGGAGCGCACAGGCTGCTGTCTACAAGCTGCAGCTCTAAATCTGAACATTAAAGAAAGCCTTTACCTGTCTAACACTGAACACGTTTCCAAGCACGTCAGGAAAAACAAACTAACAATGAGGAAGCAGTGCATCGACAGGGTGCGGCACACTCCTGTTACTCTTTAAATTTACGTCTTACAAAACCCCAGGTTTCTGCTGGACGCTCTCCCGTCTCGCTTGACTTATTACACACTATTAAGCCTCAGAGCTAAATTTCCTTTCCCCCCGCAGTCGGTACAAGACCATATTTCTTCTAAAGCCGAGGCAGAAATATCATTTACCAAATTTCCCCCCTCTGTAAAGAGCGTGGAGGATGAATGGACACACAGCGCGTCCAATCAGCGTGAGAAAGTAACAGGTCACAAAGGTTAAGAGTCAACGTTGCAAACCAGAGCGCTGCAGGAACCAGCTTGTCTCAGAAAACCGATCCGACATGAAGCCTTCGCGTGTTTACACTTTTCTCTCAGGACTGTAAGGATGGAGGTTGTTCTCAGGTTGAGTGAAGCGCAGCGTGAGTCCGGAGTGGAACCAGTACAACTGTGTGATCCTATTACTATTATTATAACATCAATAAAACATGCTATATGTTAACATTGAGGTCAAAGAGGGCATGAGGTGGTACTGCCGCCCCAACGCTCACAGACATCACATGATCAAAACAATCTTTTTTTTTTTTTTAAATTCACATCCTGGAGTGAAGTTTCAGTGAAACCAGATTCAGCCAGTGAGTGTGACTGAGATGAAAGAGAACAAACTGAAACATTTCAATAGCAAAACAACTTTACTCAGTTATTTTTATAATCAACCTGAGAAAACGTTTTATTTATTGACTGTTAAACAAGGGCGACCTCTGCTGGTTGAAAAAAGTCTCTGCACTCTCAAACTCTAGAAGATGAGGACACTTCATTTCCATCCAATCCGATTTTGTTTTTTTCCCCACCTATTTATTCAACAGCACTCTTGTGACGTCTGGTTGTTTTACATGTGATTTATATACTGACTATGTGAGGACTGAACTTTGTTTCACAGGACAGAGTAAATGTCTCCATCAGCAGCTTCAGCTCACAGAGCTGCTTTGTGCTGAAGCTGCAGACGTCCCTGTGTTGTGCTGTTGCTGAGCAAATGGGTGCAAAAAATGTGTTGATTAAATGAGGCCCTGCAGTGTCTTTGAAGCATCACGGTCAAATGAACCATTTCTGTCAAGCTCTACCTCAACATGTCTGAGATCACTGGAGCAAAGAGAAACTTACCTGTAGAGCAAGTTTTGTTTTGTCTTTTCCAACAAACGACGAACTGCAAAGAGAGGAAGAGACAGAAACATTAGCATCCAGGGCGGGTTTAACTTGAACCTCATGTGATCACAGGCATATTCACATGTGATCAGATCAGAGTTGAAGGGTTTGGAGATAATTCCTGCAGCGACTCACCTCAGTCTTTCTAAACACAGCGACACCTGCTCGTCGTATCTGTAGAAGTGAGCTTTGGAATGGTCGAAACTTGTGTACGGTAAACCTGCAGCATCGGGCACTGCGTCTGGAGGGAGGACAGAAACACATCAGCATTACTTTACAAACAAACAGTGATATCACCAACCAACACGGTCAAATAACCAAACAGCTTCAGTTTCATTCAGCAACAGAAATTCAAAGAGCAAGTTTCAGACCAACAATCAGATAAAACTTTCCCACCAACCCCCACGTCAACACATTGTTCTCAAACAGCGTTTTAAAGCCAAAACCATCTTCATGAAGAACACACCCTAGCTCCTGATTAGAAGTAATCTTAGTAGCAGAAAATGAGAAGCAGCACAGGTGACAAACAGTGATGAAATGGAACCATTACCGACAACGCACATTAACAACATGTTGCCCCTGTCACTGGCAGTCCAGTACTGACCAACATGAACCAACAGAGAGCAGATGACTAACCCAGGGCCACTGGAAGCCCAAACAGAAAGTGTCCCAGTAGCATGGAAGGTTAAACGCAGCAGTGTCACAGCAGCCTGAGACTTACCGTCCCCAGCAGGTTGGACGACTCGCTCCAACCCTCGTGACTGATAAAACTCTTTTATTCTTTTGTCTTCACCTGTTGACACAAGGACAAGGATTCAAATTAACATCTAGCTCTGATAAAACACTATGTGTAACCACGGAGACCGGTCACTTACTCTCTTGAAGCCCAGGCACCAGTTTGTAGACGATGTCTTGCATGACTCGATCCAGTTTGAGGTTGAGTAGCGGCTGCGTCTCGTGGATTTTGATGTTACACATTGGACAATATTTGCTTGTTTGCAGGTATTTCACAATACAGCTTTTACAGACTGCAGGGAGGAAACAAACAAGACGTTAACGACGGAGTTAGCCAGATATCATGCTCCAGCAGGATGCTGCTAATACTCACAGGTGTGCAAACACTCCGTGATGGTTGTGGCATCTATGAAGTATCCAGCACACAGGTAGCAGACAATGTGTTCATTTAGGTCCTTGATCTTCAGCTTCACCTCCTCCTGACGGACACAAACAAGTGTTTTACAGTTTGCAGGGTGAAATCAGGTCGTTACAGCATCGTCAGACAAGTTTGAAACCACAGAGGCATCACACAAACGTCAGCCAAACAGACATCATTCATATTCTCACAATGCAGCAGCAGCAGGACGATAAACGGAGACAGACACAAAAAAAGGACACAAGGAAACAGAGTGACATCATTTCAAGTTTTATTTCATCCAAAGTTCCTGCTGAAGAGGAAGCTGCAAACTGAAAGAGAACTTCAGAGTGAGGAAATAACAGTTCCGTTTGTTTTTTTAAGTTTAAACTGCGTTGTTGATTTACTGCTTTCCGGAGCTGACCTTTGACCCCCGTGTGTAACGCGCAAAGTGGACCCGACGAAACAGCAGGGTGGGAACGTTTTCATGTAACAACAATAAAAGTAGTTTAAAATATTTTTTTCCGAGTCGACTAGAAACCACGTTGACACCGAATCAAACTCGCGCCGCGAACAGCGTGTTGTTGTTGTTCCTGCTCCAACTCAAACAGCGGGCACTTCGCCGCACACGGAGCCGACAGCGGAGCCCCGGGGTCGGCAGCGCGTTGAGGCACAGCTCGGTCGCACGGTGCGTGGCTCGATAGAACGCGGATGAGTTTAGGATCTTAAACGGGCGACACGACGAAGAACAACACGGGTGTGACCTCCTCCTTCTCCTCCTCCTCCGCTGCTCACGCATGCTCACAGCCGGCTCTCCCCAGCATCTCTCTCCCTCTCCATCAGCCCCGCGGAGAACACAACGATCTCTGGGTAAACACGCGCCTCTAACCCGCCGCCGCCGGGCTCCAACTCCCCCCACGGTTCCTCCCCGGAGCCGTGGAGCTCCACCTGCCCCGACACTCACCTCATTCCGCAGCGGGTCCAGCTTGTAGACGGACTGGAGCTGATTTCGTAGCCGCATCGCTATGGCCATCGGACCTTGCTCCGCCATCTTTGGGAATTCTGCTTACTTCCGGGTAAACCGGACGTGTCAATTTCAGCAAACTGGAGATGGCGGGAAACCGAGACGTATTTACGCGGGAATTAATAGAAATAATAAATATAGGAAACCAAATTGAAGTTTGAATAAATACGGCACTCCAACACCTCCAAGTAAAAAAATACAATGTTAAATAAATGTATAGTTAATATTATGTGAACCTACATATTTTAACTTTATGTAATTACATTAAATAAATGGACCAAAGAATGCATGCAGCTCAGAAAAAATAGAAATAAAATAAATCCATCATTCACTGTACATAAGCCAAAGTATGTTATAGTTTTATGTAATTCAAATTGATTTGAGAGTTAATTTATAATTCAATATAATGAATAAAATAAGTGATGAATAAAATGCCTCATCAACACCTTAAAATAAATAAATTAACAAGACACTTAACCACCAGAAAGTTTATAAATACGATACAAAAATGTAAAAAAAAAAAAAAAATTAATTAAAAATTCAAATGAAGGGGTGTACATTCTCACTTATTGTTAACAGGACCTCTTGACTCTTTTAAATAACTTGACTTTACATTTCAAATGATTAAGTACACTGAGATTTCACTTTTCTTGGAAATGTTTCAGTCAGTATGAATTCTCGTGATAGTGTTAGTCTCCATCATGGGCAGTAGAGGGCACTGCTGGTATATGCTTCAGCCAATTGTTTGCAGCCTTTTGATATCTTTTTTTCTCTCACAAGAAATGTTGCTCAGCCCCTCGTGCACTTCTGAGTTTATCTTTGCCTCCTGTGATCCAGGCCTGCAAACTATAAACACAGACACACAAAGCATTATTGTCTTACAGCATATGGTATCCTAATGTGCGAATCTAATGTTTATTTTATTGATGCCTGTGTTGTTGTGCTGTTTTATATGAGCTGTACAGTATACAGAACCTTTATATTAGAAGCCTCTTGATGAGTCTGACATGTGTATTTGGCACCGGCCCAGACTAACATGGGCCAAAGTGTGCTAAGACAGAGCGGAACACTGAGGTGTTCCAGGATAAAGGGTGAAGTGTGGGAAAAAACCCACAGTTAAACCAACCACAATCCTCACGACACAGAGAATGCGGTGGGTCCTGTAACCTGAGTCTCCTGACATCCTGAGGCCTACAGTACACAGGTGGGCGGGCTGCCTGATGCACTCCAATTAGATCTGGGAAATTATGTCAGGCACCATGATGTGAGGCTCGTGATATATGGTCAGCAACGTGGCGTCAAAGGGTAAATCAGCAGGAGCTCGGTCAATGCATCAAAAAAAAAAAAAAAAAAGAAGTTTTAAACTTCCAAAATGTAGGAAAAAGATAAATACACTATCAGATATACTTCAGTCATCGGGCGATGTAATTAAACAAAAGCATTCTGAAAAATTAGATGATTTAAAACAAGGTTTTATACACTGAACTTAACTGCTCTTAACCTGAGATTACCATGTAGATATGGTCAGTCTATTTTGTGTTGTTTGGAATTGTCAAAAGTTTTGTTAACAGAGATGTATAAATATATATATAAATTTCAATATATAAATAAAATGTATTTTATATTATAATTAATTTTAAAAAGGCCTTAATTGGCTTCACAGGCCTGATCTTTGCAGCCATAACCCCTTTCTGTTCAGAGTGCTTGTGACTGATGTGTTTGAACCCCCAGCCTGTTTTCAGAGGGGGTCTGAATGAATACTTCTCTCCCCCTCCTTCAACAACAAGCATCAAGGGGCTCTTGAGAGAAGCACTGAACCGTCGGCCCCACAGCCAGCGGTCGAGGACTGTGCTTGTCCTGGGCAGCTCCCAGACCTACATTTGCTCCAGTGTGAGATGAAGCATGTTGAAATTGAAGTGTGTGGGCTCGGGAAACATTTCTGCGGATCATCATGTGGCGTGTGATTATTCAGATCAACAGTTTGCATTGTGTGACTTTAGGGTTTGGCAGTGGCGTTTTTTTTTTTCTGCATACAATACATCTGAGGTTCTCACTCAGACGTGGGCAAGCCTTCCTCACAATTATTTCATTATGGGAAGAATGAAAAGTAATAGGTTTGTGGAAAACTAAATTTCCAAATGGGGGAGAACATGTATTCTTGGTTGTGGCTGTGTTGCAGCAGCAGAATTAGCGTCTGCCCTGTTTCAACAGGTCGTCGTATTGGTATTACATGTGGAGGTCTCCTTGATCCCTCCCAGAGGGCTTCCAACCTGCGGACCACCCAAAAGCTGCCATCCCAAACAAAGACTCACCCTTCATTCATTCTTTTGTAGTTTCCCAGTGTAACAGAATGACTGGCAAGTTTGTCTTATTCCGACCACCTCAGTGGGTCTGCAGCAGCAGAATGTGCAAGCTATTTATTGAGATTGTTAAACGTGGCATGAGTGCTTTGTTGTGGCTGTTATCAGTGACAATTACGACTCAGAATTAATGCAGTTCCTCTTTAGATTTGGAGTAAGATTATTTTATAAACTAATCTGAGCATAAACCAATACTCTGTAGACACCGGCTTTCCAAGTGTATGTTCAGTATAAGATTCTCCAAAGTGTCACTCGTGTCTTTTTTTTTGTTCAGAAGAAAAGGTGTAAATCAAACTCAGTCATTTTTGAATTTGATGGAAAAACGCACAGGCAATATATTTCCAATCTTGGCAGCCTTTTCTGAGATTGAAGAGCCGCTGTGATCAGTCTCGCTTCAGCGATCGCTCATAGTCGGGCCTTGTGTCCCCCGCTGTCTGCCATTTCCTCTCGCCATGTAACGTCTTATCTGCCGGGTCTGCAGGGTCACTGCTTATCTGATTGACAGGGCTTTGACTCCACGCACAATATCCAAATAACCTGAGGGCCTCGAGGCGCAGGAGGACCACAGCATGGCAAAATCCACCAGCTGGGAGAGCGGGAGGCAAAAGAGCCGGTGGGGAGGGAGAGGATCAAGACAGATCCTTTAATTTATTGTCATTACTTCACGTCAAAATCATGGACAAAAGATCTCCTATACTCTTGGCATGTCTGTAGACTTGCCAGTGATGTTCCTCCTGTCGTTCACTTTTATTAAAGATAATTAGTTTATCTGACGCATCAAACACCTGCCAGGACTACAAAGACAGGTAAATTATGGAGGCTTGAGAACTGTTTCTTTTCTTTTTTTTAAAATCGAGTTATAGTGACAGAAAAATCTATAACTGACGTATTCTGTGTTTTTGTCAGCCTGTGCTCGGGTTGGATGTTAACTATTACCCCGCCTAATCAAATCATGCATGAGGAAACTCCTTCAAACTGCAGCACCATGAATCATCTGGCAACTCAGGACTGATAGAGAGAGAGAGAGAGAGAGAGACCCCGTTTACCTCTGTCCTGGACGTCCTGTGCCAAGACAACCAAACAACCACCCTGCTACTAGAATCTGTGTTTCCCAATGCCAAAAAAGAGGCCCCCATTCTCTCCCACCCTCTCTCACTCTCTCTCTCTCCCCCCTGCTCTCTCTCTCTTGCTGGTTCGCGCAGAGCAATCAGAGCATGCAGGGGTGGACTGCAGCCTTTGTCTCCTTTGCTCCAGCAATTGGCCGCCAAGTGGCAAGCTAATGACAAGAGCCCTCTTGGAATGACTCCAAAGCAGCACAGCTTGTGCTATTTGATGGGCAAGGGCATAATGAATGATGTAGGGCAAGCCCTTAGGCCTCCCCCTGGCACACAACCCAAACTCCGCCAATATCACAAACTGAATCACTACGAAATGCAGCAAAATAAAAGAAGGCAACAATACATGCATAGGAATTCTTCCTCGGCGAAGATGGCGCCAAGAAGAGCTGACAGCCACAGCATGTGATATAAAGAGTTCAACTGAAAAAAGGAGTCGAAAAGAATATCACCATCAGTGCTGTACGTGAGGTTTGTGAGTTGGGTGATCTGATTAGCTGAAAACAAACCAAGACTCTTTACTTTTGTTGGATCAACATAATGAAGTTGCCAATCTTATAGAAGAATATAAGAAGTATAATTCAAGTAAAAACGAACGTGTAGAGGAGATGCTTGAAAAACAAGGCGGACATGTCACAAATACGCTATAAAAACACGCAACAGCAGATACAGGAGACCCTCGGTCCAAGCTGTGATGATCAAAAGTGATTGGGGTTGTTGCTTGCCTCTTGCTCAGGAGCAAGCAATAGTAACTCTTTTATTTTGTTCAAAATGGTTCTACTGAAGTTTCTCACAAGCTAATACGTGTCATCGGCAGAGAGACGTGTAGAACTGAAACTCATTTGTTCTCACCTGTGGGAGCCAGAGCGCCTCGGCATCTGAGGTCGTTAGTTTACATAAGCAAGAGGCCAAAGAGTGAATGACACCACTGAAGATGCTGAGATAAGAGCAATTTGCCAATAAGAAATAATACGTTGGCTGCCAGTGTCAGGGAAGAAGAAATCTTTAATGTTATTAAATCTTATTAAAGTAGAGCTCTGTCTGGCATCTGTCGAATCCTCCCTGCCGACGTGTGTGTGTGTGTGTGTGTTAACATACACAAAACGCAGTGAGCTGTCATAATGCGAAAGCTTCTCTGCAATTTCAATTAAAGATATATAGATAGATGGATAGATTCTTTTACTGACCCTGAATGCCCGTTCAGTCCCGCCCCGCCTACACCCGCCTCTCTTTGGAAACTAAGAGGAGGAGAAGAGGCACACTTTCCTCTGTAGCCGTCCGCTGTATCTTCTCTGAGCTCTCAGTTATCCATCTCATCTTCATGGGCATTTAAGAGAATGAGGGCGAAGGGAAAACAAACTCAGCCGAGAGGAAGCGTCGGCTGATCCTTAAAGAAGGATGCAGGCGAGGCGAGTGCTGCAGTTACAGGCTGTCTACATGATGAGGAAGACCGATATACTGGACTCTAACATGTAGAGTTGGACACCTATTCCATCTTGACTACAGGAGGAAGTCCTGAAGGCCTGGATGTGAAGTTTCCTCCAGGCTCTCGCTCCTCCCTCCACAGTCCAAAAACATTCCCAAATGTCGGTACTGGCCTCGTTCAGACGCCCTCTAACTCAGTTGTTAGGCTGAAACATGGTGGCCCAGGAACACCGGCTCTCAGCATCCAGATAAATCCACATCAAAGCTCCACGCTGCTCCTCTGAGATGCTGAGACTTTGTGTATTTGTGTTAGATAATGACGATCCTTTGATGCCCGAGATCTCTGGCGCATTATTTCCCTTCTGCCCTCCTGGATCTTTGATGAGGACCCAGAAGAGGAGACCCTTATTGCCTGCACTTACTGTGTCAGTCATGGAATTGTTTTGGAGACTCACCCCCACCCCCCCATCTCATCTTCCTCTGCTGCAGCCTCGCATGCAGGCGCGCTTTCATCTGCCTTTGCCATCTTCTTCCGTAGCATGCAACGGCTGAGGTCGCCAATCCCGGCGCGTCACCGGCTCCCGCCGCTGCAGGACGGAGGGGAGATACCTGCAGGAGGCTCAGCGCTCACTCTCACTGATTCACACGGGAGGATGAGCGTCGTGTTTACACAACGCTCTCACAGCATGATATGATTCACAGGAACAAGACAGCTCTTCCTCTCTTTGCTCAGATCACATTTAGACACATGATGCACGATGTGAAAACACAAATCAAACCAAATACATGAAGCTCATTTTGCAAATAGAAAGATCTGTAAAGCTGAACGCAGATTATTGGGGTCAGGGGTGTTTTTTTCACATCAGGAAAATACCAATTCAATATCTGTTTGGTGCTAAATCAGAAGACACAGTATCTCCAGGCCCTTTTTATGTCTCAAGTTTGAGACATTAAGATGTGTAGAGGTCACACAGACCAGAGCTCAGTCCTTATTCAACCACAAAATTAAAACGCTGTTAAAGGCCATGCATTATTTTTTAAGGCCGTGCTGAAGAAAGCGGCCCTTTCTGGTAATCACTGGGAATCAAAGACTAATTGGTGGAGGATCAAAGTCAAGCATTCTTCTGTGATCCTGGGGTGTTGCAAATCCTCTGTAATCTGTCCGTTGCGTTCCACCACTGTTTGACATCTATTTACTGTATTAAAAGGAATGGTGCCATCCATTAGGAGCCTGCTAGTGCTATTGTTTACTTATGCCAAATCCTGAGTGCCGCAGTGCGCTTTGTGAAGTATAGATCCCCCCCCCGCTCCCCTGTTTGCTCTCCTCAGTCGAAGGTGTGCTCTCTTGCTTGCCCTTGGCTTTGGGTTGGGGGTTGTCTGGCTGCTTCCTGGTCTGTGATGTAGGCTGGGAGATTAAGGGGGATAGAGTTTTGGCGGCTCTCGGTTCTTTCTGTTTGCTCAGCGCTGAGAACTGACATATCCGTGTCCGTCAACTGGATGCAGTGTCGCAGTTAGTCAATCTCTGCTTTGCTTTCTTTCATGATTCCCAATTTAGCAAGCTTGGACCCATGGACCCATTCAATATGACCTTAGGGGTCATATTGAATGGGTTTTTTTTTTGTTAATTACTTCCAGGTTACTCCAGGTTAAGTTAAGTTTTAAACCGCATGAGTTAGTCAACAGGATTAAGCAAGCAACAAACTTGAACATGGATATTCAAAGGCCCTACTATGTTTTTTTTGTTATGCCATTTCTATTCACAGACAACCATCATGGTCTCTCTCTGTCACAGCGTTTTACTGTGAGACGAGCAAATATAATTAACTTTAAAATGTTGCACTTACAGTTTTGTTCTGTGGTATTTTGACTCATAGACGAGGTGGAGAACTGCTGCTGATGCGCTTGTCGTGTCACAATCATCAGCCCTGTGTGTTGGCGAAGTGTCTCTGAGCTCAGGCCGATATGCATCTTTGTCACAGATCGTTCCCATCTCTTATTTGCACGAGCAGAAATCCCATTTAAAGACAATCTTGAAAAGAATGCACTTGGCTCTGCTGGCTTGAATGCAATCACACAGTCCCAACATCCTGCCTCCAGATCTGGCCTCTGATCATCGTTGCATGTCGTGTCTTTAAATGATCAAATAAACTCTGTCCTGTACTTGAAATAAAACAGTGTGCGTTAGAGGAAGATACAGAGATCAAAAGATGCCAGATTTCAAACCCAGCCCCTGACCTGGAGTCAGACTGGGCGTACCGATCGTCTGCTCGTGTTCCTCCACTGAGGCTGGGCCACAGCTGGTAAACGTGGAGGTTTGCCGAGGAGAACCAGTCCAGTGCACACATTTCCCAGCTAATGGAGAATTTGTGAGTGAGAGCCTTTAATTTCCTGATAGGTGGGTGGATCAAAGATATCATGAGATTAAAGGCGAACGAACGCACGCTGTTCCATGGGAAGTGAGTGAACAGGGGATTCTTTCAGGAGCTTGTTTTGTGTTGTATTTACTGCAGTGACCCTCTTTCATGACAGAGGAGTCACATTCAAACAAAAGCTTTTACGGCTATGTGTGTTTTTCTCCGTGAACTCAGTCCTCTGCTTAAATAGAGTTCTTTGTACCACAGGATCGTGACTGAACTCAAACCACAAGCAGGCCCAGTAATGCTGGGTAACGGCTGGCGATTGCTTCCTGCACTGTCAGGTGTGTTACGCAAATCTAAAATTCTTTGCAGCAAAATGTGATGAGGCAAGACCGAACATCTGAGCAGCTCTGTGAGAACGTGCAGGACATAGTTCAACGATGACAATGCAGCCATCTGAACAGTGAGCGTGATCATTCCTGAGAAGAAGCAGCTTACGTAACGTTTCTCATTGTTCTATCAAAGTTGCACAGGTTCAGGCTGTTTAGCACCAATTTGTTTCCTTCCAGAATTTTCTTCAATATCCGGTCTAATGTTACAGACAGTAACAGTGTTTTTCAGGAATTACGGTGTTATATCTCAGTTATATCACTCAAAGGAACAAGAAAATTAAAGAGAATACACCAAGTCTTCTTCTCTTTCTTGTACTGTAGTTTTCTCTCAGAGAAAAGTCTCAGAAACAATCAGCGGTCGCGGCTCGAGAGTCAGCCACCAATCCATCCAATCAGAGCGCAGGACAGGGACACATGGTGAAGACCCTCGTGGGCACGGGTGAATTTGGACAAAAAAACGCTCTGAATTCTTTATAAAAGATGACTCAGTAGATCAGGTGGATGACTGGACCCACACATTTTTTTGTGATTAAACCGTAGTCTGAGGGAGGTTCTCCTGATGTCACATCCTGCAGTGTGTGACCCCCCGTCTGGTTACTCATGTAAATAGTTTCCTCGGTTACACATCGATATCAAAGGCTGCACGCAGCCAGTTCCCGCTCTTCTCTGATTCCTAGCTTTGGGTAGAAGGTTTCAAATTGCCGGTCGTTAGAGACAACACGAATGATAAGTGCATTAACTCATACTTAATTAACCGCAATTGAAACAAGCGGCGTTCTTGTTTAATCAAAGGTCCCTAATCGCTGCTCCTGAGAACTTTGATAAGGCCGACGAGCCAACCTCCTGAAAACAGACTCAACCTGCTCAGTCAACTGGGCCATGAATCATCTGTAGGTGGTCTAATCATCTCAGCTCCTCACCCAGACCCATCTTCATGACTTCACTCGCTCTCTCTCTCTCTCTCACACACACACACACACACACACACACACACGCACACCTCACATATGTGGTGCTGCTGACCCAAGAAGACAAATCAGAAAAGCCTCGGGCCTCGGCCTGCCCAACCAAAGGGATGAGGTCATCCGACAGAACCTCATTTTCCCTCAAATTGCACCTCTGATCAGTGCAGTGTTTCCTGCAACAATTACACTGACCCCAAGTCCTCATTAGCAAATAGTGTGGAGGAGGAGGAAAAAAAAAGGACAAAGACCACTTGGTTTGTGAAGGGCAGGATGTTTGGTTCAAAGAGGGTCGCAGTGTTTTTCTATCTGCCGTCATGTCTTGAGGCTTCCTCTCAACATCACCCTTTGATTAGTGAATCCTTTAGTCTGAGGGTGAGACAATAATGCAGAGGTCACGGTGCTGCGTCCCCCCCCCACTGAGAGCCAGTTTGAGTTTTTGATCAACGGAGAGACGACTGATTTGAGAAGAACACCCAGTTTTGGGAATCCTATTTAAAGTGGTGCTCCATTTTTAGGGCAGGATCACAAATAGAATTAGTAATTTTTTGCTTTTTTTTTTTTTCAAGATAATGAAAAATCATAAAAATCCCTAAATGACATAAATTCTCATTTACTTTTTAATCTCAGCCTTGATCAACATAAACAAAAGCTGTTTTTTTTTTCTTCTCAGATGAAATCCATGCCGCCGCTGACGTCTCACCTACTTTTCGTACGTGAGCGCGAGCTGATCTTTTTTAAGATGGACAGTCGGGCGCTGTCGGAACTTGATTCCTCCTCAGAACTCGGGGGCCCTCAGTGTACGAGCTGGAAACTGTTGTAACTCATTCTGGCTGCTCCAGGCCAAACAGCTCCCACTTGAGTGGCTATGATCTACGAGTGTCCGTGAGCCGCAGACACATGTAAATGTGCAGAGAACTAATTGGTGCAGCGGCAGTCAGAGGTTTTAAATCAGCACTTCTATCACCTGTCCTTTCTAACGAGATGGAGGGAGGGAAGAGAAACACCTTCTGAGATTATTTCATGATTTGTTTCTGCTCTCGGTTTCATTATCTGTTTGACTCTGTGCTCGGTTTGATCTATTCACTGTTTTACTACATTTGGAGTTGCATTTTCTTAAAATATAAGCTTTTAAAAACGTCCTTGTAGAGCTGCTGGAAGGAGCGATTGAGATGGACTGAAAGAACCTGGAACACCAGGTGCAATGCAACTAATGTTACTGCAGGTTTGACAAATTCCACAATTCATCTTTCATCACATTTTTGGGGCTGATGCCGAAAACAATATTCTGAAATAAAATATTTCTGATATTGATATTTCATAATAAGAACAATGACAGCCACATATATAGAGCTTCATTTAAAAAAATAACAGATAAGTCTGTAAAATAAAAGCTCAAGCGATATGTCTGTGAAATTTCAGATCTTTATTTCTCTTATCAGATCACTGGCTTCTTTTATTCTTCACCACCACACATTCAGCGTAATCTTCAACCTTATTATTCACAATCATTCCTTTCTGCAACTGACAAAACAGACCTGACATTCACAATGTTTTGTCGTCCACATTACCGCCTCATTGTTCGTTTGTTACGCTGCATCAGGACTTGTCCTCTGACGGAGTCTGACCCAGAAAGTGAGCGACTGTCAAACAGAATTCCTTCACTTTTTTTTTACTGACACCGCAGCTGTCATGTACAAAAAAAAGGAGGCGGGGGTGGATTGAATATTTGACTTTTGCTTAAGAAAATATTAACATATTTCTGTAGTGATCACTGCTACGCTTGTCCGTGAAACACAGAAACTCTGGGTCTGTTTGGATGACGCCGAGTCTTTGATGTCCACAGTTTGTGTTAGCTCACAGAAACAGCTAATGCAGCCCATACCTGAACTCCACCTGACGCTAATTCATACAAATTACCATCGAGAGCGTGTCAGAGAACGGCCGCAGGGTCGTCCTGGAGATTTTGACACTCCCTCTGTCCGGGGAGCTGTCACATCAAAGGCCTGCAGACGGCGTGAGACTGAGTCTAACTCAGCGGCTCAGTCGGTGATCTATGCTGCAAACGCTCCACTTTACCTCCGTTCTCATTCCATTTCCCCGAGCCCGACGGGGAGAGGCACTACGAGTTTAGATTTTCTAAAAGAGTTTGAAGATCCAAATAAATAAAAGTCAAATAAAACTCCTTATCTCAATGGCAGACGATGCCACAGCTCGTTAAAGGCCCATGACACAAATGATTTGTGCGTATACAAATCAAATTTAATTGATTTCTCCAAAATCAGCGGCACATGCATGTTAATTTGACATGTTTTGACAAATCTGGGGTATTCAAATTCCTGTCATGAATACTCAGCTGGAGTACAATCATGAAATTATTTATTTTGGAGCAATTGGAAAACCCCTCCCTTCGCAGAAAGACAACTGTGTATCTGATTGATAGCCATAAAGTCAAAGCAACGTCCTAAATTCTGCTGTCTTTGTCTCTCTTCGTCCCTCCTCAGACCTGTAGCCCGATGCCTCGCGTGGAAACACCTCCCTCATCGACTCCGTCTGTAAATAGTGATTATGGAAAAGGTGTGTTTGTGACCTTTCTTCGCGCCAAGTCTCCAGAGGTTCTAATCCCAGCGAATTCGTGCAGTAACACATCACACTCTGGATTGAAAGACAGACAAAGTATTTATAGTTTATTATGTCTGTGGCCCTGAACTCTGCTGTTAGTCACTCTGTTTTTGTAAGAGCTTCTCCTTGGTGAAACATGCCTGGCTGCTACCAAACGCAGGCTGGCAAATGTTTGATAATTGTGGGCGAGATTTCTCCTCCCGCGTTGCTTTCTGACAAAACAAATGGTCTCTGACACGAACGATCCCGAAACGAGTCGTCGCAGTCGGCGTTTCAGCCACGTTTCAGTCAGTCATCCCCATCTATTGTGTAACCTTAGTCCTACGTGGCGGCCCGACGCCACTTGTATTGTTTTCCCTTTAAATTGTTTTTGATTCTGTTTCTGTGCGGCTGACACATCAGTTGACTGGCACGCTGATCCGCTGCCTTGCACATGCTCGTGCTTGCTCCCTGACACACGCTGGAGCCGAGCTTCCAGCGATAGACAGTGATGCTGTCACCGCCGACACCTGAATAAAAAATGTTGCAAATAGTTTGCGAGCAGAATATGTGCTGGCTCGTTGGCAGAGTCGCGGGGGCTTTTGTGGTTCAGCAAGAGGCAGCTGACAGAAGGAGGATAAAAACACTGCCATACAAGAATAGACGGAGAAGTGTGAGCGTGCACATGCACAGGCCGGAGGAGGATAAATAAGCGGGAGTCTGAGACATCTCACGGATTCTTCAATAAGAGGAAATATGTTGATGTTTGTGCAAAGGGGGGGGGGGGGGGTCATTATCTCAGTGGTCATTTCAAACGGAACGCAACCGTCACTTCTGAAATATTTCCTGTGTGTTCTTTGCAATGGCACGGCTGTGAATCCCTGCGTCTGCTAGAGGGCAGTGCAGAGTCGAGAATTTCCAACTGCAACAAACATGAAAACGACGTCACATTTATGGCTATTATTTTGAAAAACATCACATATTGATGAACAACTTTGAACTGCTCCTCATGATTCCATCAATCCAGCATTCAGTTGATATCGCGGAAAAAAACGTTTGCATTGACTTCAAGAACCATCCCCAGGGTGTCAGTGTTTATTTATATCGCACCGTTCTCGTGATTAAACACCACAAGACGACGAGGAGCTGTTCCCCAGCTCTGTTTTGACGACGGTCGTCCTGTTGTTCTCACTCGGATGCAGAAAAATCAGGTGTGGGTTTCAGACCAATCACGGCCCTGCAGCCTGGCACAGCCAAACACGAGGGAACGGTCCAACATCCACGGAGAACAAACGTGCGCCGGACACGAGGGAAGACGATATCCACTGCCACCCAGGGACCGTAACAAATGACTCAACATTTCTGAGCATCAAAGCCACACCGTGCAATGTGGCGTCTGACCTGCGAGGTCGCTGGACTCCATGACATCAGACCGAGTATCACGTCATGGTCAACCTCAGCCCCCAAGTGCTAATTAACACCAGACAGAGGGATCATGGACATTCCCATTCATCACAGAGAGGCTTAGTTTGTTTATTTGCAGATGGAGGAGAGAGAATAGTAACAGACTGAGCGAATTAGAGGCAAGAAAAACCCAGGGGATGTAGAAATCAACCAATAAAAAGGTGGGTGAACCAAACGCACGGGAGGTTTCACCGTCCGCCGCGTCTCAGCCGCAGCATCTGCTGATTGCGCCGTCGCACCGCTCACCGGGGCCTCCTCTCATGTGAGCCAGCGGCCCGCGAAGTGTCGTCAACCTTTATGGGAGGGACAGAGACCCGAAAGCCGGAAAGATGAAAGAGGCAATGTTTGCTCTGCTGCCTTTAAACAGACTCAGCGAAGAGAGGAGCTGAGAAAAGAACGCAAAGGAAGAGTAACAGATGCAACTGGTTCGTGGAAGTTCGTTCTCTAAACAGTGAGCAGCGAGTCCTCCCTGTGCTTTTAAACATGAATTAATGCAGATTCCAGGCGTATTTTAGGTCGGGCCTGTGACACCTCGACTCACCGCTGTGCTGGAATTTCGTAGGGGTGCGAGAACCTCTCTGTAATGGGCATTCCAGCGCCGCAACATTACCGATATTTCCCAACAATCAATCAAGGTCAGCGTGTTTCATCAAGAGGAGGAAAGAGAGGCGGTGTGTGTGTGTGTGTGTGTGTTGACATACTGTAGGTGGTATTTAACAAGTAGAACTGCGTAATGCTATTTGCAGCAGGCCTGGGAGGTGCAGTCATGGAGGGTGAAAACATATTTCTACATCAGATAACTTGTCTCATAGAACCTGAAGCTGCGCCTCTCACCCTAGGAAATTATCTTGAGCTGTAAATCACGCAGGACTCAGTGAGAGGAGGCTCAGCGCTGCCAGGGTTGTGGGTTTAACTCCGTCCCAGACTGAAAATCGAGGTATTGCAGCGTGCCGACTCAACTTCACAGTGCCGTAGCAGAGATCAGCAGTTTTTCCGCGTGGGAGTGAGGAGGTGCATGGTCCTCAGAAGATAGACCGGGTCGTCCACTGATCCAGGCTCAGTGGTTCGATTTCTGGAGTGTTTCTGCTCAGATACTTCAGTGTGACATGTAGTGCACCAGAAGATATAATATCTCTGAGTCCGCGGCAGCGGATAAGTGCACGCTCCTTGACAGTGACATTGCACATGTGCAGATTCTGACACCGCTGGCGTCCTGCACGTGTGCTGCGATTCGCCTTCAGATCACGTTTAATGCCAAACCGAGGAGGGAGGGAGGGAGGGCGGACGACGCTACGAAGCCAAACAAGAGGGCGTTGACCGCCGTGTTCCACGCATTCTCAGCTAATCAGGAACTGCCCAGCTCGGAGTCACACAGTGCGCCGAACAACAGCGCGCAGTGATAAGGTCACCAAATTAACTAAAGCTGGAATCAAGAACCTGAAGCCTTTTCTAATCCGTGACTGACAAGATTAGAGGGAGTCCTCTCAACATGTGGCTCAGTGGAGGAATCACACAGAGAGATGCCCCCACCTACAAAGCTTCGCTCCGAAATTAAACATCTACCTTCAAAACGGGCAGCATCTTATGGATATATCTGCTTTCAAAAACAAGTGCTGGTAAAGAATCCAGGCTGAGATTATTTTAGTTTTAAGATGAAAGCACATTAGTGTGGATTTAGCCCAACGTGTCCATCTTCATCACGAACCTGTTTTGGAGGATGTGTTCCTCTTAGTTTAATAATTATTCATTGTTTACCTAGTGTTCTACCAAATGTATGGATCTCATTTAATGGACCCTTGCAACTCAATTTCAAAGTTAGAGAAAAACCCCGAAGGTGATGAGGTTTTCAGCCTTGATTGGGTGAATTGAGATTGAAAGATTCTACGTTAATCTTCTCATCTCAAACGTTTGACTTTCCCTCGTCGAGAAAGAAGTGCGACGACATAAAGGACGAGTCTCTGTGTGGTAAAAGCCGAACAATATGCAGAACGAGTCTTTTCCCAAAAGCGAATGCAGCCTCGTCTCTGAAAAGGTTCCATACATGAGGTGGCGAGGAGAATGCTGCGCAGGCTAAAAGGACAAACCGTGGAGAGGAGAGAATACACCCTCTCCCTCCCTCTCTTTGCTCAGTGATCCAGCACAGTGAACACAAAAGCTACTGTTTGCCACGGGGCCAAGGAGCCCGACCAGTCACCTCGATGAGAAAGGAGCCCGAGAACGGCTTCTCATAGAAAACACAAGGCCGTAAAAACAAAGCAGAGGATCGGGAACCAGGAAGACGAGTCTGATGGAGTGAGACATATGATTAAAAGACACAAGAGCAGCCGCTGCTTGCTTGTATTCCACACGTCACTGCTGAGTGGCAGGAATGGAAGAATGACGGAACAGGTGTTTTAAATAAAAGTCCACTAAAACATAAATGTTAATATCATCGCTAACTCGCTGCTGAACATACACACGCATAAGATTAAGTTAAAAAAGTTAATCATGCTGTAAAGAGATCATGTTTATTTGTAAACATTGACAATAAAGGCTTTCTGTTTCTCTTTCTAAAATGATCCAAATGTTAGTTTTGATGGCGTTCAGTAAGCAGACGCTAACTTCTCCATCGTAAACAGTATTTCGATATGTGAGCAGCGGCAGTTTTTTTCCTCGTCTTTGTCCCTGTTGAGAGCCTCCATGATAAATCCTCCGTGCTTTATGCTGCTTTTAGAGGAGCATAATTCTTGCGGGCCGGTGTTTTTTATCACCCAGTGTTTATCCTGGGACAGATTTCACACATGCAGGACATTCATCTTCATCGGAGGGAGATCCCGCCGCGGAGTTGTGCCTTTTAACGCTGCTCTACCTCTACCATCTTATAAACGAGCGTCACGTCCAGGGCCAGATCGGACCCGATGCTGTCCATCGCTTTCTGGAAGTTCCTTTCTGTCAAAATGGCTTCACCTCGTGGAGGAGCGATGGCTGAGATTACGCGGTTTTCATGGAAGATTTTTTTAAAAAAGCTCGCACCTTCGTTCTCACGTATTTGAATCTTGCATAACACGAATAATGAAAATCAGAAGATGAATCTGTATTTTACAAAAATAGCTGCACGGCATCACCGGGAAGCACTTTGGTTTATTTTATTTCTCACCTGTAGCAACTGTCTGTCCCGTGTTTTGTTTAGACGAGCATTCCAACTGGACATTCACAGAAAGGTTTATCATACCTGTCATACTTTCAGAGACAGTTCCCTCCCTTATGAGGCCTAAAATGCTCCGTCACATTCTCGGGACGAGACCACACAGCTTCTTCTGCAACAGATAGTTGAAGCCCGGCCACCTGCCCGGTCGAGGATGCGTCCCAGCCGTGCCGGGAATCCCACAATGCAACTGGCGGCGTGCAATGAAAAATGGGAATGGTTATTGCTGCTAAGAGACAATCCGTCTTGCTTTCTGCACTGCATCAGGCTCATATTTATAATACAATACAATACAAACAGGTTTGTAAGAAAAGCTACGAAGCTACATCACTGCTGTACAGAAATTATCCTTATAAAGAATCTTCCCCTGGGTTTTTATTTCTCTCATAAACAACATGGGCCTAAATTTTGCCGGGGCTGCCAGAAAATGTCATCACCTTCAAATGTGCATTTTCCACTCGACCATTTTGTTGTCGAGTGCACATGGTGTGACCGTACCTGGTGTTTCTATCTTTGTTTAATCATTTCTTTTCTAAATTGAAGACCAAGTGGCTCTGTCAAGCCTGTGTTTCCCTCACCTGCATTTTAATCTAATTAAGTGTGATTCATCAATGTCAGTTTAATACCTCTGGAGACTATTTGATTGTGGTGTCATTCAGATCCCCGAGAGATAAACCATCCATATACTAATCCAGAAAGCGAATTGTGAGGATCAGCGGAACAATATGCAATTAATTTTGGATCAGTTTCCTGCCTATCAAAATATTTTTCTCCGCCTTTTATCAAAATA
The DNA here is from genome assembly GCA_016785235.1 of Pseudorhombus dupliciocellatus. Taxonomy (NCBI): domain Eukaryota; kingdom Metazoa; phylum Chordata; class Actinopteri; order Pleuronectiformes; family Paralichthyidae; genus Pseudorhombus; species Pseudorhombus dupliciocellatus. The sequence goes on from JAFBJW010000117.1 coordinate 5,288,731, forward strand.
CGTGAGTAACCTTGGATGCTGTCAAAACAGCGCGGGTGCACGGAGTTTACCCGACGGCGTCGCGTTAGAGGCGAAGTTTCAAAATATTCCAACGTCACAGATTAGAGGGTGTTTGGTGAAACAAAGGCGGGTTTGATTCTGAGCAGAGTTCAGCCATTACATAAAGAGTGAGCCTCAACTTGGCATTGTCTGCCCATAACAGTGCTCCATGAGAACATGACTGAGCAATGCTATACACATGACCCCACTTGCACTTGCACCCCACACCCCCCCCTCCTCCACACTCTCCATTTGAATCCTTCTCCTCCGTCCATCCCCTCGCTTCATCCTTTTCATTGATTTCCTTTATATTCGCTGTTCAAACACAAGCAGAACTGATCACACAGTTACCCAGCATCCACTAGTGCGAGTCAGAATGCAACAGCAGAGAACAAAGGCCCAGTGATCCTCTCGCCTTGGCTAATGTCATGTAGTAAACTGCAGCTCCTCATCTCTCTGGGAGCAGCTCGTTTTGACCTCTGACCTCAGACGGACCTGCGTTCTGCTCAGTTTAGTTCAGCCTGGCCGGGTGAACATGCTCCATTAGCCAAACCACCCAGATCAGGGCGAGGCCTCGGTCCCGACGAGCCTCCCCGCCCACCTCCTCACTCGGTGACAGACTGATCATTGTCTCTCCACCTCTGCAGCAGCAGAGGATTCTTTGGGGATTGAATAAATGCAGGTGAGTTACTGCTTTGACAGGGAAGAGGAATAGTCCTATGTTGTATAAACATTACATCACCCTCCCTATAAGCTGCAACTGGCAATTGTCCACAAGTGATTGGATGGAGGAACGCAGCGCTTCCAGGGGTCTCAGTGTCGCTCGGCTCTTTTTCCATAACTTGGCTTTTTTTTTTCTAAATATGAAGCGATATCAAGAGACAGACACATAGTAAACCATTGTAAGCATTTTTTTTACATAGCAGCCATCCTCAACCTTTGACCCGCTGTCGCCTGCAGTCAATGAATTAAGTCAAGCTCTATTCGAGTTGTAATTCTCCAGCGGCTGATGACAGATGAGCGTTATTATCATCTGCAGGATTAGCTCTGTTTAAGGCCGAGACATTTTCTTTTATTACCTCTTGGCACTTTCGAAACATTCCACGTATTTTGTCCCTCCTCCTGCTCATCCATAAAAAAAATCTGATAAAATAACCAGACTTAAACACTTTGGAGGCTGAATATCTTTCTTTTTTTGGTGTTAAGTCTAACTCTCTTTAGTGTAAACCGAACATTTATTAGTTGAAGAAGATCTGTGGGAAAAGACAAGACGAGACGTTTCTACTTATGCTCTGCCTCCCAGGACGGAAGGAGTTGACACAGGCACACATCCGCGCTGCTCCTCTGACACTGTCAAGTGATACTTACAAAACACTGTTGCGGTTGTGTTTACAGTATATTTATGCCAAAGAATCTGGGAGAAAGAATTCCAACATGCATTCACATGATGAAACTGTCATTGTTCCGTATGTATGGACAAGAGGCGCATCTATCCAGCTATCTATCTATCAACCTGCGAAAATGTTGATCTTGCTCATAAAACACGAACAGGGCTTTAGGCTGGTGCATTTCATGAGACAAGCTCCTCCGCCACTTCATCACAGCTCACTGTATATCTGTCAGAGGTCGTCTGGAGGGAGGAGTCAGCCTTTCACGCCGCACACGAGATCCAGTTGTGACAGTTAGAATCAAAACATCTCCATTTCTTCACCACTTAGAGAAACATTATGCAACTTTATCCCTTAAAATAGAAGTTTCAAAATTGGTTTGATGGATCACTGACTTGGAATTAGGAGAATGCGGAGCGTTTAGCACCACTCCTCTCCCTGAACGTCTTGTTCTGGGTAACTTTGCTCAGCGGCTACGACCTCCTGTAACACCCAACTGTGGATCAGCGACACAGACACATGCGCTGTGGCATCCTCTGTTCTTAATCCTCAACAAGAGCAAAAACAACAAAATTCACATCTTGCTATCGATCTGGATAAAACTAAATGGAACTGTAGGTGAAACGTCAAGGGGCGACCTTCGTAAGACACGAGGAGTTTCATCATTGAATAATGATGAAACTCGATAGGAAAGAATGCGAGAGAGACAAACAACTGGTGCCTTGAATTGCGTCTGTAAATAGTTCACATATAGCGTTCGACTCCCAGGCTGGTTCTGATTTGGGCATGAAAGATCGGATTACCTGTCATGGACGTTAAAACCAACTCAAGAATTTAAATACAGCCCATTAAGACCACACATGAGCCACTGAGAGGGACACACACAGCTTTATCAGTTCCTATTATTCAACTCTCACCGCATTCTGTTTTAAATGTGAATGAATTTTGATTTAACGATATCTGTTGCAGCTCCTCCTTCTGGCTGTTCCTCTGACTCCTCCTCCGCACAGCCGTCAGTCTGATCACAGATAATCTGAGGGCCCATGCATCACAGCAGCACCTCCACTGAGCGCCTCCTGCTGCAGGGACGACAGTGAACCCTGTGCAAACAACCCATCCCCTTGACAGGCGATCCGTCACTGTGTGTGCAACCTATACATGACAAAGCAACAAATTGCCTTTGAATCTCTTGCTGCGGGTGAAATCCCAGCTTCGGGGCAGAGATTTTCTCCTTCTCCCTAAAAGCAATGAATCATAAAAATGTGACAAATATGGTCTGACATTGCTTTTTGTGGCTGATTAATGAGTGTAGCTGTAGTCACAGTGGAAAGTCCCACACAGACAGGTCTGAAGATTTCTGTTTAGCACTGGAGCAGTGAGGAGAAGCCTCTTCATGTGTGTCCTGGCGCTCAATCAGGCTGCTCTCCTTACGTGAACCTTGAATTTGACTTTAAGGTGCTGCTCTGTTTTCATAACTGGGCCAATGTTTAGTTATAAAAGTCGTTGCAAAAAAAAAAGTTGTATATTACTGAGGAATTCTAGAATTACGAATACCCCTTTAGTCAGTAAAACACAACACTGCACCGCTTGTTTTAAATATCAACAGAAAATTGAAAGGCTGAGGAAAACTCTGTCTACTTTATCTTATTGCACAAGTTATTTTTTTTTACATTTTCAGGTCAAAAGTCAGGTTTTGAAGATGCTCTAACTAATCATCTTGAACATTTTGAGATTCAAATAGGAAGAATTTTGACTGCAGTTCTACCAGACTTGACATCGACCCTCCAACCCAAAATACCAAAGTACATGATTGTACTGGTGAGGTCGGACTTGTGAAGCGCCTCAGTGGCTGCGGGCTGCGATGATGACACTCTCTGAGATCAGGGCCAGGGAAGGTCTCTGCGTTGTGTCACAACTTTGCCGCTCAGAGACACGGTTTCAGCGCTGGCTGGATATTTCACTGTAGGAGGAAGAGTTATGGCGGCGAACTATGAAATCATCGTCTTCATCTTTAAAGTGTCGCTGGAATTTCTGCTGTCGGCGCCTGTGATAGTAACCATGACTTCACGCCGAGCTGTTTGGAAACAACCTCTTCATATTCGCTAAACTCTCACCAGTTTATTTTATTTGTCACCTGTAGCAACATGTTCGTCTGTGTTTTATTTAGACGAGCATTCCAACCGGACTGCATTCAGAGAAAGGTTTATCATACCTGTCATACTTTCAGTGCCATTTTCCTCCCTGATGGAGCCTAATACGCTCGGTCGGACCACACAGACCAGACCAGCTTATCACACAACATCCAAGAGAAGCCATCGGTCAACGACGCATTCCAGTCCTGCCGGTAATTCTCAAAATAGCATGGGCTTTATCAAAGATTCAACCGGCTGCTGACGTAACAGGTGGAAAAAATGTGCATAGCCTCAGAAAAATGGGACCAGAAAACTCGAGAGAGAAACTGTACGAGCGCCTGCAGGTACCAGCATTTTGTGTTTCACTGAATTCGACAACAGTTGTGTGAGGATGGGCGTTTAATTTATGATATGCAAGAACATAGAGTTTTGCATTGTAGAGCATCAGAAACAGGTCGTCCAAATGTCTAAAATGTCTAAATGTCTACATCTGTGTCCAACAAATTTAGGTCGAGAACATGAGATATATATGTGTCTGCACTTGTTTAAAGTTGTGAGTTAAAGTTTTTGTTGGTTTTTTGAGTCTGCAAAGCCTGCTCACACACTCTATGAATGTCATCCACCCAACCCTCCAACCAAACCTCCTTCCAGAACCCCAGCAGCCATGTTTGAGCACAGCCAGTGCTGGGACTGGGATCATTTGCAAACCGATGAAATGACTCTTTATGTTTTTATTCCACTCTCATTGTTTTTATTGTGAGTGGAACAGCCACAAACAGCCTCAGGCCCCTGAAACCTGTTGCTGCTAAATGTATTTCATAACTCCTGGGTGTCAGAAAGAAAAGAGGAATTCTTCCCGTTCCATCTTTGTGGTTTCGCTGCACAGCTGCAGAATAGCTGTAATAACTCTTGTCGTGTTGCAGTGATTTCAGCATTGTTTGGGAATTTCCCTGAGGAAGCTTGATATTGCAGAATCTTATTATGCCACGGGACTGAATGAAGACTTTGGCTCAGGAATATGAAGAGACACTTGACATTCCTTTCTATATCTTGACATCTGGAGCTACACACATGCAACGGCTCCAAAACGAGCAAATTACACAATAAGTGATATTCGTTGAAGATCTTGTTGAGACTTTGCTTTTGAACCTAGAGCTTAATTTAGTGGATAAACGAAATAATAAATCACTAAACGTGCAGCTGTCTTCATATTTTTTGTTTGCTGTTGGAAGGAATCATTGCTAAATGACGTTCAGACCCACCAATGTTCTTATCTGCTTTTACAAAGAAGATGGTGGAGACCAAAACCGATTTAGAAGTTGACCAGAATGACAAGTCAGCGTTGCTCAAAGAGTCAAACAAATGCTGCTCGTTAAAAACTGTTCAACCCGATTCACATGTTTAACTCATTCCATTCCAATTATGGGTTTATAGTGAAGTAGTGCAGCTTTGATGAGCAGCCTCAGGCTGTGCTGTGTGCACATGCTCTCGCTAATGAAAACTACCACAGGTGATTGAAATTAATCCGCTTTAACTTAATCCAGACGTCCGTAGTTAGGAAAGCACTGATCTAAACTCAAGGAGGTTTACAGGACGACGCAGTTTAAACGGGATTAACTGTTGTAGAGTGATTCTGGTTTGATTTATATCTTTTCTGGGAAGTGGGCCTGACTGATAATAGCTCAGCAGAGGCTGGAGCAAACTGGACAAATGAAAAAAGTGGCCCGAGGACTTGTTAGAAAAATACACATTCATTTTTCAAACTCAGATATTTTTGTCCACAGGTTAGTCGCCCACGAAGAAAATACAAACTGCACAGTCCAGTGCATGTGTGAGAGCAGCTTCAGGCTAAATCCATTAAAAGCTAATATTTTAACTCAGTGTCAGGAAACAGTCCCCTCTCAGATAACGCACACATGGTGTGATGAAACAGGAAGTAGATCATCGTCCCTGCACTTCGTGGCATAAAGTTGGAGCAGAAACAAGTCACTATACCGTCACTGCAGGTGAAAAACATCCTGGAGCTCAGCACGTCGAGGCGGCGGCGTTGCAGTGATTGGCGGCGTTGAGGCATTTCATTCAGGGGTAACTCTAGCTGCTCATATCTCTGTCTCCTGGGAGCGCGCTGGAAAACAAAGACTGCAGGCTCCTTTGTGGGCTTCACTCAGGACTGGGTCCGTTTACTGTAAACACACCAGCAGGGGCATCGCACAGGTCACACATGAGTGTTTGTGTGCGGGCGCGGAGGCCTTTGTCGCGGTGCTTTTATAGAGTTAGGTTGCAGGTAGGGATGGAGAATGGAAGGAGGAAGAAACAACAAACTTCTTTAGAAAAACGGAGGAGGGCGAGAGAAGGAAAAGAATCGCAGGATGATTTTGTGAAGTTTATCAAGATCCTTTAACAAATCTGATTCGCCAGTGACCTCCAGCAATCCTGAGAGCCACTTACATGTCTTTATCCTCTTCTTTTGTTTAATGCTGTCACTGACTTCCTGCTGTTGATCAGGAAGTCCAACAAAGGTTTCCTTTGCTCAGGGATCTTTCAGACCTGTTATACTTATACACTTATACTTTTATTTAAAATAAAAAAGTTTTCAAATCTGAAGATTTTGAAATCATCACACTGAAAAATGTGGTCAACCAAGATTCTAAATTCTAAAACCACTTCAGGTGTCTTAATTTGAAATGTGCGGCCGTTGTGAAAACTGTTGTGGACTCTTGCAGTGTCCAGAGGAGGAAGGTTAATTAGTGGCTGGTTAGTTAGCAGGGGAACGCCTCAGACGGCATTTATCTGGTGTTTGCCATTTGTCACCTTGACCCTGGAGCATTCTACAAACACAGAGAGGCTTAGGCTCTGATCAAGCGGTGTGTGTGTGTGTGCCACGCTCACACCTTTTCCGACTCAGGGGTCAACCAGTCAACTAGGTGCTGAGGGAACAATTTCTCACAGGATTTGATTTTCCTGTGAGTAAGTTGGCAAGTATGCTTTCAAAGTCCAGTAGTCTGCGGTCCCAGCAGACCACCACAAAGGAGCTAATCCCCTCTATCACAGCCAGCGCAAACACATTAGCCACACAACATCAACACTGCACTCAAGAGCCCCATTGACAAATCCTCCCTGCTTTCTCAATGAAATTCAGACAGGGAGCCACGATGTTCCTTTCCCAGCAGGTCCAGGAGCTCTGAAACTCAAGACACGTGGGAAGAATAATTAAAGCTGCCGTGCACGCGGTTTTTCATCTCGAAATAACAACTTTAGGAAATGATGCACATGTGTCATGAGTTGGTTTTTGACACATTTACTCACAGCAGGAACACGGACAGCACTTTGTGTGTTCCCTCTGCCTCGGGCCACGTGTTGTGTCACAGCAGACAGGTCGTCCAGATGACTGACAGGTGCCGGGCACGAACTTGACACTTGAGGTGGAGTTCAACAATCAGCTTCCTGCCTCAAGGCCAAAAGCCAGGCAGGCGTCGTAGCTCTAATGGTGCTGCGAGCGCTTCACGAGGGAAAAGCGTGGTCCCATCCGTTCATTCATGAGCAGGTTCTACATGATCTGTCTCTAGAAGCTTGTGGTTCCATATTTTTCTGTCTATGTGCGTGAGAATCCTGTCAGCGTCAGTTTCCTGTGACTTCACCCTGGTGTGCTGCCAGGATAAACTCGTCCTATTACTGCGGACTGGGCCTCGGTCCATGCTGACGGCGCTCGCTCTCTTTTCCTCGTCTGACGGTGAAGTCAGACGTTCCCCGCGGGCAGCCAATCACGGCTCGGCCCTGCCCGACGTTCCGCCTCTCTCTGTGACTCTGCTGGCACCACACCTTGCAATCAGGCCACTGAAAAGTAGAACGCCGATGTGGCTGCTAACGGTGTGAACACAGAATTAGTGACGAGCTCCTGAGAGGACGTCATCCTCGGCACAATGGGGCGCGGGCATCGGGCCCTTGGGCCCCCGTGGGGGTTGCGGGCTCCCCGAGTGAGAGCCCCGTGGACTCCCAGCTGTTCTATGCAACATGCTGAACAGTAGGGGGTCGCCCTGTGTTTGTTTAAAACTAACAGGAGTCCCATTAAAGCCCTGACTCCCCTCATTTAGGACTGCCATGGGGACACAAAGGACAACCCTGGGAAGCGGCACGTTGCAAGGGACACCAATTATTGAGGCAAGGACACAGGCCAGCTTGTTCCTGCTCAGGGACATGTCAACTCGTTGGACGACCCCCTCCGTCAAACCCATTGACCAGAGCACACGGAGAGGCATCTTAATTGGTGTTGGGCAAACAGATTTTGTCACAAAGTTGCAAAGGAAGCTAAGTAGCTGAATGTTCACATTGTCCAACCCCTGACCTGAGCTGTAGGGGCTGTTCCGACACATCATTATGCTCCATTACTTTGAGTAATCGTCTCAGACTCATCCTATACCGCGGTGGGGAATCCAGGACAGCAATTAAAAGCAATATTCTGGCAATAACCGCAGTGTAAATAAAGAGCGAGCCCTTTTCTCTCTGTACTATGATATGATAGTGACAAGGGGTAAGACCTGGGACAGGAAGTGGCTGGAAGTCGAAGTGCGTCATCACGGCGAGAGGGTCGTCTCGGTTCCTTATTTGCGCCAACCTGTCGTCCTCCTCGACTCCATCCCCTCGCCAGAGCCCCTGCGCTCCCCTCCCACTCTGAACCTCTTTCATTCTGTTTTAAAAGGGATCCCGTTGGAGGGAATCACTTGACATCATTAGTTTTGGAGAGCGGCCACCATGGCGGGGTTGCTTGTCTTGACTCATGAAAACATATGTCAGATTAGCAGTGGAGGATTTGTGTTTCGACCTCAGGTGAAAGGTCCACGCTGTTTTTTTCTCTACTGTTCCCCCGTCTCCCCCTCCTCTTGCAGTTAGATAATATTCCAAAATTAGTTTGAGCCTGAATCACTGGCTGAATGCTCCGAGTTTGGCTTGTAGGATAATACAGCTGTGTCTTCCCGGAGCTGGCAGATACCCTGCGTGTTGCTTTCTTTCGGACTTTAGTGCCGACTCAGAGCTTTATGTTGAACCCACCACAAATCGACTCTGGGTCTTTGCCCTCACACTGCGAGCATCCCTCGTCCTGCCAGAGGAGAGAAGAAGATAGAAAACAAGAAGAAACTGAACTTCACTAATTAAACCGACAAAGCTGTGGCTTCATATTTCTGTGTAATGACATTTTAGACATAAAAAGACGATTTGTGTTTTTCCACAGTCACAGGAAACACACCTGAGAGCATTTTGGTTATAACTATATCTGCTGTGCTCAAAGCAGGAAGTCATTCATATTTCAGTACTTTGTAGCAGTTACTAGCTAAAACAACATAACATTCTCCACACAGTTCTTTTCTTTAAGAGTAAATGACCCGTCAGTTTAAAAAGAAAAAAAAAAACAACGCCTTTAAGTGAAATATATCACAACATCAAAAATGCAGTGCATTTTTCTTGAGAGACAGCTCCACAGATTTCCTCTAACCTTGGTGGGTGGACGTGTGATGTGTCAGGGACGAACCCATAATCATAATTCCTGGTTTTGACTTTTTTTCCCAACTGGATCTAAAGAAACTACCTTGGAGGAGGTACAGGCTGGACTGAGGGCCGTTCTAGTTCTCAGCATTTGAGCTCCAGACAGATGAATCAGTGGTTCAGGACTCGAACGTCAGCTCGGTCTCTGCTTTCTGAACTAATGTGATTCACTGGTGACAGATCAAACTGTCCCTGCTTTTGTTTTACCCGACAAACCCCAAATCTGTCACTCAAACGGACTCAGACATTGAGAGGCGACGTTAAAACAACATGCGAGCGGATAAAATGGAGCAACGCATTAATTTGTTTGTCCTTCTACAATTACAGCGTCTATTCTTAAAAATCACTGTTGTGTCCTGATACTTCCATTACTGGAAAAAAGGCGTCACAAATTAAAAACCTGGCCTTGATAGAATCAAGCGGCTTCTGCCCATTGGTGGGAAAGTGCTGATTAATTGTGTCGTAGCCCTGTGAGAAAGTACGCCCAGCGCAAAGCACTAATTATGGGCCCTGCCTGGCCGAGAGAAAAGGGGGCAAAACTCTCAACAAAGGATCATCTCATATCTCAAGACAATGAGGAGCCAAAAGAATAGGAGAAAGGAGAAGTTAATGAGCTGTGTCACCTGGCATCTGTTGATGCTGGGACGAGGCCGGACTGGTGTGTGTGTGTGTGTGTGTGTGTGTGTTTGTGTGAGAGGGATTAAGTTTCATCTATGTTTCCATGGGGTTTCCTTGATTCATCACTGCATGTGCGTCCCGACTGCGTCCAGCAGACATGACGACGACGACGCTGGGGTTTTTAAACTTTGTCTCCGGTGTCGAGAGCGTTTGAGCTGTTTTTTTTGGTCCAGAGACACAAGACACCAGCCACGTGACGTGTGAAGTGCTCATCATGTCTCAATCTCGTGGATTTTTTTGAAACAGATTTCAAACAAACAAACAAACAAATAGGAGTTTAATTCTGACAGACAGTCCCTGTGAAATTCAGTCAAGCCGCATTAAATTGCAAAAACCCAGAAATATTAGTCCCCCCCATTACGTCTGACTGTATTCACCAAGATCATTTCATTCATTCCATTTCTGGAGCTATGCCTTTGCCAGATTGTAAATAATCTGTTTTGGACCAGCAGACAGTGAAAAACTGTTAAACTCCTTGACAGAAGCAAATAAATTGGGCTGACCGCAGACAGAGAGTTCTGTAGAAGGAACTAAGCCGAGTGTGTGTTTGTGATTTGTTTGCATTATTTTACATTTAAGCTTCGAGGCTACATTTTTTTTTTCCACATTTTCTCAGGTTATATTTATAATATTGGACCAAAAGGGAGCAGGAAGAAAAACATGGCCAGGGGATCGGATGAGCTCTGAAGTGACCTGACGCTGAAAAAAGATGGGAAAGGACTGACCTTTAATTTGACCCTGGTTCAGAACACGCCGGCCAGATGTTGTTCTGAGGAGAACACAGGCGAGGTCTGGCTTTCCACACACCGTGCGTACAGTAGGCACATTTGTAATCCTGTGAAAACACAACTCAGCCGCGTGTTCAGGAATACTTTGAGGATCACAGTGACTCCCCTGTGAAATTCACGGTCATAAAACGGCAACCAGTCGACTGTGGTTGGGATGGAGTTAGGCGGGCGGTAAATGACGTGACGTGAAAGTGCCTCTAATGACACGAGGCATGTTCCAGCTCGGACCGTGTTGTGCTTGGCGTCCTGTTTTGTTTTTCACTGACCTTGAGGGACAGTTTCAGTAACGATCAGAGCAAACTCTCTTCACGTCTCAGACTGAACACGTTTCTGTTGACAGGGCTAATTGTTAAGTGTGTGGTTGCTGATCTCAAGGCCAAAGAGCCACTTTTGGTTCTTCCACTAAAATGTGTACACCGCAGTGGTTTTCTCTCAGCGTTGACACCGCTCTCTGGTCATACTGTATCCATTGTGCGCGGCCTCAACGTGCTGAGATTCTCTAATAATAGAATATAAACTACTTGGCAGGCAGGACTGCATTTAAAGATTCCACCTCTTTTCAGAAAGGGGTCGGCCTTTGCAAAAGGGAATTCTATGTTTCATTTTGAAGTTATTGGTCCAGTTCCAAGACCGTCCAGCCTCCAATGATCAAAGGTTGAGTCAGAGAAAAGCCTGGCGGGAGGCTTATGCAAAAATGTCGTCTGCTTATTGCGAATCGGCCGACGTGTTGGAAGCCATCGGCGCTCGTTTAAATGTCAATATACCCAGATGCAGTTCGGCTGTGCTTGGTCAGGTTTGAAGTATGTGGATGGGGGGGGGAGAATAGCCTCTCGCGCTCATAAATACAATTTGGAAAGTTTTGAAAGTTGCATTGATTAAATTCCTTGACCATGTACAACACTGATTAAACATCCAGTCCGCCTGGACACCAAGTGTCTGCAGACAGTGACACAAGAGAAGAAACTGTAGCAACTTGAAAGAGAAAAAGGCATTTTTCTTCTATTTAAGTTGTAACTATAATTAATTATAGTTATTGAGAAATATAAGTATCATACTGAATATTTACCAGCTTTTTACTTTTAATACCGATCATTCCATTTTCTAAACAGGCTCTTTTTAATGTCTTGGATCATTTTTTTATTTTATATTCAGGACAAATTTGACCCTAAATGACCCTGCGAAAGAATGAGGGCAAAGCAAAAATCAAATATGAACATTTCATGTCGTACATATAACACCAACAACGCAGTAGAGGAATAATACATAAAAAGACCATTATTAAAAGATTTTTACTTTTATACATATATTTGGATGTATAATATGCTGAAATACAACAGATTTTAACCTGCCGCCCTCCTCGTGATATTAAAAGCTTGCAGAGTTGTTGTAAGTTTTTACTTTTATACTTAAAGGTTCAGTGTGTAGAATTTAGTGACCTCTAGTGGTAAAGTTGCATTTTGCAGTTGATGTTCCCCTTCAACAACAATTATGAATCAGTGAAAAACCTTAAGTTGTCATAGACATGGCAGCATCAATAAAGAGTACCTGCTCCGGAATGCTAACTCTAATGCACTGGACCTTTAATAAAAACTTCAATACTTACTGAATACTTACATACTTGCTGGAGTTGTGTTAACTGTACCCCCACCCCCGTCTCACACACACACTGAATAATGTCATCCTCACACAGAGGAGACCTGGTGCATTTGAAAGAGATGAAGACAAGACAAAGGAACATTAAACACGGAAATCTCACAAGTCACATCAGCGAGCGCCCCCACCCCCCACCTTTCCCTCCCCCGACAGACGGGATCTTCAGCACTGATCTATTGTGTTAATGGTGAATCACTGGGTCACACATCAAGCACCATGTTTCCACCTTTAAAAGCAGGCCAGACGTCCCAAATCCCATGACAGAGTGGGGGGTGGGGGGGGGGTCCTGGATCTGCTGGAGGTAGCAGTCTAGTGAGGGGGGTAGATAACATTGCGAGGAATTTAAACAAAAGTATTTTTTTTCTCCCTCAAAGCCACCATCTTTCAGTCTGACGGTTACTGTAAACATCATTCCAGTGCAGCATTATAAGACATGCTACTCCACATTCCTCCGGTGCTTTTAAAAGATGGAAAAATGTTGACAATATTCTGTGTTTACTGCTCTGCTAGCGTTTCTACATCCATGTGTGTTGTATCCCAAATGCTCAGGGTTAAAAACAAAACAATCGTCGCGGCTCTCGTCCTGCACTTTCTCCACTTCTTCATCCTGCCGTGCTATCGACGCCGCGCCACTCACTACACCTGAACTCAAACAGTCTCACAAAGGTGTATTCTGGTGTACAATAAGATGAAATACACCAGATGTGAACCCGCCGCCCTCCTCGGAGACATAAAAAGCCAGCAGAGATGTTGCAAGAGAACTTTCTGAATTCTAACACAACTGACCTTAAGAGCAGTCCCCACACTTAAGGTTTGTAAACAAAAATGCATAACTTGGCAGAATGCAGAGAAGGGAATGTACACTATGTTGAACCGATCGCTACCTGCAGCATTTCTCCCTGGTTCGAGTCTCACCCAGGACATAAAGACAAGAAAGACATAGAGTTGGTCCTTTTCTTTAAAATATAGTCCTCATTTTATTAACAGAGGCCAAATAAAACTCATCGCATTTTATTTACAAAGGGAGGCAATAAATATCTTAATAATAGTCATAAAATTATTTTTGCTTACATTTGTTTAAAAAAAAAAAAGTCATAAATGTGTCATGTTGTTAGTAGCAACTCATACAAGAGACCTGCCGGCGGACAGGCGAATACACACTACAGGTGAGGAGGAGAGTCTGTGGTAGACATTTCCCTTTAGGATTCAGCCTCCACCACGTGTCGCTCAAACGTTTCCCTGAATCCTGGATGAAACATATGGGATGTTTTTAAAGGGGACGTCTCAACCGTGGCGTGGATGTGCGGAGTGAAGAGGGTCAGACGAGCTGCGGCGTTCCTGCGTGTGGATCCTGAAAAGCGTCTTAGAGGCTTTCATCCAGTGAGAGCAAAGATGAGCTCACAGTAAAAAAAAAAAAAAAAGAAAGAGCCCAAGTTCAAGGTCAGCGTCGTCTGAGCAGTTCTTGAGATTAACTGAACGCAGACTGTAGGTAGAGACAAACTTAAAGACGAAGGAGGTAGAGGAAGTCTTCATCACCAGCCCAGACTGAGCACACACTCAAAAGAATCCTTTTCTAGAGCGACGTTAATGCAAGCGATGAAGAGCGAGTCCGAGGGGGGATTAACACCCGTCTCCCAACCCTGATGGAGCTGGAACACTTTGTCTACTTTATGAATCAGCGCTTCCTTTCTTATTTGAACAAGTCTGATGCCCGACTAGTCAAAGCATGTCACGTTTTAGCCGCATCACAGGCTGCGGCACGGAAACGTCGTGGTGATCGCACACGGCACTCTAGAGGCTTCGCCGCATTCCAGGAGCCGTGAAGTGAAGCTGAGGTTGAGAGACGTACGGTGGAAAAAAAACAAAAACAGTCGGGGGCAGCGAGAGAACGAGAGAGACCTGTAAAATATTGCACTAAAAGCTACAGAGTTATCCCGGCGGCCCAGTGTCACCTGCGGCTGCCACCGCGCTCTCTCTCTCTCTCTCTCTCTGTTTCATCTCCATGGTGTCTGATTCCAGTGGAAAGTATGGGATCCGCGTTGTCAGGGGCAACACAAACAAAAACCCGACAGGTATTCCAATAAATCTCTAGTTGGCTGATTTTTATAATGTTGCGTCAGCTCCCGCTTCGGTCCCCATTGTCGAAAAGGAGAAGCTCAGACGTGGCCGAGGACGACAGGAGCACTCCCAGAAGTCCTTTAGTTTCTCCAGTATAAATAACATGATAGACACGTTAGCACAATGACATCAAACCCAGAAGAATCCAAGAGTTAGGAAAGATTCAGTCTTCCTGAAATACAAAAATAAAACATCTTTGACTTTTTTTTTGTTCTTTCTGTCCGTCTTTCTTTAACAGAAGTGAAGAAGCTTGAGATTTTTCAGTTACACCCACCCACCCCACCCCCAACCCCCACGCCCCTCAGCTCGACCCCCGAATCCCTGTGATCCCCTCCCCTCCCCATCCCATACCCCACCCTGCAACCCCACCCTCACCCACGCCCAGAGGAAATGTAGTGCTGTCCCCCCCATCAGTTCCTCTTGGGGTTTGATTTTAACCGCCGGGCCCTTCGTGTCCGCTTAGTTACTGTGGTGAAACGGAACTCCTCCAGCGGGTCCACGCGGCCCTTTGGCTGCCGCTTCATGAAGTGGACTTCCTGCTGCCGCTGCGTGGTCCGCGAGCCTTTCTTGGGCCGCCCCTTCCGGTTGAAGCCGAGGTACCATCCTTTGTACTTGGCCGACACGAGCGCCGTGTAGTTGTTCTCCAGGAATTCCTCGACAAAGACGCACTCCTGCTTCCTCCCGTCGGGCTGCGAGGAGACGAACAGAGCGGCACATTAATGAACTGTCAACATGGCAAATGAACGGTCTCGGGGTCTGCCTCCATTTGACCGGTGAACTTTTGCTCAACACGTGTTTGCCTTGAGGATGTTGTTCTAGGTTTGCTGAGCAGGATTACTCGAAAACTACCAAACAGATTTCCACAAAACCTGATATAAAAAAAGAAGATGGAACGTGGGATTGGAAACATATTTCCCAAGAGATGAATTCTAGATCTGGAATCGAATCTTCAATCTAATGCATTCAGGTTCTCTCACTTGACTGAAAAAATAAACATTACGGGGTGAAAAAGAGAAGCTTCTACATCACTGTACTGTAACGTTCCTTCCTGTCTGCCACCCCACTGTTCACCTGACCACTGCAGAGATTTCTGTGTTGCTGCCACTGCATTGCTGATATCGAGTCTCTTACGGTTCTTTTTTGGGGTTTCGGGTCGCTGTCAACTGCTTATTGAGACTCTGGTGCTTTCTGTTGTTCAGTTGTTGAAAAAGCATCTTCTGAAAAGCTGAACTGTTTCTCTCCACATCTCTGTGATTTAATCCTGCGGTGGTTTGAAGGAGGAAGCCAGAGAACATGTTTTAAACAAACGAGGGCCCCTGCAACTCAGAAGGCCCGTTTCTAACAGACGACCACGATGAGAGAGGGAAAACGTGTGTGACTTACTGCAGCGGCGCCGACGCTGACAGCATGAGTCATTAACGCAACACAATCGCGGGTGGCTCTGACAGAACAGCGCGCGTTTCTTCGAATATTAACATCTTTTCCATATCGCCGCCGCCGCCGCCACATGCAGTCGTCCCGCGCTTGTGGCCACCTGGGGTGACTAAGTGATATAATTGCAACGGCATTCCTCCTAAGTGACCATTAGTCTCTCAATGCATTGTGGTGATTGCAGTCCGTAATTGACTGATCGCGTGTCAAAGGAGTAGGGCGATTACGTAATGGAAGAATGGCCGCGAGTTATCAAAGGGGTTTTGTTATGGTGTACAAGAACAGCAGGAGAAAGCAGATCTGAGGCTGCATCCAATTCAGTCTGGATTAAGGGCTCCCTTAAAATATTCATTTTGGTGGCCCTCAATCTTGTCACTCTTACTAAAGTGTCATGCAGTGCTCTCAAAGTGAAGACCAGTACTCACCCTTCCCACTATTTTGCCTTTCTCGTTCATGCAGATGTAATGTTCGCTCTCCTTTCCCTTTATTCGAATGTGGCTCCCGAATGTGTCGGTCTCGACCACGAGGAGAGCTGGAAAAAAAGAAAGAGAGAGGCCAGTCAGTAAAAACGTATAAATCTTTTCACGCACTCAAATCAAGTTAAAGTACATTGAAACGTCACTGGTGAGGCCGACTCTTCTGTGTGAACTTCTCGAGAAGTCGGGCCTTAAAAAGGTTTTAAACGAATTTCCAGTCCTGCAAAAAACTGGAGCTATTTAAAATCAAAGAGCTTAAACCCACAATATATTGAACACTAAAGAAAAGGTTGACAGTTCAGGGATATTAGGGGAAGGCTTCATGGAAACTGTTTCAGCTCTCAGCAGTCAAACATCAGCATATGCTGCACGAGAGATGAAACTCTTGACAGATTACAGGAAATAATTCATTTGAATCATTGTAAATCACCAACAGACAGAAGCTATGGTGTTTTCTAGCAAAACATCAACAGCAAGAGTTGAATCACAGGTCTTAAGGGCGTTAAGTTTTAAGGGCGTATTAACTTGAATTTCACTTAAACATCCTTTAATCATTATCATATATGCAGCGACTCAACAACGCCATCATCATTTCATCCAGACGCGGCAATAATCCGCTCTGAAGACATATCCCGGCGGCTCTTTTTACTTTTCAATCCTCCCCAGCCCAAACGTTAACCCCTGCGAGGTCACCTTTGTCTGCGCTCGCCCCTCGACCAGCAAAGAGATCTGCCAAACATTTGTGGAGCGGTTATGTGCCCCTCAGGATTAGGTTTCAAGTTCCCTTTAGTCTGTGCTCACTCAATCAAAAAGTTAAGATGATCCATTTGTTTAACACACAGGGCCATTCAGTAGCGCTCAAGGGAGAAGGGGGAAGAATAGACGGAGGGGACGGGACGGGCTCGGGGGCAGAAGTAACTCCTCTCCTCCCCCCTTCACCCTAAAATCCAACCTTGTGGGGGGTGGGGAGGTGGGAAGAAGGAAACCTGGGGCAGAAATGAAACCGGGGAAAGGTAGAAGTTATTTCTTTCTCTCGGTTTTGGGGGAAGTGTTTGAAGCGCGTCTCTCTGGAAAGATTCTTTTGGGATCACTACGAAGGAAAAAGATCTGGTTTGCACATTACGTGAACGATGCTCCAGAAGATATTTCTGCTCTGCAAGTCAAATCAGGAGCCGCTCGACATCATGTTGGCCTTCTCACTGTGAGTGGGTTTTGCAAATTCAACCTCAGGTATGAGGCCTCGACCCAGAACATCAGATAAAACAATATTTCCCTCCTGCTGTAAGCCGTCCTTTGTGCCTGACCCCGGTCAACCCCCGTCCTCGCAGAGCAAAACCAGCGACGATTTGATCGTCGCAAATGAAGAGTCTGGCAGCTGCCGGCTTCAGCAAACTCAATTAAAACGTTTGAGTCATGGTTCCAGGGAAACACAAACACAGTCATCGATGCCACGAACAAGTGGTGTTTACTCCACAAAGGAGGGAGCATGAGCGTTTCAGAGCCATAATCCATAAAATCTACGACCTTAAAAATGTGCCACCAATGTTTAGGAAAATCTATATAAAGAGAGTTTAAATGCTTTGTTTGATTCTTATAAATATATATATCAGAATATGAAGAAAATGGAGGGACGCTATATAATAAGTTTTAAACTTATTGGGGCTACATGTCCCATTAGCCAATGCTAATGATAACATTTCCATGGTAACACCAAGCTCCACCAATCAGGGACGTCAGGAGTACACCTGAGGATTGTGGGTAGATGTTACCACTCTTTTATCTCTGACTGTAGGAAACCCAGTCGACCTAACGACAAAAATGCCTGACACATGAAAAGGGCGATTTAATGAGAACAGAATGCTGAAGCTACACAAGAGTCTAGAAAAGGTCACTGACATGTTGTGTACATTAGCTTTGGGCATTATGGGTATTTTATGTCCTCCACAGGTGGCTCTAGCTGGTACATAAAAGTGCATTAATGAGACAACAGGATAATGGACCTGCGTCATCGTTAAAACGGCCTCGCTGGGAGTTAGGCGCAGCTTCGCTTCTTCTCCTTTTGAGCGATGTTTTCCATTTTCCTGCAGCGCGATCGATGTGCGGCTGCAGGCGTTTGTCGACCTCAAAGTGGGGTCACCTGTCGAAAACGTGCTTTAACACCAGATCGGCAGCTCTTATCAGTTTAAAAGCCTCTTGCTGTGACCCAGCGTCTGCGCTAAGTGGACGACTAAGTTCCGACTGGAAAAGGATCGCGCCTGTCTCTTCGACTTAATGAAGAAGCCGCACGAAGAAGAAGAATGGCTGCGCTCCCCCACTTTAGCTGCACAGATATGGACTAGAGGTGATCTATTCTCCACGCGGTGGTTTGTGGCTCCCTCTCGACGGAGCCGCAGTGACTGGGAGTGGATTAAAGCGAGCAGAGCGTTATTATTAGTGAGTGCAAAGGAGTTCACAGGTGCCAGGTACTGCAGCTGGATGGGGAGGAGGCGGAGGAGGGGATGACGGGGCGGAGGGCAGAACTGGCAAGGCCTCATGGGAAAAAATTGGATCTGCTTCCACTCAAGCTCTAACAAGCAGTGAGGAAACTTCGCCTCGCTGCATCTGCGACTGAACTCGCTCACTCGCAGGCGTTCGAGACCAGCAATTTTCAGAGCCGTGAGTCAGCTGTTGTGAGCAGGGGAGGACGGCTGCAGACGTTCGGGGCCTCATGTTTGTGCCTCTGCATCAAAGGCCACGTCAGTGACCATCAATTTCCTCATGTGCCGGGTTTTGTTTTGATCCGACCCGGTGAACAAGTCCGCGCAGAACGAAAAGAGGATATACTTAAAGTTGACAGACGCATAAAATTTTAGTGATTAGTCGTCTTTATGCTGAACATTTACAAGTTGACAGGGTAATTTCTCCGTGATAGATTGCACTGTGGTTATCCATAGCTAACGTTCAATGAGATGAGCCACAGCCACTGTGCGGCGAAGCAAAGATTGTCATATATTTAGTTTGAGCTTTGTCTTGGACTTTCAAAGACATTTCATGTCATTCAATGTACCTGATTTGCGATCGTTTCAACAGTGAGAGCCAATAAAGGTGAGTAACATGAATGGATTGTGTCATACGAGGCCTTAAACCATGACTCACAATGTTTTGCTCAATGCCAAATAACAAAAATGAACATTGCTGGTCTATAAAATTTAAACGAAACATTCCTGCAGTTTAACGGCCTCTGCAAAGTCAACACCTGTACATGCATCCCAAACAGGAGCTGGTGCTGTCCCAACTTTAAACTGTTTTCCAAACAGAGCAGAGACAATGTGCAGTACTCAAAGCATCTGGAGGAGTGAGGACAAACTGAAGACGCACCAAAACTCCGCTCCTACATGGAGATGGTGCCTTCTCTTATTGAATTCATTTCAGAGAATGCAGCTAGAGTGTCAGGTGAGATGCACAGGAGTTCTCCCATACCATACTTGCCCCCATCATCGCCGTTGGCATTGACTTTCTTTCCCAGGATCTGGACGTGCTTCCCCGTGGTCCTGCTGTACAGCTGGTAGATCCGGACCTGCTTCCGGCTCACGTCGTCCGAGTTCCTTGTGTGGTTCTCGATGTAAAAACTGAAATCCGCAGTGCTCTGCTGGGATTCCTGCAAAGTGGAGTGAGACAGGGGGAATCAGAGAGGGACGGGGGAACAGAGGAGAGGCAGCGGGAGGTGCTCATGACTCAGGTGTTGATTGTAGTGTGCGTCTGTCGTTTTATGGACTTTTGAAAAACAAGAAGACAACCTGGAAACGGTGACTGTGGCATTTTAGCGTCTTCTTGAACTGGCACATGTCAAAGCTCCAATAGGATGATTAATGCAGTCGGCGTTTGACTGTAAGTTCCTCAGGACAAGTGTAACAGAGCCATGTTCTGTTGGTTTGCATTGAGGGAGCAGTATGAGCCCGGGGCGATGCTGAGAAACCTGTACTCCATTTCCACCAGCAAGCGAGCCACTAGCAATTATACACCTGAAGCACCCAGACCTGTTGCACTATCATCAAACAAATATCTGCCCGCAGGCGACGCCACATCCATAAATTAGGAAGTGCAGCAGGCGGAAGACAAGGCTGAGATGGCAAGAGGCACCTTGAGCGGCAAAAACACTCGAGCACAAGCTATTTTTGATCAAATCACATCGTCCTGCCTTTTAGAATTCACTGTGCTAAAGGTCGCGGGTCACCTTGGATTTGTCAGAAAGACTCGCGGTAATCGTTGGCGTGTCAGAAAAGCAACCGTGTCCCCCGACACGTGGAGCTGCGAGAGGAAACATATACTTTCAGGAGCCCTGGAATCTCAGTTCACGCCAAGATCCCACTTCCCCAGCTGTATGGTGTGGTAATTGCACAGTAATGGCTTTTTATGTGGCTGTTCTCAGGTGGCTAATTATATACACATTACATAGCCCGAGTCCTTGTTATTCTAACTTGGGTAAATTAATGACATGTAGCAAACACGATGGGAAATTGTGGCGGCAGGAGAACAAACCTTAAAGTCAAAATGAAGGAAAGGAAAACTTCACTTCTGCAAATCGGAGGGCAGATCCTGGAAACCAGGTGTCACCAGTCTGTCAGGTGCTGGATCCTGTGAAATCCTGAACACTGGGTTCAGATGCTTTGAAGCATCGACTCGTGAAAATACGATAAATGTACAACACGTTTCTAAAACAGCACAAGGCTGCGTTTCTCAGCTTGTCAAACTCATCATAATTTCATTTTTTCTCTAGGCCTCCATTTTACATTTTGCTTTATAGGATATTTGACAATTTGAAAATGGTTTGTCTGGGAACAACTTGAAGATGTGGCATATTTAAGGATGGAAAACTATGAGCATGGCCATTGGTGCAGCTCGGTTGAATGTGAAATGACTGTTGGAGGCATGCACTCCACTAAGCTCCATTGTTACTCCATTTGAATTAAACAGTTCCATATCCACAACAAGCAGGAGTCCAGTTGTCACTTTGGACCAGGACTCAACCTGGGGAGCAAAGTGTAGACAAGTATCGGTCTCGCCTGACGCACTAGGAACAAGACGTCATCGCTCCAGTCCAGCTGTTGGACTGACAAGGGACAAAACCAAAGATGCTATGTCAAAAAAAAACCCCAATGAACTCCAGCTGATTGACAATTAGACTGTGTTTACTCCAAATGAGACGCATCCATTGATGAAAAAAAGCCAAACCTCAGCGTCAAACCTCAAAGCTCACAAGCACAACAGGGCCGGGCAGCTGAGGGATTTATCCCAAGATCTCCCCCATCTCTAAACAAACATAAAAGTGCGCTGCGCAGACTGTTGCATTTCATGATGGAGGTGAAACACTGGCAGCCGGGGCTCTTTATCACGCCGTCTACTTTCTTCAAAGACATAGCATGAAAACGGATATGCTTGAAACTTCAAAACGTCTGGTGCTCATCTTCACCAAGGACGCTTCCATCGGAGATGCACTTTTGCCTTATCTCTCTCTCACAAACACACACAAACACAAATAAGGAGAGACATGCTCATTGGCTGTGCTAAGATAACTTCCATTCGTGGTTCTTTCCCCTTACAATCACAGACGTTAACACGGAGAGGCATGACAGGAAGATAAAGGGCTATTCCAATTTTTTTTTTTTTTACTTTGGTGACTCCAGGTGAAACAACTCAAAGAACATTTCTTTTGTCTATATCTCTACTCTGACTTTTCGTGACGCACAGTGAACATCCACCGTGTGTGTGTGTGTGTGTGTGTGTGTGTGTGTGTGTTGGGCCTCATTCTGCATGAGCTGCATCCTGTCGTACGTGTTTGCAGTGGTCAGACGACATTAAAGCTTTGTTTGTGGCAGCTCTGTTGGAATAATTACAGCAAACACACTTACATAACATTGTTTTATATTTAGATGTTTTCCCCCTCCTCTGTTATTAGATTTGGTAGATTGTTCCTTGTTGAGGATGAAGGGCAGAGGATGTCTCAGCTGGTGCGTGAATATGAGCTGGTCAACGAAATGTAATCGATTGATATTTTTTTTTGCTCTCTGCACCAATGCAGTTTTCTCTCTAAGGCTGGTGGTTTCTGCAGGGAAATATGCAACAGATGAAATTGTATTTGTCCACTAAAGGTCAGATCGGTTGCCATCCTGTAGTGCTTTAGTTTTATCTCAAAACTTTTTTGTGACCACATGAACACGTGATAAAAATGACTGAATTTCAAACTGCAGGTCTGTTTGAGGTAGAGGATGAGAGCTCATGCCTGTTCTTCGTCTCACTTCATGACGAGGCTGGGATTTATTTTTGAAATAAACAGCACGTGCATAAGGCGCGGACACGTCATCCCAATAATGAGCTTTCTGGGAGCAGGAGCGTGCGCACTGCGTCTCACACGAATCATTAATGATATAAATAGAAATAAAAAATAAACTGAGTCTTTAACCTCCAGGAGGAAACAATTCACTTAAATTAACTGATTTTTATCTTAAAAATATTTTTGTAAGATTTTAAACCAGCCAGTTTTAATTTGTGTCAGATTATCTGTCCAAGAACTAGCAATGCGTTTCAGGCTCGTTTTCTCACTTATTTATCACAACGCGTCTTTATCTTCCACACTGAAGTTTCATTGAGGGATTTTATTACGATAAAATAAAACTTTATGGATCCACAGGGCAGAGAAATCCAGGAAATGGTTTTCTCCTTTATCTCGTTACTGCAGTGCCTTTGTGTTATTCACACCGAGAGCACCAACATCTTTGGACTTCACATTATTTATCATGCACGTTTGGTACTTATGCACCTTGTGCATTGCTATAAAACTGATTATCGACATATCCATGAACTTTTTTGCACTTTTGTTTAACTTCATTTTCCCCATATATCTTTAGTCAAACACATGATGCGCCTATTTTTGAGAGACAAAAGAGACAAAATCTGTATTAGCGCTTGTTACTATTGATTCATTGACGTGTTAGAGACCCCGGACATAACCTTCACCCGCCATGAGCACGAAGCTGCACCGTGACAAGCATAAAAACCCTCGCATGCACAAACAGGGAGTCAAACAAAGGAGTAAACATACCTGTAGCTGGAAATAGAGAACCAGAATATGTAAACACCTAAGTGGAGAGAGGAGAGAAGGGAGGAGGGGAGTGAATCACACAGGCAATTACATGAAGTATAAACGCAGCCTACCTGAATGACAGCAATGCGCAAATATGAGGCGTTTGGCGACTTCTATTGGTAAGAATGTATGATTTTATGCGCAAAGAAAGGGCGCAGATGTGGGACACTTACAGGTATATGAGCCTCGAAGGCAGCAGAGACATCTTGACTCGCAGAAATCCACCTGAAATCCACCTGCTTCCACAGATTTAAGGCCCCGGGAAAGGTTGGCGAAATCGCCCCCTCTCGCTCGCGTTCGCTCCCCTGCGCGTCCTTTACGCACACGGCTCCGGGGGTAAGCAGATTGAATCCCAGTGTAACGATAGATCGCCGGAGTCTTGTAGCAGAGTCACGGAGTGCAACATTAGGTGCTTCCTTGTTGGGTTGGAATTATCCAGATTTTCTTTTTTCTTTTTTTTTGCTTGGCTCAGTCTCCTCCGCTCCTCGAAATCCGTCTCCGTAAATCGGTGCCAAGCGCGCAGAGGATTCAGAGTTCGACCTCTCCAAAAAAGAGATTCCTGCGTCCAAAAAAATATCCTCCGAGTTTTGCGCGCACCTATCGAACCGTGCCACAATCCTCCAAACCCGCAGCTCCCGAGATCACAAGCCCCTTAGCTCCGTCCGTACCTGCGGGGGACGCACACACCTTGCACGGGTCATCTTATTCTACACCAAGTGCTGCGGGAGGGGGTAAAAAAAAGTAATAGCGGTGGATAATAAAATGCCCTTCCACCAGAAACAAGTCGCTAAAAAGTGGACAAGCAGACGTATCCAAGCATTTAAAAAGTTGTGTTTCTGTGTGGAAGTCTCAGCAGCAGCAGCGGATCCCTGGAGAGGGTTTTTTGGAGGGGGGGGGGAGTGCTGGTGATGGCGCAGCAGTGCCTGTCAGTGGAGTTTGTGCGTCTGTGACTTGAGATTTGGGCACAGAGAGGCTTTTTTGTTGTTGGTGGGTGGAAACATGTCAGCGGTTTGCACCTGATAGGGTAATCCTGCAGAGACCATCAGCCCGGAGAGGCTTTTTTCCTCTCGGTGGGCAAAGCGCTGCGCAGAGCACACGTAGAAAGAGGAGCTGAAAGTAAGTTTGGACGAGGATTTAAAGTGGATTCTGACGTGGATGTGAACAGTCTTTGCGTCTTTGTGAAGGCTTGTATTTGTTTATTTCTCACTTTAGGATATTTTTTTCATGAATTCAACCTTTGCGTCAAAGCAGATTTGGTATTTATCATCGCTCTGGGGGCTGATTCCCTGTCATAATAAATAATATCAATGAAGGCGTAATAATTATCATTATGACACGGTTTCCGACAGGGGAGAATAAACGGAGGTGCAGTGTTGAAACAGCCACAGAAACTGCCTCCCTCTCCCGTGCTTGTTAAACTGCACCTGGTTTGTGGATTGGCCCCGGATCTCCCAGACAGCATTCAAATGCAGGTTGTTGTCGACCTCGATTTTTTTCAATAATGTGCTATAACTTATCCCGCATTTAAATGAAAGGGAGGTGTGAATCTGTTTACGAGCGCACCAGAGCTGAGAGCAGTAAAGTGAGCCCACATCCCTGCTGCCATTAAAAAAAAAAAAAAAAAAAGACGAAGGAAAAACAGAAAACCTTTGTGGTTCGTCTTTATTGTGCCATTAAAACGGGATCCTCGACATTCCTGCCCCATTGATATTCAAAATGATTCTAAATAATTACATACATAACTTCCCATGTTGGGGATTTCAAAGGGCCTCCTGCTGTGGGCTGAGTGGGAAATGAAAAGCAGTGTTTAACTAAGAGCCCCTGCTCCTGATCAACATAAGGCAAACAGACAACCGAATAAACAACTAATCAATTGTTCTACAGGGAAAATACCAAATCTGTGGCTTTCATCGGGAGCATCGGAGTGTGTTTGATTTAGGCCAAGTTGAGTAACAAAGCTTTCATCTCTCCCGCGTGTACAAATGCGGATAAAGTGGGTTGATGTGGGTTTACCCAGTGATTCATGGCTGCCTGCCGAACAAGAAGGCTTGATCCTGTCAACCACAGTGCGCTTTAATAATCCTGCACGTATAATATCAGTTTAAAGCATGACTAATTTAGCCTTGTCTGCCTCAGGGCGGGAAATCACAGCAAAAAATGGAGCAAATAGTAATTATCCACAAAGATAATTTGAAGATTTCTCTTGTAGGTGCACAGGGCTTTGGCTCTGTTTGATCACGTAAGACTTACACAAGCCACTGATAAAGATTTCCCTCAGAGGCCCAAACAGAGGCACCCGACAAGTGATTTAAAGAAAAGCAGGACGATAAACAGCAATTACAGCAGCGACTGTGGTAGAGCCAGCGCTGCGGATTCACTCGTCGCCTCTTAAGCACGTTTGTGTCGAACTTCTCGAGCACGGCTGCGAATACACAACCGAGGGGAGAGAGAGAGAGAGAGCAGCGGCAGCAGAGTCTAGGATGTGGACACCTGTGAGTCAGGAGGAGGAATCCTATCACTGCTCCTGGCCGACGGGAAGGCCCCTGTTCTTCAGGAGTATTTTGTCAGTTTTGTCAGGACATTTAATCACGAGTCTGCCAAAGCAACCAGCACCCAGGAGGGGAACCATACAACACTTGTGAAGAGAATAAAATAATACTGTGTTATACACATGATTCACGCTGAAGGATCGACAACAAGCTAAAAGGTCCGGTTGAAAATAAAGAGCTGCACCTTAATTGTCATCTTTTCCCTGTTTTTCTGATTTAGAATTGATCAAAGCCATCAGACAGATTTGACTGACTGACCCGCCACTACAGAACCAGTGTTCAGGTTTCTTTTTTAACAAACAATAAACAACTTGTAAAAGATGTGCGACAAAAAGCTGGAGATTTTTTTCCCCTTTAAAATCACTGTCCTTGTCAGTTTGGGTAAAATGACCGTTCAGAGGGACGTATCACAACATCAGTGAAATGAGTTGTTGCAGATATAAATTCCCTGCTGACACTATTGGACAGAACAAATCTAAAACTGCCTGATAAAACAGTGACACTCTATCAAACATGGCCTGCCACCGGTCAAGCGGAACGAGAGCGGCTTTATGAATGGGGAGAGCTGTTTCCTTCCAGTTTCTGTGGCTGGGAGGAGAGTAGGGAGGGGGGGGGGGGGGCACTCAAGAGGCGGGATAAGGGGGGGGGGGGGGGGGGGGGGGGGGGGCACTCAAGAGTCGGGATAAGGTTACCCACAGAGATTAGCTGACAAGAGCGAAGGAGTGAGAAAAACAAGCCAGCGAGTTAAAGGTCTTAGTTTACCTGTGCTTGGCAGCCAATGAAAGTGCTTTGAAAACCACAGATTCGAATTCCCTCTCTGCAGCCACGTGAGCAGGAGCCATTCAAACTGTGACGGAAAACAAACTCGACCTTGAAGTCGAGAGCTGCAACGTGGCAAATTCATTTATTGAGATGACTCCCATGCTCTTCTGCAGGCTTTTTTTTTTATTCGAGCACGGCATCTCCGTGCGGCTTTGCGCGTCTGTCCTCGGCGACGGGACTGTGGGAATGTCACCGAGGATATCTCATTGAAGCTAGAGGAGGAGGAGGAATCTGAAGGCGGGCGAGCGCTCAGCGGTTCAAAGGGCCCGGGCAGGCATTTAAGACTCGACAAAGGAACTTGGCAGATCAGTAAGTGAAGCCCAGTGTACTACATTAGTGTCAGGACCCCCTCTGCACCCCCCCCCCCACTTTGCACTTTCATCTCTGACACGGACATATTGACTTAAAGGAAAGGAGGGGTGCCAGGGCCGCGAGGGAGGGGTGGGTAGTTGTGGTGTGTGTTGCGGGGGGTACATGTGTCCCATTCAACTCCCAAGGTGAGACGACTGGTGTACTACATTAGTGTCAGGACCCCCTCTGCACCCCCCCCCCCCCACTTTGCACTTTCATCTCTGACACGGACATATTGACTTAAAGGAAAGGAGGGGTGCCAGGGCCGCGAGGGAGGGGTGGGTAGTTGTGGTGTGTGTTGCGGGGGGTACATGTGTCCCATTCAACTCCCAAGGTGAGACGACTGATGCGGAGGGGTGACCGCCGACTCACACAAGCCACCCAGAAGCCCTTTATTTTAACTGGAAGTCACAGGCCGACAAGCATGTGAGACCTGAACAGGACGGCCCTCTTCCTCTCATCTTACTGAAATCACCCTCACTCCATTAGTGCACGCTGACCCCCCCCCCCCCCCCCCCCCCCCCCCCCCCCCCCCCCCCCC